>OZ021691.1:29594379-30163336 GCA_963978525.1 Ornithomya fringillina | reverse complement strand
AATAAACTTGCTGTAGTTGTTACAAAACAAAACAAAAGAAAACAGAAAAAAACATTCTAAATGTACCAATTGATGAATAATTGCATTTATGTACAGAACGAGTGAAAGTTAATTTTCGCATTTCTATAGAGTGAAATTTCCAAAAACACTCGTACATACCTACGTATACATATGGTAGGTTTTGTATAATTTATAGACTAAAAGCGAATTTTATTGGGTAATGGGGTACTGCAAATATAAACAAGGGAAAATGTTATAGTTGGTGAGGTTGGCTATTTGATACCCTACCACATTAAGTTCAACAAATTATGTTTTGTAATTAGTTGAGTTGGATTAATAAATGCAACGTTGATGCCATTCGTGTATGTGACAAATCATTACGTCAATATGTGGTCATCAAAATTGGATCAAAATATACTAAAAATGGGCGTGGTTGGATTAAGGAAATACCCACAATTTTACGCAAAATCTCACGTATAAGTTGATACGTAATACTTTTAATGTTATTGCATGTAATCAATGTATTGCCACGCCTACCATTTGTGTATTTGGGATGGAGGGTATTTAAAATTTGGTGTCAGCCAAATTTAATGTTCCCGTTATTAATTTTTCAATTATTTTTCCTTCATTATTGTAAATTTTGTTGTTATTGTTGTTATTGTTTTAGTTGTTGTTGTTGTTTTAGTTCAATTATCGTTTTACCATATAATTGAAAAGGGTTAATAAAGTTTTTGTTTGGGGTTTTGTGTGTGAGTGTATATTTGTTAGTTTGGTAGTGTATTTAGCCTTTGTGAACAATTTAACTACATTTACATAATATGTAAGATATACAGCCAACTGTACATATATACAATATAATTTAGTGGGAAATAATTAGAATTGAAAAAATTGCATAAAAAAGTCAACATAATAAAATGAAAGAATTAAATTTTTTACCAATTTTTCTCTTCCTACAAAAATTTATTACCTTAGTAGTAATATTCATATAAAATAAAAGGTATATTAGGTTTATTGTAATGTTTGTAGTATATATATAAGGAGCAAGAAGAGATCCTATAGAGTATGTACAAGGGCAGGGCATGTACACACAACAGTTTCTGTCTGTTGTTGGCATTGCCATTAAGCAAAAAGTTTTGATTTCTTCGCAATGTCGTAAGTTACGTTTATATTCAACATTAATCTATATATAAGCTATAAACATATACCTACAAAAGTGAAACTTACTACAATCGTTGAGAACTAAGGCAATTAATAGACACGCCCACTATTTGAAAAAAAAACTATATAAATGTATAACATAAATTTAAGCATATAATTGGAATTTGTTAAATTTGTTTAAAATAGGTCTCTTCATCAATGTGGGCGGGGTCTAATAGCGGATACGCCCACATTTTACAAAAATGCCTATATATAAACTGAGCCATAATATTGAAAATTGTTTAAAATGAAACTATTTATCAGCGGAGGTGGTGACGAAAGGCAGACACGCCCACATTTTATGGAAAAATCTCTATATAAGTTGCAAAAATTTAAAGATAAAATTTAAATTTGGTACACTTCTTTAAAATGGGCCTTTTCATCAATGTGGGCGGAGTCAAGCCCACTATTTATTGTGACAATTGGTATGTATTGTGTAGACTAGAAATGGCCGTAATCAGATACAGGCCACACCCACAAGGAATAGGTGTTCTATGTAATATATGTTTGCCTCAAACCAAAGAAAGATGTCTGCTTTTAATTAAACGTCAATAAAAAAACTGTTTCACACCGATTTTACAAATGAATAAATATTTTTTTTTTGATATCAATTCAGTGAGTTGATTTAATACATATGCATATATATAAATGTTGTTTTTCGTTTCAGAATTAAAAACGTTCAACATCAGTTTTATCTCATCAACAAATAAGCGCCACTGCCATGTAGACAGACGGACTCAAAAGGTTTATCGGATTGTTATGTTTAAAGCACCGGCTACTTTGGTTAATAGCATCAATAATAAGAGCAAAAAACAACAACATGCCGTTCCTTGGAAATGGGTAGCTGTTCACTACATATTTAATTATAAGCGTAACTGGTATAAAGTTTTTTTTCCAATTTTTGTTACAAAAGCTTTATGATTAATTATAATGTGTGTTTTGTTTTGTTTTATTTTATTTAATACTTATCTGCAACAGTTTCATTACGTACGTACACTCACACCACGCGTATATATTATTTATACGTTTTAATTCGCCATCCTCTAGCCCAACAGTGTTTGATGTATATTAGCAACAGTATTGTTTGTGCACTTAAAATCTCGCATGTATGTAAACGTGTGTGTGTGTGTGTGTGTGTGGGATTCGTAAGTACATAAAATAGCTTTTATAAAAATTAATAAATTCAACTTTTTAGCTGGCGCTCTCTGTGTGAGCTGTGCATGAACATATTATAATTTCATGCACAGTAATAAACTTAATTGAAAATGTGTTGTGGTGACTTTTTATATACCGCTCGCCATAGTGACGGTGGGTATACTAAATTTGTCATCGATATTGCGATTTAAAATTAAAACAGACCTCCTAAGCTTTTTTTTTAAACAAATAAACTCGATGTATAAGTTATAAGTGGGCGGCATTCCATTGTGGTGAAAATTCCATCTTTTAGTTGAAATATAATTAATGGTTGCAAAAACAGGGTATAGCTACAAACATGCCACGCCCTCACATCCATTATATATAAATGTGAAAGGTATCGAAGAGTTGCTCCAAGCCAAATAAAATCTCTTTGCTTGTTTGTTAGTTCCACTCATTTGTTTACGTTTGCCATATAAGAGAAAAAGAGAGAGAGAGTGAAAGAGTTGCCCGCTAATCATAAGTAAAATAATTAAAATCCCTAAAGAAATTAGTCAAATGTAAGGCTGTACAAGGTATTTATTTATAATCTCATACCGAACAGACATCGCAACGCACAGTAGATATGAAAATGCCTGGATTTGTTTAAGAGAAGCCCACAGAACATGACATCAGGATCAACGACACTCAACCATTGTACGTTACATAGCTGGTAATTAAATTAAATAAAGCTATTCACAAAAATAAAATCGCGGCTCTATCTTGTATTTACTTAAATAAATTTTTTTTTATATAAATTCGAAATATTTTTAACTGTTTAAGATTTCTTTCGATTGGAAGATTTTCTTAAAATTTATGTATGAAAATTGTATGCAGATTTGTTGTTGTTGTTGTTGTTGTTGTTGTTGTTGTATTTAAAAATAATTAAATATAGCTGTTATATATTTAACAACGCAGTGGGTGTGGCTGGTTTCTAATTACGTAGTTGTTATTATTGTTTTATTGTGTTTTCTTTGTGTTAAGTAGACAGCAGTTCTATATTCATGTTATATATAGTAGAATGGATGGCTGGACGGACGCATTGCAATAATGAAAAAAGAGAATTTTATAAAAAATAGAAAAATGTTTAGCAACCTTAACTGAAGTAATCTCTCTCTCTCTCTCTCTCTTCCTTTTTCTCTCTCTACCATTTAATGATGCGATGACTCAACCTTTTCATCTTTGTCACATAAAATTATACGAATATTGTGTGTGTGTGTGTGTGTGTGTTTGTGTGTGTATAATAATAACAGTTTTATATGTGTGTGTTAGTACTTTATATGGATGGATGAAGTTTATAGAATATGTATGTATGTAACTACGTATTGATATCAAGTGTTTGTATATACACGTCGTATGTAGATGTGTGCAGTGTATCGATAAACTTGCACGATTTTACAAAGAATGTGTACCTTCATAACAATATGGAAAGCAGACACTTGACCCAGTATATTGTTGTTGTTGTTTTTGTTGTTGATGTTGTTAAAAGAAAAAGAGCGCACAGTACAGTGCTATACATACATATGGGGTACACATGACACAAGTGGGTTAACCATGACAACGCAATATTTGCATGTGTATTTATCATGACAGGGATAAATTTTTGTTGTTAAATTGCATTCTAACAAAAACAATAATATTAACAACAACAACAACAACATTGACAATTTAACAAACACCCACCCCCTACCCCCTTACGCGCACCAACAGAAATGTAATACAAAACATTTGCAAAACATGGAAACGTAACGTAATACACGTTCAATACCAATTGTACAAATCAACAATAACTACAACAACAACAAAAATACGAAATGATTGAGAAACGGTGCAGAATTTGAAATCATTTTATTCTCATAAAAGGATTCGTTATGCTGTGATGTGTGTTTTTTTTGTTTGGTTTTTTTTGGTAACGTTTTACATCAGAACGAAAGAGAAATGTCGAGACAGAGAAAGAAAAAGAAGCGAAACCTTCAATTGAGATTAAGTGTAATGGAAATTTTATGAACGCTTCAATCGATGATTTAAGTGTAGTAAAGTCGCACTGCTTACCGCTGTGTGTGTATGTGTGTGAGTGAATGTACTCTTTTGAATGCATTTATGTATGTAGAATGTTGGAACAAACCCATAGTAAGGCAATTAAAAAGGTGGCCATGAATCTATGAATGGAAGGAGTAGGAGGGAGGGAGTTAAGGTTCCAACACAGAGCAAAAATACACGTATCAATAATATATGTCCATAAACTCTCTACCTCTCTTTCTATATATATATATATATATATATATATACAGACGTAAAGGAGAGCTCTATCAACAAGCTGCAGTTGTAGCGTAGCTACCAACAGTTTTGTTGGACATCGTTCGTACACCATAACAACATCAACATTTAAACAGTGAAACACAACAGCAAAAAATTGAAAATAAACGGTTTATATAAATACAACAACAACAATAATAACAACAGGCCGAGAAATTCTTTACAAAATATTCAATCAAACGTAAACGATCACTTACGCTTGTTTTGCCAACTAGTGAAGAGGGGCGTTTTCTACAATAGCAGAAACAGCACCAACTCCAGCAGCATCAGTAGCAGTGGCATTCAAAATCTTCTTGAAACGTCAATTCACCATGAAACGGTGGCACAAAAAGCTCATTTTTTAAATTAAAATCAAGCTTTGTAAATATAACAAAAGTAACAACAACAATAAAAAAATAATAACAAACGAAATATTATGAAAATCATTGAGAAAAATTTCTGCTGACATGTAAAAAGGGCTCTTCTGTTTTGCTCCAAGTTTTATTTATGTATTGCTGATCCGCTTGAAAATCTTATTCGAAATATATATATATGTCCGTATGTCCGTGGTTATTATTCTAACAGTCGTAAATTTTGTGATGTTGAGTTAACGTTTTGTGCAGACACTTGTAGCTTTTAATTTCACGCTTTTTAAATTGGACAAAATCGGTTGAAAGCCACACCCACAATTGACATAAATCTACTTATTTGCCATAAAAATTTTCCTTTGAATTTTAAATTTTGTTTACTTCTTTAGATTTACTTCTTTAGATTTAGGGCGTGGTTAACAGACCCCCTTACGATTTATAAAAAAAATTAGCGCAAAAATCAACTTGCAAGCTGATACATATATTATTAGAAAGTGTATCTGCCACGCCCATTTTTATTTTTAAATACACGTGGAAGATATTTAAGATTTGGCCTCGGCCAAAGTTACTATTCTCACTTGGTATTACTCACTTGCATTGTTACTGAATAATTGAACAAACGTGATTACCGCGTTACACAAATAAAAGTGTATATATTGTGGTTTTTATTATAAAATATTTTAGTTTAAAATCTAAATCCTTTTAAAATACAAAAAAAAAAAAAAAAAGAAAACAACAAAAAATGGGGTCACCCTCATACGTTCATAAAAGATAAAAGCCGTGTATGCATAACAAGGGAAAGCAAAAGAGAAAGAGATAGACATAGAGTCTATGTGTAAGTGTTAAAATGAGATGAAAGAGGGAAAGTGCTTATTAACGTTATATAATTGCACTTAATTGTATGGCATTGTACACAGCACACAACGCTTTTAGTTAGAGAACGGGAACGAGCTCAAAGGCTTTGAGAATGTAAAAGATGAGTTAAAGAGAAGGGTATGGCGGTGTGGTTGGGTGAGAATAAAATAAACCATTGAATTGATAATTTATGCATTACAAACAAGCCGGCAATTGTTTATGCAACCACTGCATACGCACACTTACTAACATGCAACACAGACACACAATTGAACATATGTTTGAATGAATATGAACTCGGTATTGTGTGGTATGCAGTGGCATTGTGTGTATTTATGTGTGTACACATAAAATCAATTAATTCAATAATTTTGTAAGCTTTGTAATTACACAAGAGGGTAATCAACGCAACCACCACCACACACTCATACACACAAGTACATATGGTAATATAACAAATGCATATATATATATATATATAAACATATATAAACACACACATACATGTAAGCTTTTTATAAACATCGCTATCGAGTGGTATCGAGTACGAGTATGTGTTCGCTTAAGTGCTAAGATTTCAACCAGAATCTTTATTGCTGCTGTTTGGCAGCTAAATATTCGCTGCTCGTCCTACAGCACTACGTACACAAAACAAAACAAAAACAAAAAAAGAAAAGGAAACCTTCTCTATAGCCATCCCACCAATTGCGTTAATTGTTAATGTTTGTATATGTACATGTGTCTGTACGTGTGTTTGTGTGTGTCGTCGCTTTACGGAAATTGCATTCATGTGGTTGCTATAATTAAAAGTACAAGTATCTTCTAATTTTATCCCGTTTTTCAACTACAATAACAACAACACGAATAAATATAAAAAATAAAACTACAACAACAACTCGTAATACGATTAAACTGCTCTCCCGTTTCCTTTACTTTCAATGCAACATTTCTACGTACACATGCACATAAAATGCTCTAGTTTGTAATTCTCTTAAAATATTCATTTACCAGCATTTATACATATATGTATGTATGTACTTAAGTGTGTATGTTTAAATGCCATTGTGGTTAAATAAAGTTATTTCTGGGTATTGCGCTTGCTTAGCTGCCTTCAGATCAAACAATAGTACATCAGCCAGGCGGAGATAGGAGTGGGATATAAAAATTGTTGTTGTTGTTGTTGTTGTTAAATCGTATACAAAAAGTAATATCTATTGCTGCAGATGCTGGTAAAACTACTTAACACACATATTACAATGTGTGTGTGTGTGTGTACGTATGCGTGTGCGATTGTGTGGTTAAGAAAGTTTTCACTGCTAAACGATTTTTAGCGGGGCCCTTATCCGTATGCTCCCGCAATTATTTAGATTGTGATGCGTTGCCAAATTAAACGCAAAACGTATTAAAACAGTTCAACCTTCTACACCGACAATACAACGCCAGTATTATGGGTTTAAAGAAGTTTACAACTACAACACTCTGTCTCTATCCCTCTGTGTTCTTAGTATAAAAAACTTTGTTAACTATCTTTTTGTAAGAGATATAGAGAGAGGGAGAGAGAGAGAGAGAAAGTTTTAGAAAGAGAAGAAATTTATTAACATTAGTTAAAAGAAATTAGATTTGCTTTGAAAACGAAATTTTTCTGTGCCTTCCTTTATATTACTTTCTCACGATGATGGTAATGGTTAGAAAAATTAATTATATACATATGCATCCATATATATATATATATATATATATATATATATTCAGTAATAGAGTAAGCTTATTTAATATGAATTTAAGATAGTATTTATATGTATAAAAATAATTTTTTATAATATATAATTATTTTTAATGTTCTTAAAAAAGGGGACGAACTTTACCACAGTTTGTGTTAATTTTCTTTTAAAAAGTGCAAAAGTTCGTCGCACTTTTATAAAAATTGGGAAAAATTAATATATTAAATAAATGTAACAAAATAATTATATAAATTTATAATTAAAATAGTGATAATTTATATTATTTTTTTTTTAGTTATTTTTAAAAAATGAACGAATTTTAAGGCAGTTTGTTTAGGTTTTCTTTTAAATAGTGCAAAAGTTCATCGCGACATTGTATTAAAAATAAATTTTACAATATTTCAACTTATAACATTATTTAATAATTTATTGTTTATTAAATAATGCTAACATTATATTTAGTTTTTTTAAAAAGAGGGTGAATTTTAACAAAGTTTATACTATTTTCATATATACAGTGCAAAAGTTCGTCGCACTATTGTATATAAAATGATAAAATAATTATTATAAATAAACTATTATGAAATAACTTAACAAAATATTTATTTATATCATAATTTATATATTATGATAATTGAATTTTTTTTCAATATTCTTAAATATGAGACGAATTTTAGCTCACATTGTATAATTTTCCATATAAATAGTGCAAAAGTTCATCCCACTCTGAATATATATATATATATTTACTTGAAAACATTATAAATTGTTATTGGTTTCTTAGTTTTTAGTTATAATTATACAGAAAAATAGTTAAAAATTCAATTAAGAAAACATTAAATGTCATAATGTCACGAAAATACTGTCGTCTGCAATACCGTAGCACAGAACAAAAAATTGTCCCTAAGAATCTTATAAGAAATGTTAAATTATTAAGTGAAATGGAAAATATCGTTTAAAAAATATGCCGCACTCCCTTCAACGTTACACACATAAGTGTATATGAAATTTTAATTGATGTAACAGCAATTATACTGGATATTATATCATTTATGCTTTGCATGATATTTTAACTATAACATGGTCGGCTGGTTGGAGTGTTGGATAAAACTTGAAGTTGACAGGTAACGGATAATGTTACATAGTGTGTGGCGTTTATTTAATGACAGGTTTTTAAACCGTAAAATAAATTCCTGCCTACAGTATCTACATACATGTCATGGACAGACGCACAGACGTACAGACAATTCGCCTTGCATTAAGGTGAGCCGTATAAGAAAAAAACCTTCTAGAACGGTGTTTATTATTTTTTAAATACTTTTTTTAAGCAGCATTATTTTATTACATTTTTATTTATTCCCTGGATTCTTTTTATTGTTGTGACTTTTATTATACAAATGTTATAATACATGCATAAAAGTATATAAAAACGTTAGCTGGCTGTTGTTCGCATTATTTACGGTAAGTAGATTCGCATTCTTGCTATTTAGTAAGGTACGAATGGACGTATGTGTGTATGAGAGTAGTGGCACATACAAATTTACAAGGACGTGTCATAAAAATAAATGTATCTCAGGGGAACTTAAATGCAGTGAAAATAATGATGATGACGACGCTAACGGTGACGATGACGATGATGGGTGGCTGGGCACAAACTTGGACTTTACTCACACATTAAAGTGAAAAAAGTATGAGTGAAGTGAATCGTTTAAGTGGACGAGTATACATTTTTGTAATAAACTCACATTTATTCTTTTAGCATAAGGTAAGCAAGTAATGGCCGTTACTTAATAAACAATAAAGACAGAGGGTGCCATGGAGAAAAGGAGGGGGACAGGAAGAAAGGGAAGTCATTTACATTAATTTTTATACAAATTCTTGCGTCTTTTTTTTTAAGTATGTATGTATGTATGTGTCGACTTGTTTGTGCATTTAGGTGGAGCACCTCCCTGCAACTCTTGGGTGTGTATAATAATAGAGTGATTCAATTTCTTTTACATTCACGTATAAATATAATTAGTTGCGAGAGTATACATAAACGTACTGCTCTGGTAATTGGGTATACAGTCCGGAACGCAGTCAAAAAATATTGTGAAAAGTGAATAATAATAAATATTTAAAGTATGTGTAACGTGTACGTGTTATATATAAAAATATGTATAAGTATTAAAATTAAAATGCAAAATTTATACAAATTTTTAGTCACGTCTATAAAACGATATTTTTTTTTGTATACCCTGCAAGACTTGTGCGGATTTTCGAAAGTCCTAAACGGCAAAAGCCACACCCACCTTGACTGTAAAATCTTTTGCATCGATTTAGATTCTGTCTGCGCGTCTGTCTGTCATGTATTTGTGCGTAAGCTACTTTTCGCTTTTTGAGGTACATTGATCCAAAGAGGAATCGCGTTGAAAATAAACCGAATTGAACCTTTTTAAGAAGAAATTATAATAAAAAATTGTGCAATTTAGTGTAGGGTTTAATTTGTTCTTTAAATATTTTCACCTGTAATATTTGTACAATGCAAAGGATTGTGAACATTTCAGTGAATAATTCTTTATCACTCATACGCTCCATAGTTCTTATTAAAATAAAATAATTTTTTCTCATATATCAAGAACATGATTTGTTTTATGTATATTAGATTAGAAAAAAAATAATAATTAAATAATAAAAACAACAACAACAACATACAACACTTGGAAAATTATGTTGCTTTAAACATTGGACCAAATCTTTAATATGATTCACATCCACATATAAAAAGTGGGCGTGGCAGATACCCCCTACGTATACGTATTAGTTTGCAAGTCCAGTTTTACATTAAGTGGTTGACAAACTTGGTAAACTCCCCATCTTATGCGGAACGTCCAAAAAATGTGACTAAAATGTTTGAAAATAAGTTCTAAACATCATTTATATGTAAAGTACAACAACAATAACAGCATTTAGTTAGAAGGTTAGTTGATAAAAGATTTAGTAAAAAACAAAAAACGTATTAAAAAACAAAAATTTAAATGACTTCCATTCAAGCGTTTGTGTTCTTACAGTTTAACTGGAATGCTGTTGCACTTAATACTTTACACCTACATCGGGCATCCACAAAGTTTAGTACGTGTTACATTCACAAGAGCACACATGCACACCATCCACACATCTGGGAATTGCCTTTCATTTTATTGTTAAGGGCGGTTAAAAAATTCCAGAATTTTTTTTGAGGTATATGTCACACCTACTTGTTTATGCCCAAAGCGTAAAGTATATTAACTTGAGAGAATGCAGACCTTAACAGCGTAGACCTTGTAAGGTGGGACTATAAATTTTTTTTCGGTAATGAAGTATCTACATGTTTACTTACGGTGTGGCAGTAGGAAAAGTTGAAGCATTTGAGGTACTGAACGCATTAAATGCACGAGCAGATAACAAGTTTACCCTAAAAAATATGATATTTAATAAAATCTTTCCGTATTCTAGTTTTGCTGTAATAAACTTAATAACCCTACCAGCCTTAGCCTGGGAAGGTCTCTTAAGCTTTGTCTGTATCAAAAATATATATTTTTTCTTAAACTTGTTAACATTATTTGCCATTTAATGAGATTTTTAAACACTTAAAATGAATGGTTCCAAAAAATGTTTGTAATGACCTTTATGTTGTGCTACCTTAGGGGTCCTTTTGTTATCTCCCACGCTCTCTCTCTCTCTCTATCTCTCTTTCCTATTCCCTCCCTCTCTCTTTCTCTTTCCTTCTTATAGTATAATTAAATCAAAACAAAATCTTTATTAGAAAATAATAGAGAACAGAACACAGAAAGGTAGAACAATGCTGGGCACGGCACACGACACAAATTTCTGCAAAACTCTCATCTTTTTAAAGGCTTTGAACGCGCGTCACTGCAAGTGATAAGGCAATTATTCTCTAAATGACACTTCTGTCAATTATATGCAGTGGTTTCTTTCCTATTTTGTGCTCTTTTTTTTTTTTTCTGTTAAGTTTCTGCCCCTTCGGCTTGCTCATGTTTTTTCATGGTGATTGTCAATGCAAGAGGGGGAACGTAGAGATGAATAAGGGTATAGTGTTTAAAAAGCGTTCACTTCCTTCTTTGCATATGTAGATGTGTAGATGCGGTAGTAGTTTACCAAACAGCAAAATGGTGGCTGTTGTGTGTCCTTTATGGTTAGAGCGCGTAATGGCGATGGGTTTTCTAATGGCTAAGTCTAAGTGTTGCTTGTGATGTTGCTGCTGCTACTGCTACCACTATTGCTGCTGTTGCTCCACTAACGACAAAGACGACAAATAGTAGATGGCGGTATTTTAGTATTGTTGGCTGGCTTGGTAGTTAGGTAACTAGGTGGCCGTCCATACAACATAAACGGAACCGAAATTTTTTTAAGGCCACTGCTGCAGCACTTTATGCTTACGGTCCTGTGCTTGTTCTTTTCTTTTATTTTTATCATTTTTATGTAGTCTACATAGGATGGGGGATTTATTAAATTTGTCATTCTGTTGGCAACGCCTAGGAGGAGGCGTCAGAGATCCTACAGAGTATTTTTATCCGTCATCAGCATCAAAAATTTAGTCGATATATATGTCTGTCTCTTTTGCACCCTTACGGTTATAAATTTTGAGATTTCAAGTTGAAATTTTGTGCAAACATTTTTAGCTTTGCTGTTAATTTGAGTAAAATTGGTCCAGAGCTACGCCCACAACTACCTATAATGTTAAGCAATAGGGTTGAAATTTAGTAAAAATATATATTTATGTATATCCCATCAAGTCATTTGCCAAAAATGGACGTGGTTCCAAATAATGCACCCTCGCAATTTACAAAAGATGTGAAACTCGATTAGGAAGCTCTATCGTGTTACGTACATTACTAGAAAGCTTAATCATGTACTTGCCACACCCACTTTTTTGTAGCTATATGTGGAGGGCACATTTAGCCTAAATCAAATTTAATTTACTTCCCTTTATATAGTATATTTTTTATTTAGTTTTTATTATTTGTTTTTTATTGTCCCCGCATTTTTCTTGTTTATTTTTAACAACATTTCTACCCTTTCCAAAAATCAAAAACAAAACAAAAATTACCAAAAAAGTAAAAAAATAAAAATCGGACCATTTGCGGAAGTTGGCGTTTTGTTTAGATGAATATGCAAATATTTTTTTGTTTTGTTTTTGTATTTTTACAAAATAAAAAAATAAGAGATTTTCACAGAACGCTTAGTTTGTGTCCAAGTACGTGTATGAGTGAGTATAAGTGCGGTTGACAGGATATATATGCGGCCAGTCCATTTTGTGTTGGTATTTTTATTTATTTTTTTTATTACTTTCACTGCGTCTCTCCCATGCTGGACTTTATGAGAGATTTTTGTTAGTGTACAGGTTGATGGTGACGCCTTTTCATTTTTATGTTTATGGCTGGAGTTTAATGAAAGCTGTTTAAAGCCGCAACGATTACATTTCAGTCAAATAAAAATTGAACTCAATTTACAATTTATTTAAAAGTTTCCAATGCAGACAAATCAGCAACCGAACTGCAACACTATAAAATCTTGCGTTTTTTATTTTTATTTTTATGGTTAATAGTAATAGTCAAGTAGAAGTTACTGGCCGTATAACTGGAAATACTTTTATATGATTTTGGTATTATAAGAACCCATAAAGGAAGGTTGCAAAAAAGAAGTTGGACAAGTAAGCCGGCTTTGTACTCTACCGAACGCCAAACTATATTTAATGAAATTTTATAAAACGTATCAATACTTTGTAAAAAAACAAGTGAACATTTTGCATCCTATACTACTTAGCTCCACAAATTATGGTTAAGTTGGGTCAGAAAAAGTGAGGTATTGCCACATAAGTCTCTTCCTGAAATATCATTTATATGGAAAGGGGTTCTAAAAATTGCAATTTTTGTTATATAAAGGCTTCCATTATAATTTAAACCTTATGTGGGAAGGGGTTCTAAAAGTGGTTAAATTTGGTCCATTTTCAATAATGTTCTCTTTGTATCAATTTATATTCTTAAACTAAATTTCATCGCAATATCTCAAATAATGCGACCTTTAGCTAGCTATAGCGAATTTTACATGGACCGACGGACATGATTGAATCGTTCGGTATAATTGACATTAACTGAGTGTGGCAATAGTTGTTTAGGAGTTACAAACATTCCCACAAACTTAATATACTCTTAGCCACCAGTGGTGCACGGTATAGATTTCTGTCATATATGATCATACACTTAATACACACTCGTTGGGATAAGATAATAAAAAAAAAAAATTGAAATTTTATATAATTTTCATTAAAAAAAGTTAGAAAAAATGTATTCCGTTTAAGGTAAACATTTACGGAACAACTCAATTGCCGTTTACACAAACATAACTTAGTTACATAAATTTTTGTCTTCGATATTATCTTTAAAGTAATTGGTTTTTATTTTGCCCTCATCTCAGGAAAAACAAAAAAAAAAAAAACCTACAGGACACCCAGAAAACATCACAGAATTCTTCAATTATGTACTTTTTCTTGGACACACACACACATACACTCATAAAGTTTAAACTTTGTTAACGAATTCTTTTTACAAATATGTTCTTTTCATCTCCCTCTCTCTCTCTCTCTCTCTCTCTCGTTTATTGCATGTCTCAATGGAATCCCCTTTTATGGAGCTAATGGCATAGATATCCATTACATTACCGGAGGCTATTGTTATCCCCGAATTGAAATGAGAGCAATTGCCATAAAAATAATAAAATTTGCTGCATTTAGGGATAACAAAGGTAAAACTAACAATGAAACGGGGAATGTGTCCTTTCTTCTCATAATTTGAATAAACATTCTTACAAAAAAAAAAAAAATTCCTTAAATATTGGAGAAAAAGAACTTTTACTGGTATACACACAAGTAAACAAAGTTTGTAATTCTTAAATATGTAAAGAGACACACTACACCCAAAGATCATATTCCAAATCGTTTTATTTAAGTCCATTTGTCTGTCTATTAATATGATTGCCTATTAGCTAAAAGAATCCAAATAATTTTCGTAAATTTCTCGTAAAAATATTTGAACAAACATTTGCAACTGAACTCACAGTAATAGCTATAATTAATATACAAACACTGCGTATCAAAGTAAGGTCGCTGATAGCAAAATTGTCATAAATATTAAAAAAAAAGAAAACTTTCGAAATATATATGTATGTACACGTAGTCTTATGTTCTTGAAATTTTATTTAATCAGTTGAAAAGTGTGACTTGTAAGAATATACGTAATAAGGCCAACAGAAGCGTACAACTGCCCATAAAACAACCAACCAAAGCACAAGGAGAAAGAGAGAAAGAGAGAGATAGAGAGAGGAGGAAAAGAAAACGTAAAGAATTGCGTACGAAAGCGAAAATAATTCCGTTTTATTGCTTATGCTTGCCATTGTTTTATAACTTTGATTGTATATTGGCAGATATTCTGTTTTCTTCTTCTTCTTTTTCTTTTTTTAGTTTTCATTGTTCTTGTTGTTTTTATTTTAAAGACCATTTCCTTCACACAAAAATACGTGTTTCGTGTATATTGTTGAAAGTATTTTAAACAACAACCACAACAACAACAGAAACAGAATTTTTACAAACGTCAGCAATTTTTATATATGTACAACCCCGTAGTATGGGTGAGCGGCAGCAGAAGACTTCTTCTCATGAATGTGCCCGTAAATGAAAAGTAAGAAATTTTTGATTCATTTCCATTTTCTGAAATTACACAAAGTTATGCTAATAGTGTAGTGAAGCGAAAGTCAAGTAAAGGACGAGATAAGTGGGTTTTTTCTTGACTTTTACAAAAATCGAAATTTGCTGAAAAGTATTTTTATAACCGCGAATTTTGTAGAAATGTTTGACATGGTAAAATAAAGTCAACTGATCAGTTTATATAAAGATTTTATAGAGAATTGTTTTATTTTATTTTGTGTTTGTTTTTACAGCCTGCACCTAAATTTGCTATTCTGTTTGCAACACCCAGAAGGAGACGCCGCAGGCGTTGTTATATAACAGATACGCCCATAATTAACAATAAACTATATACGGCCCAAAATTCTACTTGTATGTTAATAACGAGAAGACGTATGTAGGTACACGACACGCCTACTATGTGAGAAGATGGTATTTAGGCTTTGTTTTAAATTAAATTTTAGTTTATTTTCTTGTTGAATTTAATTTTTCTTCTATATTACCAGTATAGGGTGCTTTATAAACAACCTCGCGCTTGTGTAAGTTTTTTATACATTTACTTACATTTTATTCATGAAGCACTTAGTCTCAGCAATTTTAAAAATATAACAAAAATGATTTTTTTGCTTTGGTCTCTACTCTACTCAAGCTCTTACTTCACTAGAGAGAGTGAGAATATATTACTTAACTAACGATTCAACTAATTGCAGCCTTTATTAGCCAAGCACACAATATGTAATTAAACTAAACCAAACCGAATTCAAATCCAAACCCACCAACCATCTAACCTACTGCCTTGCATAGTTAAACGCACACACACACACATACACATAAATACACATATCAAGCAAGGACTATATAACAAACGACAACTACCAATAACAACAATACCAGTAACAAGAGGATAGTAATAATAAAAAAAAAAAAAAAAGCGAACAAAATTTACATTTATGGAGTGTATTGGGTACGAGTAGGAAAAATTATATTTGTGTTATAGCGCGAAATCCTTTACATAACACGCTATCCTATCAATATGACTTTATAACATGACATCACGTTAGCAAGGCAGAACGGTTGGGGAGATGGACAGGGGAGAGGGGTTAAGGAGAATCAGGGTTTTTATAAGCAATCACAATGTTTTACAAAATAGACACAAAGGCACACACACACACACACTTACTGTACCGTTGGCAATTACACACACACACTCACTCATTCACTCACACAATGTGGAATATAAATATTCACTTACTAGACTATGGTTGGATGCATGGGTTTGTTTGCATCATATATATAAACGAACAGCAACAGCAGCAGCAGCAGCAACAACGATTTTGATTTAAGTGCCTTGTATTGTTTGATATGTTGCTTGTATATCTATATATGGGTGCTATATGCCAGAGTAAAATATGTGAAAACTGAAAAATATTGTAGTTATGCATGCGAGTGTGTGTGCGTGTGCTATGAGAACAGTACAAACAGTATGAGAGGCCGTAAAAGGTCGATCGGACCATCAAGTTAAGCTAAATAAAAGCAGTAAACACAACAACAGCAATACCAACAACAATACGAAAAACTATTAAATATACCAACAAAATAACAACAACAACAACAACAAAAATAGCAATATATTAAAAAAAAAAAGCGAGAATACAAAAATTAAATTTATTACTTGTCTCTAGCCAATATTTCACAATGACATGATATGTCGCGAAATGAAGCTGTCCAGTTGTGGCAATAGTGGCAATAGTGGCGATGGTCATGGCGTACTCTCCTCTCCTCTCCTCTCTCCTATAATATGCAGTGTGTCACGTTATGCATTGTGCTTTTTATGTATACTGTGCACATAACAATGGTTCAACTCAGTGCTGACATATCAATGTTTACTAAAACTATGCTGTTTTTTATGAAACGGACACCCCGCGTACCCGCTCTTTTTCTGTCTATGTTCTCTACTTTTCTTAATGGAAGGTATATATATAGAATTTTATGTACCCTACACCAATTCTCTTAAATTATGTATGTCTGTCCGTCTGTCCATGATATAACTAATACATATAATACCTGTTTAAAGAATATTTTTTTCACAAATTTTGATGAAATTGTTAAATATAAACTAAAAGCATACATAGATTGAATTGAAATATTATTACGTCCTCTTTTTGCAAAGTTAAAAGTTTTACATTTAAGCGGGATGGTAGTATTTTTATAACTCTTCTAAAACAATTTTTTTGGAAGCGAATACAAAATTTATTAAAATTGCTGTTAAAGTAAACACTGTGTTGTTGTTATTAAGTAATGTAGGCCACGATATAGTCGGACTTGCCCGACGGCAACAGTTTCACTTGTTTCCGTTTTTTTTCATTTTTTTTTCCCTTTTTTTATGTGAATTGCTGTCTCTCGTTATGACACGCATTATATTTTAATATTCTATTTGTTTTTTTGGCTTTGGGCCATATTTAGATTTTATCGCTTAATTTTTTTTAATCTTTATTGATTGTTCGAAAAAAAAAAAAAAAGAAACTATCCACAAAGTTTATTATGAAATGAAATTTGAACAGCAACAACAACAATAACACAAAAAAATAAAGGAATTATTGAGTTGGTAGTAAAAGTTTTAAATGATTTATTATTCAGAATTTTTTTATGAAATAAAAACAAAAATAAAAAATGTTTCAAAAAATATTTTTAACAAAAAATTATATATTCTTAATATTTAAATATTACATTAAAGGCTATAATATTTATTTATATTTGTCTTAAGATTTTTGCTTAAATCGTGCATCGTTTTCTTTATAGCAGAATTTTTATTAACATTTATTTACAATTTTCATAATTTGGTTGTTTTCTCATCACATCATAAAACCGAATTTTATGTGCGAAAATCTTGCCATAAATGTGAAATATATAGCAACAGCAACAACAACAACAACAATATAAAAAAAAAAACAAAATCGTAATCCAATAGAATGTCAAAAAGAATATGTAAGAGAGAGCTATATTAGGCTAACGCCAAATCTAGAGTACGGAACATCCAACGCCTGAGATTGCCGGAGCAAATACCACAAATTTGCAACAATACACGGACGAATATAAGATCTAAATCGATTCGTTTATTAATGTTGAGTAAGAATAAATAAAAAAATTGTTGGGGGGGGAGGGTTGCCTATCTTCTGGTACTTAAAAATGTTTGAACAAAAAGCAATGTAACCCCATTATCATTATGATGGCGGGTATAAAAACGCCAGAGTTCAACTATTAACTATAACTATAAACACAAATGAAAATAACATCAAAAGAGCAGCGCCATTAAAAATGAACAAAACAAAAAAACAAAACAAAAATATGTATTTTGCTGGGGGCAAATTTTAAACACCCTCCACATCTGCATACAAATAGTGAGCGTGAAAGGTAGGTAGTTCATGACGCCCTCTAAGAACGCATGTATTACGTGTCAACTCAAAAGTCGAGTTTTACGCTGACGTCAGTTTCATGTAAATTGTAAGCGTGTATGTTATCCGACCACGCCTACACATCAATCAGAAGTATACAAAATTTTAAATTTATAGCTAAATTTTTGTGGCAGATAAATACATTTTTGTCGATTGTGGGGGTAACTCTTGATTGCAATTGTGAAAGTAACAGCAACAAACGGATACTGAGACAGAAAAGTCTAGATCGACTGAATTTTTATTGTTGATCATGAGTTTATATACTTGGTGGGTTCCCTGACGCCTTCTCCTCGGTGTTACATATAAAATGACAAACAAAGTATACCGCCCATCTTATATGGAGGGTGTAACCAGTAAATTTTCTACGCTATACATTTTAGGTGGAAATGGATTGTGAATACCGTACATCTTGAAAAGTCTAAAAATATTACACTTACTTACTATATATAATTAAAAAAGTAACAACGGTAACAAAAATTACCACAACAGCAAGGAAAGTAAAAAATTAGAAATAAAAATATGAATAATTATGAAAACGTTTGAAAATCTTCCGAGGATTTGGAATGGAATGCATATTATCATAGAAGTTGTCCAAAACTATTTCATATTTGATATCAAAAAGAAATATTTTCTATAAATTGAAATTTTTTGCATTACTCTACAAAAACTACCCTGCGTGTGAGTAAACTTAATTGAAATCAGGAAGTGGTCACTCCAATGTAATGTATAGGTTCAAAAATCAATTATTCCAGAAATTCTTCCCCAGCGAGCATCTGGAACATGAAAGTGATTATCTCTGCAAATTTTATAATCCCCGCTGATTGTGCTCTAAGAAAAAGCTTGATTTTAATGAAAATGCTATAAAGGAGGCGGATGTCTTTTCACAATTTCAACTAATCAACTAAGATCATATATGTGGAAATGGATGAATTTAGTTAATAACTAAAAGGTGAAGTGTGCACAAGAAAAAAACTGTGGCTACACAAACAAAGCAACAACAACAGCAATAAAGCATAAAACAATATTTAAAAAAAAATTATACAATTTTAGTGCATAATAACGCAACGGGTGGGCAGAATGAAAAAAAAAATTAATAAAAAAAATAAAAAAAAAAATTAAACAACAACAAAATTTTGAGCAAACACAATATATTAACTATAACTGTAAGCAACTAAAATTATAAAAGTGTGAGCGAGAGAGAGAGAACATATAGGGATTAATGATTTTGTAGATACTTTATAAGGAAAAGAGGGGGCGGTTGTTGGGGGCATATGTCGTTGCGTCCTTAAGCCATAAATTTTTGTATGCGGTCTCATAGAAAGTTGTTCTTGTTGTTATTGTAAATATCTCATCGGACCGTGTTGGTAATGCTGGTAGATTTGGTACACAAGTACTTTTTGGTATAATGCGGTTATTGTGTGTATGTACGCGTGTGGCTTTCGGCATCATGGGTATTCTCGTGCTGGTGCTGACCGCTCACTGTGCAGTTACATTCCGTTAACCATGAAAAGCGCTGTTTGCCAAATGTTGCATTTATTTTTGTGAATTTCCGTTCAGTCAAAAGAGTCAACATTCCAAAAAAAAAAAAGCCACGTACTGCACACATATATCGACACACACACACACTTTTATATATCACATATAAACTTAGCACTCTCTCTCTCTCTCTCTCCTTCCCACTCTCTCTCCATAGAGAAATTTATTGCTACATGTTTATAGTATAAATCTAATATATTCATACTATATAAACGAAGCTCCCAACTGCATACACACCCAAACACAGACGCATACATATCTACACAAATAGTTAATTTAACGCCCGCATGTGGTATGGATCGGTCACTTATTGTTCAGTACGAAAGAAAGTTGTTAAATATTTTTTCTCTAAAGCAATAATAACAGCAACAACAACAACAAGTGAGAGTTAAGGAATATATGCTCTAAATACACATTTGGCCAGCATCGGCATTAAAAAGTTTCAAATTCTTTTATATGCCCTACCCATTAAAGGGGCGGTATAATAAGTTTGTCATTCCATATGCAAATCCCCGAGGGACACGCTAAAATATATGCACATACATTCTTCATCAGCATTTAAATATGCAAAGAATTCGATATGTATGTCCGTAGGTCCAACTATCTCATGTTCGTAAATATTGAACTGAATTTTTTTACATCATTTTTAGATTCTGCAGATTAATTGCTATTTAAAATAGAAAAAAATTTATTAAGGGTCACACCCACAATTGACAAATATTTATTTGGCGATCGCTTAATCCCCGTTCTGTTAAAACTCTTTAATGCAGATTTACAAAGACAGATGGACAGACGAATACGCTTAAATCGTTTCAGAATGTATTAGAAGTACGTGTACAAGTCTCAAGCATGGGTACACTTTTAAGCGACCTCTACCCCAAGTGGTGTTTTTTTCTTAAGTTTTAGTTTATCTTGTACTAACCATACAGAGTCCGTATATTAAAGCCATATGTTCTTTTGGATTGTTCTCAAAAACTAAAACTTTTCAAAAATAGTTTATTATATGAAAAATGCATACATACATAAATAAAAACAAACATACACACGTACACGTATATAAATAGAGACAGAAAAGAAGTAAAAAAACTAAATTTTTTGAATTTAAACCAAATTCAAAATACTTTCCACATTTATTAACAAAAAGGTAGGCGTGGCAGGTACATGATTTTGCCCTCTAATGTTAACTATTAAGCGTTAGCTTGCATGTCGAGTTTTACGGAAAGTATGGTTTTTTGTAAATTGTGGGCGTGCCTGTTATCTGACCACTCCCATTTTTGACACATTGATATATGAGAGAATTATATATATGTGTACCAAATTTCAACTAAATAATTTAACTTACTTGCAGATAAATAGATTTTTATCCATTGTAGGCGTGGTTTTTAACCGATTATGCATCATTAACAGTCGTGTAGAAACTCGAAGTGCGTGTACAACACGTCAGTTAAATATATTAAAATTTACGACGGTGATAATGCCAACAACAAAACAACATACAGACGGACATACTGTGTTCGATGCTGATCTAAAATATATATACTTTACAGAGTCTCTGACGCCTCCTTCTGGATGTTGCAAACGGAAAGATAATTTTATTATTTGCACTAGAAATAAGTTGGACTGTACTAAAGAAAAAAAAAAAAATAAATACAGTTTTTATACAAAAAAATAAATACAGTTTTTATACATCATCATAAAGTCTTGTTAACATTAAAAATATTGCGACTATAAGTATAATGCATTATATCTGAACAGCTCTCCTGTGGTGTCACAAAAACAAATTCGTAATTATTAGCAAACATTTCTGGGCATACATCATGTCACATGAAAATTAAAAGCCTGTACATCCAATAGACATGAATAGTTGAACAACAGCAATAACAACAACAATATTGCATTTGCCATATGCTGCATAATTCCGAAATTAATGCCAATGGCGTTTCATAACGAAATTAAATGAAACCATTTCCTTTTCATTTTTCCCTCAGATATTTACGGGTAACTACAACTCTACACGCTACAAACTACATCCACATATAAGCATTTTCACGACAACAAAACAGTTTGACCAGCATGATGAAATTATACGAAAATATTTTTAAACATTTTTCATATTCTGATGCATACAGGTTAACAGCGCTCCGGTGAGGTGAGTTATGAATAAACTTTCACCTGAAACTGAGTTCGTGTCCAGGCCAGAGTTTTTCTTTATAAATATTTCAGGTTTTAGCATATTAACCCGAAAGTCATTTTTGGCATATTATGCTTGTTTATGATAAATAATTACAAATTAAATAATTTAATTTTGATTTAATTAAAAAAAAAAAAAAAAACTGTTCAATAATAATAAAATTGTAAAATTTTGTCACATAAAAGGCGGCTGTTAGAGAGATAATGAATGATTTACAAAGATTATCGAAAGTCGATAGTAAATAATAGATAACGAGATAATAGATTCATTTCAGAATTGCGCATGTAAAGGGATAATAAATACAAATAAAAGGAATCTCAAATGTGAAATTGAAAAAACCCAAGTTCCCTCTAATGGCATAATTATGATAACCCGTTCATGTGCAAGTACTTAGGATAGATAGAAAGCACTCCAAAATTTGAATTTACTTTTTTTTTGGTAATTCTTGGTTTGCAATAATCTTCATTTGCTTATGATGAAAACACTTGAACACATCTCAAAAGTAGAGAAATGTTTAGTATAACATATGCAACCAGAAAAAAACCGAGGGTCATACTTTGAATGCAGCTGTTGAAAAGTTTCCCTTTTGATGTTAGAAAAAAATACACGTAAACCTCTTACTTTTACTCTTCGCCATCCTCCTTCATCTTACCATACCATACGATTTACATTTATCGCTTGGTATAATACCTGAGTACAACGGCTGAGTAGAAACAAAGTGCAAAATAATTTAAATGAAATGGTAACGAAATCAACAACAAAGTGAAGGATTTATAAAAAAAAAACGGTAGGAAAATTTAACTTGGTTTAGGTCAAATCGTAAATGCCTTTCGCATATAAATACAAAGAGTAGGCGTGGCAAGTACATGATTACGCCCTCTAATAGGGTGTGTGTTACGCATTAGGTGAATATGTAAATTTTTGTAAATTGTGGGCGTATTTTTTATCTCATCATGCCCACTTTGTCTGTTCTGTATCTCAAATTTCTATTTGATAAATCAATTTTTGCCACCAAAGCAATATTTGTAAAGACGGATGTACAGACATGGCTGAAATTATTCACGTTTCAGTACATATTTTTGTATTTTCTAATGTTGCAAAGGTTTTGTTAAAATAAATACAACTTCAAAGTAGTAAGTATAACACACTTGATCTCTTTCACTCTCCCCTCCTTACCGAAAAATGTTTCACTTAATTAATTTCGGGTTATACATGAATGAAAACGAACTGGAACATATAACATAACACAACGCAACATAACATTTATATATATGTATATATATAATATATATATATATATATATGGACAAGTGCGTACTGCACCCAAAACATATGAATATGTACATACAACACCAATAACAATAATAACAACAACACAGATCATGGAAAATGTAAAACGAAGTGTGTTGGTCATGTACCAAAAAAAAGTGTGTTTGTGTGAGTATGAAGAGCTTTTATTTTTTTTTTTTCGTTTTTGGTAATTTTTACACAAAAGATGAAGTACTCACACACACACACACACGCACACTTAAACCCACTATGCAGTGCATTGATGCTGCGCAACAACAACAACAATACCAACTATGGTCTGATGATATTTGCATGCGGCCATATATTCTGTACCAACAAAAACAACAACAAAAACAACGACAAAAACAAAGAGAAAAGAAAAGAAACAAGGGGAACGAACACAAAATGGAGTTTCATCATATACTCTATCTCTTTTCCTCCCTTTGGGTACAAAGTATGCATAAAACTATAAAGTGTACAAGCAGTGTATGGATATATGTGCGTACACATATATATATAAAAGTCTTGCTTGATTGTATGTTGTTCGGGAAAAACATCAGCATGCAATGTTTTGGTAATTTTCTGTACAAAACCCCACATCTCTCGAGGAGGATGAAGAAGAAGAAGAAACACCAATTACTGTACCTGTGTAGCAGCAACAATAACAGC
The DNA here is from genome assembly GCA_963978525.1 of Ornithomya fringillina. Taxonomy (NCBI): domain Eukaryota; kingdom Metazoa; phylum Arthropoda; class Insecta; order Diptera; family Hippoboscidae; genus Ornithomya; species Ornithomya fringillina. The sequence continues at coordinate 30,138,869 of OZ021691.1, read as the reverse complement.
AAAACGATAACAACAACAACTACAAATATTACCACGAAACATTAAATGAATAAGTGTGAGGGAGAGAGAGAGAGAGAGTGTGTATGGGGAAGCAGTGGCAAAAGTACAAATATTGCTATTAAAACCTAAACATCGTTTGCTTACAATACCAAACATACACGCGCACGCACATGCACACACGCTGAACACCACCTATCTCTCTAGCTCCACTTACAGTCCATATTCAGCCCATAGCTGGAGGTGCTCGTATGTTTTGAATAGTGTTTAAAGTGTGTACAGTTGTAGTTGTAGACAAACGTCCAATACCAACAGTTGAGTTTCTAAGTAGAGCCTTTCTTCAGCCTTTCCATGAATGCTTGATTATATCCTTTCACCATATACACACCCCACCTCGCTCACTTCATTCAAACTCTTCAATGACAAATACTCGTGTAAACGGGAAGGAGAACAAAAGCAGATATCTAGATCTAAAGCTAAGTTAAGCTGGCTAAAAATTTTGTAAGCATTACATAAGTAATGTGCGTCCGTATGTTTGTATGCCTTACACTCTGAGTCTGTGCTACTCTGCATGTGATTAGATTGATGTATTTGATAGGTGCTCTGTTTGGTTTGGCTTTATGTACATACAAGCACATACATGCATGCGTACGTATAGTCTCTGATTTTGGCATTTTACTTGAGCAAATAATCAAAATCAGACAAATCAGAAGGAGAGTAAGCAAGTTTGCTAAGTGATGGTCAGTAATAAACATAAACATACGCTTGCACAAATATGAATTTAAATTGTCGGTGAGAGAGAGTGAGAAAGAGAGAGATAGAGATAGGGAGGGCGAGTAAGAGATTTATCATATTTAATTTTAATTTCTAATTAAGTTTTTTTGTTTCTGTATATTGCATGTGGGTGTGTGTGCATTGTTTATATTAATGTTTACAATTATCCACACAATGCCTCATGTTTTCAAATCAACGTTTTGCCACAAATGCAACATACTCGTACACTTACCCATACACATACATCTAATATCTCTTATCGATTTGCATAGAAATTGTAAACAACAACAACAACAATTTCTATGGAAGGCAGTTTTGTAAAATTTCAAACTTAACAACTGAAATTAGTAAACATACCAAACGATTCGTTATAAAGAGAAAAAGAGAGAGAGTGATTGATAATGAGCAGAGGAGGGAGGTAAATATACTCTGTGTAATACTGCTTCAGTTCTGTTGGTTTTTATATAAAACAAAATAATAACAACAACAAAAACACTTCAACTGATGGATGTACTGACTGGCTAACTGAGTGAATGTTGTGTCGCTCCGCTGTCGTCTGGTGGTCATGCAAACATTGCAATTTGTGGGTGTTCTCTGTTTACATTTTGTTCAATGTTGGTTTACGTACGTATATTAGGAGTGTCATCATCATCATTATTATTATTATTATTATTATTGTTGTTGTTGTTGTTGTTATTTTTGCAGCTGTTAAAGCTGACATTTTTCTACCTTTTGTTTTCGTTTGTACATCAGTTATATGTGAGACATTTTTGAAATCACTTTTATCTCTTCAATACAATACTCATACAGAAATAAAAAAATATTCAAATTATCTGAGAAACTTTAATCGTTTTAGATAAGGTGACATTTACTGGGATAGATAATAAATAATTCTGCAAATGTCTATATATCAATCATTTAGTTTATGATCTCATATATCGTATCTTCTATAAAAATATTTATATAAGATGCACCAACCAATGTGAACAAAATCTTTGTATATTCAATATGGCGGACACTTCGAAATGGCAATTTGTAATATGGATGTCAAATGAAAGGGCTTGATGAGTAGAATCTATAAATGAGAAAATTTTTAATATGGCAACCTTTCAAAAACATTAAATTACTATTCTTCGCAAGGTATTCAATATGGGTATCATTAGAGAGGGCTTGATGAAAAGAATGTTTTAGGTAAATAGATTTTCAATATGTTAAATAATTATTTTTTACTACTTTTTCAAAATTTATTCAAATGACAGAGTTTATCGATTAGAATCCCTAAAAAAAATATTATTAAAAAATTTCTTTTTTTTTTTCATATATGTGTTAAATAAGTTCAACTTTAATTGACATTTTAATATGTGTTTATTCACATCTACATACGTAATTAAGTTTATATCAATTTTTGTGTGAATAGAATATTTCTGCATTTTACCATCAAGTACACACTTATATGATATTATTTCCCTGCTATGCTGTGTACAAACATAGTATATACCAAATTATGTGTGTATGAGCTTCTTATCTAAATGTTGTCAAAAAAAAAAAAAAAAAAAAATTTAAATAAAAAAATAAAAAAGAAAAAATAGAAATATACTGAAAACACATTGGAAGTGTGATTGTGTTATAAAAAGGAGAAAATAGAAAAAGATAGAAAGAGAGCGTTTTCTTCTTTTTTGAATAAAATGTATTTTTATGACACAATAAAAAACATGACTTTCTAGATTGTGTCTGTTTGCGAGTGTGTGTGTGTGAACGTGTGTGTACAAAACATTTTTTCATGCATTTATAATAAGCTTGGGTTATATAACTGCAAGTGTGTGTATGTGATATCATTTATTTTTTGTGCGAAATAAACAGAAATAAGATTTTTTATGATTCGTTTTTTCCATTTATTCGCATTTTGGTTTTCTTTTTTTCTCTTTATAAAAATTAAATGACATTTTAAGGAGTAGCTTTAAATAGGAACCGAATACGAAATGGCTTTGATTGACATTGGCTTGCTCTCTGTCTGTCTCGTATTTATACCTTAGGTTGAGTATATATACACAGTGTTACAACATCAGCATACTCAGCTTACTTGGTACTCATGGAAAGGTTCATGAAACGCTTTATGTAACTTATTCTACAGGGAGAGAGAGAGAGAGAGAGAGCCACACGGTATTTAAGATGCCACGTAATATATAAAGAAATTGTGTTGTGTAAAGTGTTACTCGGCTTTTGGTAGACACACACTCACACTCACACACATGCTCACTTTGTTGCACAATCCTTTTCGTATATTTTTAACTATTAGATTGCTTCACAATTTTTTTCTTTCTTTGTTGGCTTTTATGTGTTTTCGGTTTCCCTGCTTGATTATATTGTGTTACTTGTAGCCCACTCGGTTAAGAGCAGAGACACATACGCAGAACACGTTGGTTGAAGTTATAAAAGTAACAAATTCCAATTTACGTTGATAATCTTGTCGTTTCTTCTTCTTCTTCTTCTTCTTCTTTATATCTTCCTTTTCTGCTCCTACTACGATTTGTCTTTTGGCCTTGTCTTCGTTTTGTATGAATATTTATATGTAACACTTTTAAGAGCCTAGAGTTTATAGATGCAATCGGTTATCACGTAAAATGGAACATTGAATAAAAAAATTTCATAATAAATGAAAAAAGTAAGAAAACTAAAGTTAGCTTAAACGAAATCTTAAATACCTTCCACGTATACCTTGAAGAGAAGGCGTGGCAGGTACATGATTATGTCCTCTAATAGTGTATGTGATGCGTATTAGCTTGCAAGTGAAGTTTTATGCTAAGTAAGTTTTTTTTTTTTAATTGTAAGCGTGTCTGTTATTCGACCATTTTTGACACATTTATAAAGAAGATAAACAACGGCCGGACGCACAAACATACATGTCTAGATTGACTGAGTTTTTAATAATCATCAACAATACGTTGACTCCTTATACATCCTCCTCCTTTTGGGTGTTGCAAATGGAACGACAAGCTTAGTACTTAATGGGGAGGACTTAAAAAAAGCAAAACAAATAAAACAAAAGAAAACCAATACCCTGTACTTACCTGTGTATGTGTTGCTGTCAAAGATATTGTAACAATAATAGCAACAGTTTCCGGCCAACAAAAGATTTCATTTTATACAAGTTTCATTTTTTATAACATCTGTATGAAGGGAAACAGAAAAAGAAAATAAATCGTTTTGTACTCTGTTGTAAATTTATAAAAAAAAAAAAGTCATTTAGTTCTGCACCAATTTTTAGTAAAAATATAAAAAATTTGGATTTTTTCATATAAAGTTTTTTTTATGGGAAAAGAGATCTTAAAAATGAAGCGATAATATTCAGTTTTAAAAGCAATCGTCTTTGATTCAAGGAACATATCAAATTTCATTTAAAAATTTAAAATTTTAATCGCATGAAATATATGGACGGACAGACGGATCTGTTTTAATCGATTCCGATTTTGATTCTCATTCAATAATCGATAGATTAAGAAAAGTTTGACACTTTTCTTTCAGAGTTACAGATAATTCAATATAACTTTTTACCACTTTCAGGTGTAGGGTATAACAATTGGCAGGTGGCCGATACCTGATTATATTCTTTTGCAGTGTACTCGTATGTTATACGTATCAACTTTCTCATCGAATTCTATACAAATGTATACTTTTTAAATTATGGGCGTGTCTGTTTTTACTACCCCGCCCACTTTTGTTACATACATAAATAGTAAATTTTAATATCGAACTTCACTTTCGCAAGCTTAATTATTGTGGTTTATATATAGACTTTTATTGATTGTGGGCGTGGCTCTTAATTCATTCCAAGTCCAAATAAAATACCATGCATTTAGCAACAACTAGAAATTTATGTCCAAAGTTTAAAATCTTAAATTCTTTTGAAGCATTTCCTAGGATATCATGTAGAGTAAAAACAAAAACAAAAAAAAAAAACCATTTTCCGCTTCCTATTACTTATAAGCTTTCAATGTTTTCAATATTTTTGTTTCGGTTTGTTTGGTTTGGTTTGGTTTCGTTTCATTTTAAAAGACACACATAAATAAATAAATAAATAAACTGAGAGCGAAAGAATCACATACGAGTACAACACAAATTTTTCGTAAGACAAAGAGGCTTACACATAAATTGTCAAGCCATTCATCTTGGGAAATAAATGTTGCAATTTGTGTTTGGTTATGCACATACACCAACACCACCACTGCACTCTAAGGGTAACGAGTGTCTCTTAAAAAAAGAAAGAAAAATAGACCACAGCAAACGATACGATAGCAAAGAAATAAAACTCCATAAAAGTGGCGACAATATGTTTATTTTTTCGATTTTTGTTTTATTTTATTTGGTACAAATTTCAGTTGCAACACACATATGCACACGCTCTTATAATATTTTATAATAAATAAACGTGTATAACCCTGTATAACACATGTACCCAACCGACCACAATGAGTGTGTCCGTGTATATATATATACAACCAAATATACCAAAAACGTTAATATGGGCGACACAGTCATTTCATTGCACGTTGTGTTTGTTCACAAACACATATATAAACTGAACATTTCTATATTTTACTCGTATACATGTGAAGCAATATATATTAAAATATAATACAAAACCAAAATATTTGTGTTAAATGTATGTTTGTACAGATGTATAAAATACGCTTCTGTTGCAACACCGAGCATTTTTACAGACCAGTGCGAGAGGGCACACATAATATCCAATTTACCTGGGCATGTGACCGCTTGTATATGTATGATGGAGAGACAGACAGACATACATACACACATGCACATATATCAACCATAACAGGGACATGTGAGCTGTACAGATACGGTGTGAAATGTGTCATTTGGCTGGAGAGTAGTTTTAATTGTAGTTGTTGTTGTTGGTGTTGTTGTACGACCTAAGCTTTTATTGTCCTTTACCCAGCCATCCAAGCATACTACTTATAATATTTGTTGTTGTTATTCTTATACTAAATTTTATGTCCATTTCTGTGTATTTCCATTATACACAAACACAAACACAGACACACATACACATGCACACAATATATGTACATATATACATAATTGCTTGTTTTATGTATTATGCGGTTTGGTTTGTTTTACGGTCTGGAATGTAGAGAAAGAGAGATGAAAGAAACTGCTATTGTACCCAACAAATGTAAACACACACACACACACTATATAATTACATACATATGCACACAATTAATTATTATAAATGCCCCACCCAGTGTTAAAACATAAACCACTAGAGAGACATGTAGAGCCAGGACAACGCATTGGTACGATAAGTACACATGCACATACATATGAACATACAATACATACAATAACAACAGTGCACGGCTTATGCATATTCTAACATAACCTTGCAACCTCTAAGCATTGCACAGAGGTTTCATTATCTCATATATCTGTTATCACTGCTGCTGCTGCTGCCGTCTGCTAGTGGGCTGTCCTTCTTTTGGCTAATGCTGGGTGCTTAAAAGTTTAGCTTTTATGATAATTTATTATATTTTTTCTTTTTCACAAATAATTTACAGTCACTACTATTTCAATTATTTTTTATTCCACATATGGTATTTTTTTCTATTATTTCACATTCGGGGTGACATAATTGCTGTATGTTGTGTGTTGTGGTCAATGTGTGTAAAGATAATTTTACGCTTAAGACCTTTTTTTTTTAAATATGAAATAATTTTAAAACAATTCAAACCGATTATTGTTGAAAACGTGACCAAATCTTCTTATTTAGAACCAAATATGGGCGTGGCTTGTATACAATTACTGCCTTAAATGGAGTATGTGTGGTTTCGAACCATGAAAATTGTTCTTTGTTAATTGTGGGCGTGTCTGTGTCACCCCATACATATACAAGCTAAGCATTTCTACAGACATAGCTGTTAAATCAGCAGTTATGAAAAATACATAAAATGACAAACACATGTTTTAAGCATCGAAAGCAACACGATGATGGCCAACAGTTTTATGCAAAAGTCCATAAGTCTTATAAACAAGAAATAAGAGAGAGAGAGAGAGAGATATTTGTATTAGTAAAAACCTAACTTAGCAGTTAGAGTTTAACTGAGTGAAGAATTATTTCAGGACAAATTAACGCCAACATAAATTGTGCGTAGAATTAAACTGGCAGCAGAAACTTTCTTTTAATACGTCTTTGAAAATTGTCAACTCCATTTCACTCTAATCAACTCCTATCCTCTCCTCCATATTTTACTTCTCCGTATATGTTAGAGTATCTAAGTTAAGGAATTCATCAAACATTTCATTCATAGGAATAAACGCCTTGATTATGTAGACAGAGAGGTCTGGCTGAACTGTTCTGTATTGTGGATATATTACAATATTGGCATGAGTTGTGAAGAGGTTGGAATATCAAACTAAATCATGTCATGCTTGACGTAACTGTAGTATTCCTTTCATTTGTTCTTGTAGTCCTTGCTTGCCACGCACTTTTAATACCTACCATATACTAAGTTTGTCATTTCTTTTGCAACACGTCAAAGACCTTACAAAATACAAAATATACATAAATTTTTGGTTAACATCAAAAACTAAGTCAACCTAGTCGAGGTGCGTTCGGGTATCTGTCTGTTGTGTGTTGTTCCTCACCCACGTAAATTTTAATATATTGAGCTAACATTTTGTACAGACACTTCCAATTGGTATCGACCAAGTACCACGCCCACAGTTTATAAAAAACTGTACTCAGTGTAAAGCACGACTTAAAGCGCATACGTAATACAGTGTGAAAGGGCGTCATCGTGAACCTGCCACGCCCTTTGTTTCTCTATAGAGATGGAGGATGTTTAGGATTTGGCCTAAACTTAATTTTAGTATTTTTACTTCTTTCACATACAAGTAGTAGCTAAGTATTGCGTGTGTTTATAAGTATTTTTTACAGGGTTTAACCGAAGAGTTTGAGTGTTGATGGATGTCAGTAGAATACAATTTTTTTTTTTTTGGTAAACTGATGTTTAAAACAAATCATCTTAGTTTTCATGCTCTTTCTTTTATTCTTCTTCTGCTTCTTCTCTTTGGTACACATTTTAGTCGTAGAAGACAACAGTTTTATTTAGGCTTGATTAACTGTCTGCCGCGCCTTGTTTATATCCCCTGGAGAGGTTATAAATTTAATTTAAAAGATGGCCGTTTTTTTTTTATAAATGCCTGATGTCCTTAATTTATTCATTTTAATCCTTAACACACCACGTATGATGATGATAATAATATTTTGTTGGTTGCCTTTGACATTTTGTCTTATTGAGTTTATGGTTATACGCTCTTGGGGTATAGTTAAAAAAAAAAAAAAAGGAAAAAAAAACTCTTTAGAGATTTATTTCTCCATATGTTAGTGCTAGTAATTAAAAAGAGCCGCTTGCAGAATTTTTATATCCGATAGCCTTGTCCATCAATGTCGTACAGTTTATACTATTGTTGTTGTATCTATTGAATTGTAAAATATACTAAAATGGAAAAATGCCGCCTTTTTAGTTATGGGTGTGGTCGACGAGTTAGATGTTTATACTAGATACAGGTGGGCCGAAATTTAAAGATGGTGAAATCAAAGAAAGTTCATAAAATTTATACGTGATGTGAATTTTATATGGATGAAAACTTTTTTCGATCTTTTAGTATTGATTTCTTATTTACAAACGAAAAAGATATTAATATTATTATTTGTGGGAAATATTTTCAATTTAGGTAGGATCGAAAAAATATTATATCGATCATGTTTTTTTTTAATTACTTTTTAAACCTTATTCTTGATTTAGACACGATAAATCTATATTTATTGTTTTATTTATCAAAACTCGATTAACGTTATTGGATCCATATAAAATTTTTTCGATATTGGATCCAATAAAATTTAAGATTAAATTTAATTTTAAACACATAATTAAAAAAATCCCCTTTATAGTTAATAGTTTATTCAATTTCACATCTTATCACAACTTTAATATATATGCCTGTCAGTCTGTCCCTATTTTTTATGCCATAAATTATGTAAAAGAGTCAAACATTTGTACAAAAACAAACAAACAAAAAAACAAGTAAAAAACTTAAACCAAATCTTAAGTACCCTGCACATTTAAATACAAATGGTGGGCGTGGCAGTACGCCTTATAATGGTGTATGTATGTATCATGATTTTTACGTTGAGTATGGTTTTATGTAATTTGTGGGTGTATTTTCGAAACACCAATGAATTAGCTAATTACAAATACGTATACCAAGTGTCATGGGTCAATTTTTGTGGCATATGCAGGAATTTTTGTAGATTGTGGGCGTGGCTTTTAATTGATTTTGCCTAAATTAATAGTGATATGCGTGCAGAAACTAGAAGTGTCTATACAAAAATTTAGAGAGTGCCATCTATACACAAACACTTGGGTGAATACTTCTAGAAGGACTCGACTTTTTAAATTTTTTGTAAAATCTCTGAAATCTCTTTTTGGGTGTTGCAAATGGAATGACAAACTTGGTATACCCGTCATCTTATGTGGGGGGACGACATTATCCCTGTTGTACATACCTTACGTGTGTGTGTGTGTGTAATGGTTAAAGAAAATCGTGCGTAAAATACACTTAAATGGTATGCAATCAAATATGCCATCTACCATCAAATTTGCCACATATCTCTCCTCCACACCCCTGGAGAGACTTTTTGCTTTTGTAACGTGTGCGTATAGATGGCCTCATTCACTAAACATAAACTGCACTTGTTTTACGTTTTATGGATACCCCGGCCAGGCCATTCTACCATAATAGTGAAATGCCATCATCATAACCGTTAGTTAGCTGAAGTTTTCAAAAAAAGAAAAAAAAAGGCAGAAAAAACAAAAAACACAAACGGAAAACGCACTAAACGTGCGTGTTTATAAAACTTTAACAGGTTTTTCTACAGGCAGGACAATACCACTAGGAGTTAAGTATTCATGCTAGAGAATGTGTAGTGCGCTCTCTTCCTCTCTCTCTCACTATTTCTATTTCTGCCTTTATCTACTCAACAATAAGCCGCGCGTTCCTAAGCAATTGCTCTCATTATACCATACATACATCAATACATGTACGTGGTCATCCTCATCATCATACCTTCCCAATGTAAAACAGTTTTATGGCTAAACACACACACACACTCACACGCATACCACGTTAAGTATATCATGTCAAATATATGCCTTTTAACTGTAAGTTAAATATTTGAATATGTAGTACGCGTGTACGGAATGTGTGTGTATGTGTGTGTGTGTGTGTGTGGCAAGCGCCATTATGTCGCAACTAGAAATTCTACAACTACTCGTACTCTTCATATTTGTATACAATTACTTACCGCACACACGACACATTTCGCGCTTCACACTGTAAAAACTTTTTAATTTATTTATGACTGTATGTCGGTAAAAACGACAAACGGTGACGGTGACGGTGACGACGATGATGAGAATGAGTGCATCCATGTTTAGTAATTTTTATACCCTTCACCTTAATGTTAAAGGTATACTAAGTTTGCTATTCCTTTTGTAATAACCAGAAAGAAGAAGATTTACTATTAAAAGCACCCCATGCTACTGCATGCAGTTCATTTCAACAAAATCGGTTGAAAGCCAGACAGAAAAATTGATAAATACATTTGATATTAGTCAATCCATTGATGTGCCCAAAAATTGGAGTAATCAGATAAGAGACACGCCTACAATTTACACAACTCTTCATTTAGCGTAGAATGAAAATTGTGTAGGACATGAATACGAAATATATGCATAAGTAGAATAAGTAATTAGGTACTCACCACACTCACAACTGCCTCAAGCTCTGATATTGTCATGGAAGGTATTTAAGATTGGGTTTAAACCGAATTTCGTTTTATTACTTGATTTCATTGGATTATTATGGGGTTAGGCAAATTAGACTGCCGCTCTTCTTTGTGTGTTAAGAATGATTTTGTGGACTTCAACTTAACAAGGTAACTAATAAGTTATCAGAACAATTCCTTTACACAGAATTCCTTCGTAAAAGTTTTAATTACAATATAACACCACATGAAAAAAAGATTTATAAAATTGTACCAATTCGGTCTCTTTTTAAAGGATATGGTCTTTGGCCTAAAACGTGTATGCTTTTGTTTTCATATTCTATAGTTGAAACATAAAGAGACGGACAGATGGACATAAATACATAGTTTCATAAAAGTGCTTCTCGATTGTTTGGTGCAATACAGAGACTATAGTTACTTATGAAAATAAAATAAAAAATTACAATTTCTGTACGTAAGTCAAAAATTGAAGAAAATCAATATATGGATTGGATTTGTCCAATATTCGAATTTTAAGTCGTTTATTGGACAAATCGACGTTAAATTCATCTAATACGAGACACGCCCATTATTGTGTGAAAAGTGTCTGAATAGTAAAATAAAAAATCAATTGCGGTAATAGAACCAGCCGACAATTAAACTGAAACTCAACAAGTAAATCTGCAATTAACCACGCCCATTTTTGACTTATCTATAAATATAAATATAAATACATGAACCAAATTTCAATTTTGTGGCAGATAAATAGATTTTAGACGATTGTGTGGCGTGGCTTTTGACCGTTTTTGCCCAATTTAAATCTGAGCGCAGATGCAAATGTCAGTATAAAATGATGGCTGATAGGTATCTGGCATTAGACCTTGTCCGATTATAAAAATTCCTTCCTTGATTTTCTCCCATTTTTTTCTTCTCTCTCATATTATTTTCATATGTTTGTCCGACATGTGTATGAAATATGAAATAGTTTGCTAATTAGCTGGTTGGCCTACACCATGCACTGCGTTTATAAATACACATATATCATATTTCGAAAAGAACTCTGCCTACACATTCACAGCACATGCGGTATAATTTTTTCATATTTGTTGCCATAGCTAACCTATAAAATAGACTAGATGTCGACGCATGGCACGCAAATACATTCATTTATATATGCGTGCATTTTAATGATTCACGATTTGAAATGCTATGCATTGTATTTATATGCGTTTGTGCGGGTGGCATGGGTTGACGTTTTTAAGAATGCCAAATTTCTATTGAATAATAAACTATCACTTGCACATACAATGCGAAAGATTTTAATTGTTTTATTTTGCCATTCCAGCCACCCTTTAGATATCGTTGCCATAGTGCGTGGTATGCATGGTAGTATAGACTGCGGTAGAAAATCTTTTAATTAAACACATAACGCTCTGTAAGCGTGCGTTTGACTTTGGTTGTATTATACGCAGAGCGTAATTGTTCCTTATTAAGAATTTATGAAACCTTCTAAAGCACAGCTACCCCCCACCCCCTCCCCTTTTCAAAGCATTACTCTTTTTCTTTTTGTACCAAAATGAAATGTAGGAATAAATTGGTAAATCTGTTTATAAGAAAACTTTATTAAAAAAAATTATATAATAAAAAAGAAAATCAATTAATAAATAATATTTTTTTCGTTATATACTCTGCCTCTAGGATGTTATTGATTATTTATTACATTACTTTTTTTTTATAATATTAAATAACTAACAAAATATTAAATTATTTTCTCATTTATTTACAGAGCACTTGAGAGCACAACATGGTTACGTAAAAAGTTTGACAATTTGTTTACACAACAATTGAAGTTTTTCCATTTAAACAATATATGATTCTAGTCTCTTTCTTTCTCTCTTCATATGTCAAACGATGCAATTAAAAGTCAGTTGAAACAGAAAGGATAAAATAAGAAAAAAACTTGAGTCAATAATATTAATAAAAATGATATTTAGACACTTATTTATGTACCTACACACATAACATTCATATATTTTTATCTCTCTGTAAATATTCGTTTTATTATATATTTGTTTTTAAGCTTAATTGTAGCTTTTACCAAATTTTCCTCTTTGCATTTGTATGTATTTGTATTCAATAAGTAACGGATTTATTTTGGGAGGTTTTATTTATAATTTTTAAAAATAATGTTAAAAATTTGTCTAAAATTCCTAAAAACCAGAAAATTTTTTAATCATTTTTCTTACATTTTTTTCGATTCCCAATAAAAAAAAAAATTTTGTAATCGGTACCTTAGAGTTACAGATGATGGACAAAATAATATGATTACGTGATACACACACAATATTTATTTATTAATAAGGGTATGGGCCACCATTTGCTTTTAGATCAGTTGCAATTCTTCTCGGAATTCATCCGTTGAATGTCTTTCGAACGCTGAGAGATCAAATATTTTACCGATCGCTTGTTTTAACCGACGCAAAACAAAGCACTGAAATATAATTTGCAAGGCATTTTACGTAAACTGTGCATTAAAATGAATATATTATTTTTTATTCCCTTTTTTTTTTGTCCTTAATTTTTTTCTTAAATATATTTTTTGAAATATTTTTTGCTAGTTCTTATTACATAAATCACTTTTTGATCCTCTTAAGTTATTTATGGTTTTCTAAACTTTATAAATTATAAAAATAATTGTGTTTATTTTTAAAAATTAATTTTTTTTTATAACTAAATCTATGTAGTGTCTGATTACAGGCTTTTGAATACTTAGCATGTATTTCAAATGGAACAAAAAAAAAATGCTAAAATGTTGTAGATGTTTGTTTCAATATATAGCTTTGTAGTTTTCATGTTTACTTTAGTTGTTCAACAAAATTTTCTATCATTTATTTTTCTCCAAAAAAAAAAAAAAAAATCAAAAAAAATAAATAAAGAGAAAATTTAATATTTTCCTCTTGGACTCATAGGATATATATAAAAAATATGGTTGATGTTGTTGGTATACCCATTTTAATCAACGACGTTTTAACTTATATAATTCCCATACATACACACACATACACACACATGCACATACGAATACATAGAGAAATGTAGCCAAAACAAACAAATTGCTTAGAAATTCAAAGTGACAAGCTTACAAGCGTTGACTGGCGTTAAGTGCTGGCGAAATGTGCACGTCATGCACATTCACACACCACACACTACGTGGATTGTAAATGCTACCAGGATCATATCTACGGTTTAAAGCATACACTCCTGACACTTATACACACACACACTCATACACAATGTAGTATATACGCTATCTTTTTAAATGTAATTTCACGCAATGCTAGCGAATGTCAAGCAAAGGAAAGCATGCAGGAGCACTCGTAGATATGCACATACACACACAGCTAGTGTTAGTTTGTATGGTGTAGGGATGATATCAGCTTTTTAAAAAACATGAGTGATAAGTTAACAAAGTGCAACAACAACAACAACAACAATACTAACAAGAAAAACTGTTTTTCTTTTATTTTCCATTTTTTTATATTTTTAATATAATTTTCAGCTCTTAACTTGGGACAAGTGGTTCCGTTCGGTTATAAATATATATACATATACTTAAGGACACTTGTGCGAGTCTCTGTGTCTGTCATAAAAACCACCCACAACAAGGGCAAGAGCGTGTGCTGCATCATATCTTTGAGTAAATGGCTAATTGTTGGAATGTGACATTAGGGAGTGGAGGTAATGTTTTAAATGTTGACATTCGACGCGTTAGTCCGTATATGTCTAATTTGTTAAATACATGTCACTATTGTCTATGATAAAATCATAACTTTATATTGTCTCTTACACAGTTATTTAGTGCAAAGGAATGAATGAATGTCCTTCCGTCCCTTCCATTCAACAACTGTTGTATTTATTTTATATTGCGGGTACAATACAATGACGTGGCTGTTATCATCAATTTCATTGGTTGCTTATATGCTTGGTTGGTTGGTTGAATAATGCAACAAATTTGAAAAGTAATTGCTTGTATTGTTGTTGTAGCTATTATTTTCCAACTTGCACTTGTGGTCTTTAGTCTTCAGTTCAGTGTAAGTAATCATTCAAAAACGGAAAGCAAGACCTTCTTACTCTCCTTGGGTAGTATATTAAGATATCATTTTACGTACAAAACCTATTGTTTAAACAATAAAACAAAGTAAGCTTACAAGTTGGAGTATGTGGTTGAAGGCATTCACAAGAGTTCAAGGGTTTTATTATTCCGAGTATGAATGTCTGGCAGTAAATGTCAGCCCTAAAGACTTTGGCAGCGTATAAATGTTTTATGAAATAATTGAAAATACGATTTAAACTGAATTTTTTATTTACAATTGTATTAATTTAACATGGTTTATGCTTTTGTTAGCCAATCGAGTCATTAAACGATTACAAATGTTTTTCAAAAACTTACATATGTAAAGAGACAGATTACATTAACAACAACAGCGTAAGTATTATCCTGTAGTATATAATTAAAGGAAATTGGAATATTTTTATATCTACCATCCCTTGTATGTGGGGGTACACAGCACTTTGTCAAAACGTTTGCAACGGCCAGAAGAAAGAGTCAGATACCAGCAAATTAAAAATAAAATAAAAATAATAAAAGATATTATCTTAATTCATACAAACACTAATTCAAAATATCCTAAAAAAAAATCTGATGTAAAAAATACTTAAAAAATTATATAACCAACAATGACGGACGTGCGGACAAAGAGATAGAAAAGCACACTCACAAGCTAAAATAATATATGATGTAGATATTTTTAAAAAAAGCCTTTGAAAAAAGTTAAAATATTCATGCAATTTCGTTGGTTGAGAGATAAAAGATAAAGATGAAGATTTTCTTAAAATTTAGATTGTCTCCGGTTAAAGAACAAGGAACATTTAATATTATAGAGAATAATGCCAGGAGCCATAAATACTGAAATATATAAATACATACACAATACACATTTTATATGTATATACATACGTACGCATATGGCAAGACATGCATATAAGTAATTTGCGTTACACATGATAAACTGTCGAGTCAAAAGACTGCTTTCGCCTCTACATACACATGCAATATTTACACACATGCCATTGTCGTACATACACATACACATAAGTTAACGTTGGTATGGAGAGATTGTTTGTAACGAGATAACACCAAAAAACATGACTAGCGATTGTTGGTGGTGATGTTGTTATTGTTGTTGCTGTTATTGCTGCTTTTGGTATGTATGTTTAGATGGATATTTGTTGTTTTTATTGTTGTTGTTGTTGTTGTTGTATTATTATTATTATTGTTTTTGGTGTTGTTATTGTCTTTTATACTCATCTCTGTAAAAGTAAGTAACTTTTGCGCGCATGGATGTGTGTGGTGACGCTGACTGGCTGTAGCCTGGCTTGGCCCTGCCAAAACTTTTATGATGATGCACTGGCATTACTATGACAGCCACTACACTATACTCCCTTCTTTATATTTGTCAATTTGCCAAAAATAGAAGGCAAACAATAAATAAGGAAAAAACTACATTTGGCTTAAGTCAACTCTTGGGTACGCTTCACATTTAGGATATATAAAGATTGTCGACGTGGCTTATACTCCTTTTAACTCAACACAAAGGTTAAATTATATGTAAATTTCTATGTTCTTGAGATAGTTTTTTTTTTGGGCAAATTGTGAGCGTGTCTGATATAAGACCCCGCCCCTTTTTTTCAGCATAACTATATAAGAGTAATTTTTAATTTTTACTTTCAAGCTTTTTTTTTAATTTATAAGTTTTTCATTATAGGCGTGGCTTTTGACCGATTTTTATACCAATCTTCCTGAAACATTAAAATTTCATCTCATTACATATAATTTTAGACTACAAGAATGCCAATAACAGAGAGGAGATGGATTTAAATGCTACTAATGCATCCTGACATGTTGCAAACGACATCAAAAACTTAACATACATTTCCATTTTAGTTAAAAAAAAAAAAGATTTTAAACTGTAAAATAGAGGCGAAAAACGACGAAACTTTACAAAACACTGGCTTAACCACGCACAAGCGTACGATTATATAGCTGAGTGTGTGAGTGTTGTTACAATATAAAGTTGTGGCTGGCAGTAAATAGTGTCAACTAGCAACACTAACAACAACAACAATAACCACTTTGGCTTGAACAACACCAGCACCACCACCACCACCACCACCACCATCATACATCACACTATTACTAACACCAACCCTACAACCATCACTAAAGCCACCACCTTTGTTACTTATGTCAGCAGCATTATCAACATCATCAATGCCGATGTCATCTCATCAGCTGCTTATATGATCCTTAATAATCACAATACTTGCCCGTTTCCTCTATCCACCAAACCCTCTCTCTTTCTCTTCCTCACTCACTCGATTTTCTTATTGAAGTAATAGTGTAATCATTATTAAATTATTATTGCTTGTGTATGTGTGTTCTTTTATTTAAATGGAAAGCATATCGTACATAGGCAAGAAAAGTGTCACATCTTATATGATATTGTCATATAAAAAATGACTCTTTTCTTGCCTGTGTGTTATAAAATTGTTATTGTTGTTGTTAGATATATGACAACAATAACAATGCATTAAAAATAAGGCGGGAGAACTACAGAAAGCAGAAAATTAAATCTTTTTTGGGTACGCGTCATTTAAAATTTGACATTGTCACTGTGCAACGTTCGTGCTGGTACGATGTCACCAAAAATTTTGCGGTTTACGTTTAATTTCATTTTACCAAACACTCATACAATGTATGTGTGAGTGGGTAGAGTAAGTATAATAATAACGACAATAAGGATAATGATGGTGGCGACGATGAACGAACGAAAACAATAATGAAAAATTAGCGACAACTCCCCGCAGTAACAAACAAACACAAAGTAACATTTTACTAAAAACTATGTCAGTGCTTAGCACAGTTAGTCGGATAGTCAGTGCGTCTACTGTTAATACAATTTGACGCTTTGACTGCCAACACAACCATTAAAATTGTTTTCATGCATAACCAAACCAAACTAAAGAAAACAACCACAACTTTGATACAATTACTTACGCGTTCATACACTTACGCTTGCATGTACCAATAAAATGTATTAATGGCTGAGATAACTAACACACAGTAACACGAAAATCATTAAAATACATACAAAATCAATATTTATAGAAAGAAGACGAAGAGGATTGTCGTCGTTGTCGCCATCATTATCATCCTCTCTGTTGGAACTATTTTTAGTCTGTTATGTATAAAAGAATATTTGCCATGAATGGAGGTTTAAATGAGATCAAATGTTTTATAACGGATATCAACAATTTTGGAGTGTGCGTGTGCGTGTGAGTGTATGTATTGATATTAGAAAACGGATTTTGACATGATGGCATTTTTCCTCTTCATGCTTTTACACAACATTCAATTCATTTATACAACAAATTTAGCGAAAATTGTGGAAATCATTTTATTGTGTTTTATTCTTTTCTTCTTTATTTTTTTGAAACATTATATTATTACAAGTTCATTAGGAATGAAATAACATACTGTACTCAGCAATAATTGTTTAACATTGATTTTACAAAATAATCAAAAATTAAATGGAGCAAAAAATATACAAAAACCGAGTAAAAAAATAAGAATTAAGTAATTTTGGCTTACGCCAAACTGTGTATGCCAAATTTTGGCTTTATTGCTGATTTTTTCTGGCTTTTGAGATAAAATTTTGTCGATTATGGGCGTGGTTTTCAAACAATTTTCCCCAACTTAAAAGGCAACTAATATTTAGAAACTAGAACTGTACAATATGTAAACTTTCATTTCAATATCTCAAAATTAAACCAATTTAAATAATTGAAAAATGGACTTATATCACTTTCAATATAAGCCATTCACCTATGGGTACAATATTAATAAATTAACTGAATTTATAAATCCACTCTCAGTAATTCTCTGTAATTAACAAATCATTAACAATAACGTTCATACATATTGACTAAGAGCTCCCTAAACATTAATAAAAAGTTGTATAAAATTAACCCAATTTTCTTATAATAATTTTTTTCAAAAAATCTCACTACATGACAACAAAAACAACAACAACAACAACAACAACAATTGTCTATAATAATCTACTAACTGCACAAAATTGCTCAGTCATTTGTATGATTTTATACAAAAAATGTCTGCCTTCACATATATATTTGTGTGCATAAGTGTGCAGTATGTTAGTAGCATGTATACATAAAACATATGAAAATGTTAAGCTAAACATTACAAACAATATTTATTTACTTTGCCCGGATTGGCATGGTTGTGTTTCGCTTGTCATGGCTTAAGTTTTTTTTTTCTTTTTTTTTTTTTAACAGCGTTCAACAGAAAATTGTATGGTGTACGTGTTTGAACAGTATTTACAATAAAAATGAACTTACGTTTCATATGACAATGCATAGTACGTACGTACATATATAAAAAATAAAAAATAATAAAAAAGTATTAAAGAAAAAAAAAAATGGTAAAATGTAATTAATGAGAAAAAATTGAAATAAAAATCCAATCAAAGCACAAACATACACAACCATACACAATATAAATACAAGGATGTATGTTTTATAAAAATGGGAGAGACATGTACAATAGTTTTTACATTAGATTGATGGCGCCACGCCATGTGATCGACTCCGCTGCAAGTATGTTGAGCCATAATTTATGGTGGGGTACACGACTACTACTGTATGTACATAGCATGTGCTTGTGTTTGTTGTTGACGCTAATGTATGTAAAGCAATAAGCAAAAAAAATAATAATAAAACAAAAGCAATAATTATTTCAATTTCATTTAAATTTATTTTCTCCTTCTCCCTCTCACACTTTTTTAGGTTATTCATCTTTTTTTATACTCTCCACACAAGTTGCGGGGTATGCTAAGTTTGCTTTTTCATTTATTATACTCAGAAGGTGGGCTATACACGTATATACTTGTTTAGCGTCAAAATATACCACTTGGAAGTGTCCGTCCGTACATCCGTTTATTGTACGGTTGTAAATTTTGAAATATACATAAAATTTTTGCTACGTTCTGTAAGCAGAACTATTTAAATTGTGCAAAAATGTATAATAGTCTCGCCAACCATTGACAAAAATATATTTATCAGGCACAAAAATTGAACCATGAAGTTGAATTATTCCATTTATAATTAACTCACTTCAACCTTATGCCAAAAATGGACGTATTCAGATACTAGACACGCCCATAATCAACAAAAATGTACTTTTCTGCCATAAAAAATGAGCAATAAACTTATAATGCTTTTTATAAATAATTATCCCCTTCAACAACGTGACTAAAATGGGCGTAATCGAATATCAGACAAAAATTGAAGGTGGATTCTGGTACACATATTTATAATTATCCCATTCAAAGGTAAGCCAAAAATGGACGCGGTCGTATAAAATGTCCACCATTTACAAAAATCTAAAAAAAAAAAAAGCAGCTACAAAAATTAATTTGATGGACATACCATCGATGTAAGTGGGGTCATGTCATTCTATAAAATCCTATTCGTTAAATTTATACATAAAATATTAAAAGACTAGTCACGCCTACTTTTTGGAGCATATTTATGATTATAAAAAGAGTGAAGGGTATTAAACGTTTGTTGTAAGCCAAATTTAGTTTTTTTTTTTACATATTATTTTTTTCACACTTGTCACAGCCACTTAACTGTAATTGTATTACAAATAAAAATTAATCGCTGCTGGGTTATAAGGCATTGATTGTGTTGCGGGAGATTAGGGTTAAAAATATGTTTTACTTAAAAGGCTATCAAAAATTTTTTTTTTGTCATCATTCATATAAGCAACATGAATGTGTTGTGAAAGATTGCTCCTAAAAAATGTCACTTTTGATTCCCACTAAAGCTTCTCTATAGATTGCGTTTTAATCTTTATACGTATCATCTCTCTCGTAGTCTTGCCGTAATAAAAAATACGATTCTAGGCTTTATAAGCAAAAGTAAAAAAATAATAGGCTTTTGTTGTTTTTAGGTTTCGTAAAGAAAAAAAAAAAAGGAAAAGTGTCCCTACAAAAACACTTTTCTTGTACATTCTATTAAGTATGCATGTTGTGTCCTTTTGCAATATGTTCCCTCTTTTTTCTTTGAACAAATTTGTTTATATAATAAAAGCAACGACAAAATCATTTTGTGTGAGAGGAAATACGACAATTTTCCAGTGTTTTGCATATAACATAAGTTTCTACTATTTTATTATAATAATGTTACACAAACAAACATACATAATCTGCATTTCTTTTGTATCATTTTCTAAAGATAATCTTTACCTGTCCAAGTAGTTTGTACTTGTGATGTAAGAAAAACCTGTTGCTAGCTAAAATTTTCTATCAGAAAACTAATAAAAATAAGTAAAAATAAGTAAAAAAACTAAATTTGGTTTAGGCGAAATCTGAAATAACCTACACATTCATAAGGTAGATAAATATATATTGCACCCTCTAATAGTGTATGTCATAAGTATCATTTTAAAATTCTATTTTAAAGCTTTAAAGTTGTAGTTGGGAGTGATTTTTTAAATTTGTGGGAGTGGCTATAAAATTATTAATTAAATTTTGATTAAAAAACTACCTTAAACAAAAATGTCTTAAAAAAAATTCACATCATTATCTTAATTTTCTCCACCTTTAATCAAAAGTTGAATTGATCCAGGTTTCTGAAGCTTCTTTGTTGTAGTTAGCAAATGCAGCAACTGTTTTGAAATATATTCTTATATGAAGTGTACAATAACAACAACAATACCAACAAAAAATAAACATTTTCATTTTGCGGATTTATAGTTCAACACCATTTTCGTTCTGCATCACATAGATTTCACCTCGTTTTTGTTGCAAAAGTGTAATGTTTGTAATCTTTCAAAAACTGAAAATTAAAACAATTTAAATAAATAAATAAATAAATAAATCGTTTTCGGATGTATGCTGCTTTTAAGCATACATATGTTTGCGAATTTTAATTTAATCTGTTGGGATTAGAATCATGATCTAAATTTTATTTAGATTTAATTGTCTATCCTTTCATATGCTTTATGTTCAACATGAGTTTCTTACCTTTTTATAAAAAATTAAATGTGTGAATGCTAGCCACGCCTATTATAAGTAAAAAATTTAATTTAAATTTCAAAGTTGAAACACATCACAGTATACACTGCAGCTATATATGGATGGGTTTAAATAACGGATGCGCCTACAATTTTCAAATAAATCTCTTTAATGCAGAATTCAACTTAGACGTGAAAAATGCATGCAATGCAAGACCTTTCTATATATGCCACACCCACAATTTGAGGGTTAAGTGATGATGATCTTGATCATTCCTTTTTAACTCAACCACTATTGTGTGTGAAGTTTTTTCGAACAATTTTATACCATGACGTTGCTTTAGATTTTTCACTTTATTCTTTCACCCTGTATCGGTATGATCCTATCTATTTATCCTATTAATTTTTTATAATTTTTTTTAATGTTTTCTTTTTTTGAAATTAATATAAAAGAAAACTTATGGAAAAAGTGTCTGCCCATAATAAAACCGCACAATAAATGTTGACCTTTGGTTACATGTTTTTTTCGATATGTGTCAAATAAATTTATTGTATGTAACTTTTTGTACAAGAAAATTAATGAAATTTTTAAAATATAAGTAAAAAACCACAACATTTGTTTCATGCCTAATCTTGAACAAGCATCTCTTTGATTACTTTTATAAAATTATAAGCATTCTCAGTGTTCACTGGACTAGGCCTATAAAGGACTTATTATCCAATGAGAGCATATTTTTTCAAAGCCTTATAGTCAGCGGTACCAAAATAATAATGAAGAGGTGAATGTTTTGTCTCAATCCAGCGTTTTGACGAATTCTTTTCTCATTATAGTCTACAGCACTTCTTTCATCTTAGACATCGATACCTGATGATACAAAAGAGCCTCAGTATCCATACCATCAATAACATTTGCTTTGGCCTCATCACAATATTTCTAATCAACTAGATCACATAATGAATTGATTTTAACAATTTTTTTTATCTTGTAAAGGCGCGATTAAACACTAATTTATATTTTTTTTTTAACATTTTTGTACCAAACAATACGTTTGTTGCGAAAGTTCGAAGCGTTTCGAAATTTACGGTAAACCTCCCTCTGATTATTTTTTTTTTTGTTGATATAACAAATTGAATGACAAGCTTAATATGGCAATAAATAATAACATAATATTTTGTAGTTGTTGTAGTTGTTGTTTTTCCTGATAAATTTTAATAATTCCCATGCATGAGCTGTCGTTACAATAAGTGTTTTACTCCATAACAAGATATTACTCTTGTATAACAAAAAAACGAAGAAAAAATTATAATAACAACAATATGAAAATATTATAAAGTTATATATACACACACACATACTAACATATCAAGTTGATGGGTTTGAGAAAAGGAAATGAATAACGAAAGAAAGACAGACATACAGACACAGAGAGAGACACAGAGCTTCGCTTAAGTGTGTTGTTGGGTTTTCACCTATCACCCATAGACACCGTTATGGTTTAATATAAAAAATACATTCACACACACATACATACACATTAATATTTAACATTTACAATTTATTCTTTTTGTTTGCTTCTCGTTTTTTGTGCTTTTACTTACACCAAAATGTGGGCCAAAGAAAAATGAAAAGCGCTTCACTGACACACGCACATGCTCGAACAAAAATGAAAAGGAAAAAGAATAAATAAATAAATAAACGAGTTTACACAGGCATGTGAAGAAGATTCGCTTGTTGATAGGATAGTGAAGAAAAAGAAGAAGAAAAAGAAGAAGGAGAAGGAACGGCATCAAGCTGCTTGACATGTAAGCACACATACTTTATATATAAATATATATATTTTTTGCTAGAGTAATAAACTTTTGTTCACGTTATATGGTGTGTGTATGTATAAATGAAGGTAAAATGCAATACATGCAGATACGTTTGCACTGGTATGTATATAATAACAAGGCGAAATTTGAGTGGCAGGATATGCTCGAGATAAACTTTTCGTAAAGTACGATAATTTAAAACAATAACGTGA
Organism: Ornithomya fringillina; assembly: GCA_963978525.1. Taxonomy (NCBI): domain Eukaryota; kingdom Metazoa; phylum Arthropoda; class Insecta; order Diptera; family Hippoboscidae; genus Ornithomya; species Ornithomya fringillina. The sequence goes on along the minus strand of OZ021691.1, from coordinate 30,115,063 downwards.
TATTAAACATGCACCAACTTGCATATATGCACAGAATGTCGTTACCTTTCGTTCATAACACAAACACACATACACACACAGGTATCTATGCATATTAGACAGTTTGGTATAAACAATAACAACACACACATATATAAAATGAAGTAATTGTAAAACATAAGAGTTTATAATGACTAGAAGAACACATACACCCACCACCAATAATTTAATTAGTAGCTGTATTGGACTGCAAGCCAAGCAAACAATAAATTTATGAATAATTCGGAAAGATATCAATCGATAAATTTATCTATGTGTATAGATCGCTTAACTAATTAATAAAAACATTTCTATATCAATTATTTAACGATAAATGATATTTCTGAACTTGTTATTGTTACATACTGTTGTTATATTGTTGTATACCCTTCGTATGTACGTGAGTAAAAAATTAAACTAAATTTATAATAATCTTCGTATATAATATGTAAATAGAGGGCGTGGCTAATAAAAAGTGTATATAAAATTTCTTATACTTTACAAACGTGATCTCTCTAATAACAGACAAACGAACAGATTAAATTGGCTCAGTTTTTGATGCTTATTAAGAATATATAAACTTTGTAATATTTTTGACGTTCTCTACTGGTGGCTATTGCTAATAGTACAACAAACTTAGTATACTTTTATCATTAAGGCAGGGACGAGTCGGTTGCACTTGGTTGGCTTTTTTTATTAGCTGTACAATATTTCGTTGTATTGTCTTTTATTTGTATGCTTTCGTTTTTAGTGTAAATAATGTTGTAGCAAAAAACAGCAACAACAATAACACTAACACCTATAAACTTAAACAAAAACTACACTAAGATCACGACACGGTAAAGTACAAATTACATCCAAGGATTTCATGTAGAACTAGAGAAGAAACATCTCTTGAGTTTATAATGCTGCTTGTTCTTCTTATATCTCTCTGTACCTTTATAAGTACATCTACACACTGCCTATATATATAGTTAAACACGAATTTTGTTTGGGAGTATATAATATTGTTGTTGTTATTATTATTATTATTATTATTAACATAGCACCATTATTTGTTGTTGTTGTAGTTGTTTCTACTTTTATTTTGTATATCGTGTTGTTTTGTTATTTGTCAAGACTTTCTGCAGCATAAACTCAAGTCTCCATATAATGCACATGTGTGTGTATATATGTGCGTGTAGGTGTGTAGATGGAAGATGAAGAAGCCAATTGTCTATGTATGAATTGTTTTGTTCTAATAAATTTTTTATTACTTATACTTTATACCTGCAATATGGTTGTTGTTGTTGTTTTTTTTAAATTTTTTTATTTAACATTACATTTCGCTTTGTTTTTGTTTGCCTTCTAGCGAAACATAAGTTTTAATAAAACATCTTTATTATATTCTACCTCGTTCTGTCTCTATGTGCATCTTCTTTTTCTCTTTCGTTAATAATGCTTTGTAGACATTTTCGTAATTAGAAACTTGTACATGAAAATATTTTTTATAGTTTCCATATAAAAAAAAAAAAAAACGTTAAGCATTTAAACTCACATTATATTCATATGCGTGTTTTTCTTTGCCATAGCAATCTTCATAAGAAACTTTACACAATCTCAGACACTTTATTAATAATTTTAAATTCATTCTTTGGCAAGTAAAAAAACAAATACAAAGCTTTGCATGGTTTAGGACAAATTTTGGTTATACTTCACATCTATAAAAAATTTATAAAATATCTTATTATTTATAATGCTTTAATGCGCAAAGTACGCACTAAAATAAAATTTTTGAAAAATTGTGGGCGCAGCTTTTAGTTGCAATATTTTTGCAGACAGACAGTCAATAGTGGACATGTTATCAATTTCAACAATTTTATATCAAAAACTACCCAAAGACTCGAAATATTTTTACAACTAGGAAACTTTCTTTGTATAATCCCCCACCCAGTGTAGTATGAATATATGAAGAGATTTTTTCATGTATATTCATAATATTAACTGAACACAACAAAACCAAACAAAATTTTAATATGAAGCCACACTTTATCTAGAATATAGGATGATATGCGGATTGCCAACATAGTTTTTCGATAAATATCGATAAATTGATATATTAATATCGATATTTTCTAATTTCTACATAACTTACATATATGTAAAAACGTTCTATGAAAAAAATATCGATAATCGATTAATCGATTATTTTTAAAATTGATAAGTAATGAAATCGATAAAAGAATTGTACTTTTAGAAAAGGTCTCATTTAATACGTTCCATAAAATATATTGTATTAGAAAACAAACGAATATCAACAAATGTACTCGTATGTGTGTCCACACAAATGCATATGAATCATGATGAAATATAATAAACGTATAAATCAACAAAAAGCCAAAGTAAAGCATAATATATGAACAAAGCAAATGTTCATTTAGAAATACATACAAACGCATTTTAATTGCATATAAACTGATGACTCCTAACTGTGACGTTTAGTTTAGTTTAGTTTCAGATCTTTGCCTATTTTGCGCCTGTATTGGTATACGTAGATAGTTAAATGTTTATGGGCTTTTATTGTATTAGCATACATGGCTTATTTTATAACTGCAATATATTGTATGTAAGCAAACAATGCATATGTTGCAACTAATGCACATTTGCTATCACTCTCTCTCTCTCTCTCTTATTTCATGTGACATAGACAAACATTTGGTTTTACGGACCAGCATTTCTGGTACTATACAAAACCAAAACAAACAAACAAACAATTAAAATTGTTATATGTACAGTTATGATAAAACAGTGTATGTATGGTAAGTATAATATAAATGTACGGATATTTGTTTGAATTGAATAGAAAGATGGATGGATAGATGGCTGGAGGTCGGACGTACAGACATATTTACCAGCAGATGGCAACAACTTGATTGGTATGTTAAAAGTCTAGATTTAATTTCATACTTATACTCATTTATTACATATAAGTAATGTATTTTGATCTTTTATATAAATTATGTAGTATGTGCGCTCATGATTTATTCTATTTTTTGAAGAGATATATATAAGGGGGTTCTAAAAATAATAAATAATAAATTCTATCTTTGTGCCAAAACATGGCCTTTTACTAAATTTCATCGAAATATTTTTTAAAAAAGGGACTTGTAGCTTAAGCACGCATTTTCATGGACACACGGACAGACAGACGGATATGATTAGAATTTATTTTGAATTAAAGGTAGATGTGGCATTTGTCATTTAAGAGTTACAAACAATTACCCAAACTTAACTCTTATCTCATAAGGTGTAGAATACAAATTCTATCTTAACTGAAATGAAAGTGTTTTATAACCATTAGAGTCACATGTAAAGAAGAGTGCTTAAATATTTATGCGTATGTGTAGAAAATAATAAAATTCATAATTACTCTAAAAGATTCCATTGCCCAACATATATGTATTTATAAACAATCCTCATTTATATATATTTGCAATAATTCAAATATCATTCTCACACGTTTTCTTAGAAAAATACAATAATCTGCGGATGGCCTTACTTACCTTCAAGAAATATTTTTCAAAAAAAAAAAAAAATGCAAAATATTTAAAGAAATAATAAAACGTGAAAGGTATCCTCAATATAAGGGTTTCTTAAGCAAAATTTAATCATACGTCATCATCATATAATAAAGATTTGTATTAAATACAAAGTAAATAGAAATTATATTTCGATTTGGTTATACTTACCTGGGAATTGGTTCATTGGGGGCAGATTTGGAGTGAATATTATATTATATTATATTTATATTGAGTTAATATATTTGTAATTACTTTATGTAGATGTCCTTTTATATGGGACGGAATTGCTTATGTGTCACGCCCATAAGCGACAAAATATTACAAAATTACAAATATGAAATAAAATATTAAAAATTTAGAGTGCCTGCATGTGTAAGCCTAAAATGGGCATGGTCAGGTGTCCACAATTCTTATTTAGGCACAATTTTTGTTCTTAAATTGATACGTAATATACATTCAAGAAGAGAGCGTAATCATATACGCCTAATTTTGGTACTTATATTTAAATTGTGTAAAAGTGGGCAAAACCGTATAGAAGACACGCCCAAAATTTTTTAAAATTAATTTTTTTTTTAGAGTCCAACATGGAAGTTACAAAAATTTTAAGTGATGTAATCAAGTGCCGGCCGTGCCCACATTTTGTATAAAAATATAAAGAGTACTTTAAATTTGGGTTAGCTAAATTTTTAGAGAAAAATTTTTCTTAGTGCTGATATATAGAATTTTGTTAATTGTGGGCGTGGCTATTGAATGATTTCGTATAATTTAAATTCATTTCGAAATTCCATAATTTGTAGGCGTGAGGGTGGCAAGAAAATCAAGACATACGGATATTTTATTAGATAAACTTAAAATACCCCCTCTTATGTAGCGGATATAAAAAAACAGCTCAATTACAACAACAACAAAAAAACAAACCACTTGACCTCGCCTGTCGCAATAAAAAACAAAATGAATTCATTAACATAAGATAAATAGTGCATAATCACAATATGTGCAACAACAATTATAACAACAATAGTAACAAAATTAAGAAAATTGAAAACAAAACAAAAACAACTTAATTGCCATAAAATTCATAATACTTGACTAAGGCGATGCAGCGAAAAGGGGAGTTGCACTTACGTACGCTTACGTAGCATAACTGGTGAGATATTTAGGCGCACGAATAAATTCTTACTTGGAAGGCTAAATGGATACGTTCGTACTGAATGTACGTACTATAACAAGGTAAATACAATAATAAATAACAGCATGCAATCGTTGACCTGCTTACGCTCATAATATTTTTGCAATTGTGTACTAATTATATGCTATACGGGAGAAGGAGGGTGCGAGGTTGAAATTAAATTCCATTGAAACACAAACCAATGCACGTTGTAGATGTTCTACTTAATACCCTTTTGTTATATTTTTCAAAATGTTTTAAAAATCTTTAATTTGAGTAACACGTAACAACATATATAAAAACCGGAAAGGATGGACATATGCAACTTGTGTGAACTATTTATGCCAATACTACCCATCCCAATGTTTGTGCAGGCAGTCAGGGTGATACGAATTCGTTTTAGCTCGCACTAAAATTGTCTTTGTGCTTCTTTTTCTACCTTTTTATGTAAAAATTTTTTCTATTTTGTTTGAGTCGTTCTTTTCTTTTTTTCTTTCATTTTATTTGTAGAAACCCCTAAAATTGAAGCTTTTTCCGTTTCCTTAGTTAAGGTAATTAGCATATAATTCTTTTTTTACTTACGGTGGCTGAACTAAATGCAACAAATGTAGCCAGCGCAAGTACATCATTAATTAAAAATTAATTTAAATGTGATTTAACCAAAAAAGAAAAGAAGAAAAACAAATTAAAGGTCATCGTACGAGTCTTGTAATGAGAACGAGAATAATATACCAGGTTTTTTTTTTTTTTTTGTTCTACTAGATATTATGTAAACATAGTTTGGGCGTTTTTTTCAATGTTCAAATTAAATATAATTGTAATAAATACTTGATTAATTTACTCAAGAAGAAGATTGAAAGCAATCGTCATGGAAAAGATGATTATTTATTTTGGTTGAGTACAAAAGAGATAAACTTAGATTTTCGTTGATATTCACCATTACTAATATTTATGTTTCTTCATATAATTTTATATATATCTTCATATAATTTTTGGGTGAAAAGCTTCTAGAATAAGGAACCGTTAAATATATCTTAAATATTATTTTTTTCAAATTTTGTGTAAATATGGGCGTATCTCTAAACGGTTTCGCCTCAAAATTATCATTCGAGAGAATGTTTATCACTTACGGACAGACAGACACATAACCAAACAGACAAAAAAGATGGAAACTTCAGTGTAACATCGTAGGTAAAAAATTTTTTTAAATAAAAAATTTCATATAAAAAATTGTGGGGTTATAAAATGAAATGACGTGAATGGCGTGGAAATTGATTTTCTGTCTTACTTACCCGACAACTTGTGTATTTAAAAAATGCCATCATATTACGTTACTCGAGAGTTTACACCTTTTTTCTTCACCTTGTGTATAAATCAGTTCAAAATTTGCATACTGATCAATAATATAACAAATATTTCGGGTCTTGGATAATTCTGTTAACCTTTAACTTCAAGATGTTAAGTATAAGGACGAACATATCAAGAGGTGTATATAAAGTTCGCCGTACAATGAAAGATTAATACTTACCACCGTAGGGCATTAATGTAGATTTAACCGGCAATGAAGCTTTACGTATTGTAAATAAGATAATAGATGCAAATTTTGAGTGAAAATGTGACCGGAACATTTATAGAACCCCTTTGACGAAGTGATTTATATATCTCCCATATACAAAAATATATGAAGTTTTCATTTGTTTTCAACTGCAATTTTTGTCCTCCCAATACAAAGCAGATGAGAATTGTGTGTATAAACGCAGGTGTTTGGCATAATTTTTTCAAAAAGTTCGCTATTTTTCATTTATTTGTGGCATTCAGGATGGAATGTTCACATAAGCACGATTATTACAATTACGATTACAATAATTTCTGATAGATCCTGAGCGATGATGTCAAGGAAGTATTTATTAATTATTTTTTTTTTCTCTTGATAATTATTTACTGACAATGTTTTGAATTTGCTATACATGGAATGCAAACTTATGGCCTAACAGTTATTAAAGTTTAATCATTAATTTCTTTCAATCAATAGAAAATTTCGTTTCATTATCCATCGACTTTCTTAATAGTGTAGCCGTACTTTTTACTGTACCGCCTTAATTGGAGAATATTTTCACATTCTAAGTGTATAATAAGAGAGCCGTATTTCCTATAGCATAATAAATAGTAATGTAAAAGAATTAAATCCCTTTCATCCCCCTAGAAAGGATTTTTCCTTGGTTCATCATTCATTATGAATAATGAAGCTTACATAATACGTTATAATTTAATATTAAACTCTCTGCAAAGTTGAATTCATTTTATAAAAAACAAAAACAAAATACATTATTATTATTAATTTTTTTTGATCAACATTACCTGGTTTTTGTAACAAAACTCCTATTAGCCAGAAAGGAAAACATCAGTTGAAAATATTGTTTTTAAAAAATGTTTTTTATTCGTTTTTCTTTCTCTCAATATTTTCTGTTTGTTTGTTTGTTTGTTGTTTGTTGTTGTTGTTGTTGTTGTTGTTTTAAATATTTTTCCATTTCCATATGTATATAATATAATCTTTTTTGGTTTTACATTTATTTTTGGTTGTATTTTCTTTTTTTCTTTTCTTTTTGGTTTACTCACGTGTTTGTGGGTTTTTCTGTATCTGTATCTGTATGTGTTTTGTGTATGTGGTAAATGTCCTCTTATACAATTTTGCGTGTGTATATGTGTGTGTGTGTGTATAGGGGGAGGGTAGAGTGGCCTTAATTAATAATTCATATTCTTTTAATTCAATTTTCATTTGTTGTTGTTGTTTTTGACAATTCTTTTCCTTTTCTTCGTCATGTGTTCAATTGCAGTTTCAGTTATCTTTCGGGAATTTTTAAGTTTATTTATATATTTTTTCTTGCTTTAATTCAAGTTGTTGTTGTTGTTTTTTTTTTTGTTTATGTTTGTTATAATAATACCATCAGTTTTGTGTTGATTCTCTTTCTTTCTTTGCTTTCCTTTTTTTTTATAACAATTACGAACATTAATTTCATGTATTTTTTATTTTCATACTTTATATATAATGTTATATTGTTTACACAATATTTTTGTATATATATATAGATATACGTATATACTCGTCTCTATGAATTTTTCATATATGTAATGTTAGTGTGTGTGAGTGGGGTGTATGAAGTACGAATGTATGTTTAAATATTTTTGCAATTATTTGCTATTGAAGTATATATATGCTTCTAGTTGTTGTTGTTGTTGTTGTTTTTGTTGCATATAATTTTTTTGCATCTTCCTATTTTTTCTATATATCCTCTTGCTACACATACGACACTTTTATTGCTACGCTTATATGTATGTATGTATGTAGGTATGTTATGTATTTGTAAGTATGTGGTAGTTAGCCATTTATGTATGTATGTATATTTTACGATTATTTCATATTATTCACTATTATTTTAATATTTATATGTGTATGTATTTTTCTATATATATTATATCTATATATGTGTGTTTACAAATATACGAGGATGTGTGTGTGTGTGTGTGTGTGTGTGTGTGTGTGTGTGTGTGTGTGTGTATGTGTGGATTTTAGGATAGTGATTTACTGCTGGTCTCGTTTTGCTATTTTCCTAGTAGATAACTTTCTTTCGTTGACTGTTTAGTGATTGAAGGGGGCCTTGTAGCGGTATTTCATTTATATAGTGTTTAGCTATATATGGGTGTGTATAGATTTATGTATAACACTAAATTATAACACATTCTATTTTGTTGTTGGTTTCATTAGTAGTCATAGTTTGGTTTGTCCTAAGAGTATAATTATTGGTTTAATAAATAATAAATTTTTGATTTTCAATTTTGTTGTTTTTTATTAAATATTAATTTCAAAATTTTTCATTTTTTTAAACTTCGGATTGTAATAATGTCCATAAATAATAAAATTAATTTTATTTAAAATAATTAATTATTTAATGATAAATTAAATTGTGAAAATATCAATAAAATGGTAGCATGGCGATAAATTTCTTCATGTATATACGGAAATAATTAAAGAAATAAAATAAAATATTAACTAAAATAATTGATATATCACCACTTGGAAAAATCAATTGTTAACTAATTTATAAAAAATTAATTTTAATTACTTATGAAAATTCGGAAATTGGAAATGGAAACAATACTCATGAGTGCTTCCATTATTATTATTATAATCCGCTACATATTTTAATTCATTTCATATCATTTCGTTTTATTTTATTTTATTTTACTTTATTAGACCAAAATAAAGCATATGATGGGCAATATACTAAGTTAGTTATTTCATTTGCAACACCCACTAAGAGACATCAGAGACTCCTACTACTGGAGCATATATATTCTTGATCAGTATGGTGGTTACGCTCTCATTTGACGTTTGGTTTAGAAGTGACTTTCAATTCTTTATTTGTGCTCTAAGTCTTCCCGGACTTTCTCATTTTAAAGCCCTCATTTGCTACATTTTGGAACTTATTACCCTCTAATTCAGGCAATGCTTATATGCAATATTCATGTAACAGGTACCCTATTACAGGGCGGCATTATGTACCTGCCAAGCTTACGGTTTGTAGATGGTGTTTAAGATTTCGCCTAAGCCAAATTGTGTTTTTTACTTGATTTATTTTATTTGCTATTGAAATCTATTTTTTCTTTCCTTCACCTTGATGTAAAAGTTTGTCTGTACGTCCTTCTTAAACTTGGTATAATTAATGACAGCTTTCGCAAGCTGCATTTATAACATTCTCTCGATACCACACAAACTGAAAAAGAAGCAATTTTAAAAGTTTGTAAACTCTCCTCCTTAATAATGAGGGTATGCAAAGTTTTCTATTCTGTTTGTATAGCTAAAAACAAAGTCTCGGAAAACCTACAAGAATACTATTATTCAAGAAGGGTAACCGCCCAAAAATCTAAAGAGATCTATTGTATTTGCCTTAGCTCTCAGCCCTGCAGTTTTAAGGATTTTATAAATCCCACCACTTGTCTTTAAAGTTGTGTTTGGATACCTGATGTTACAGATGGCTGCGCTTTCATATAGATTGTGGTGGTAGCCCCAGCCCTTTTATATGTACATGATTATATTCAACAACTGAGTCAATCTAAACTTGTCCGTACGTATGTGCGCCTATTGTTGACACTTTCAAGGTCGTAAACAATGAGATATTGAGCAGAGATTTTATGCTATTAACTCTACAAAGATCGTTATTTGAATTGGGCAAAATCGATTTAGGGTCATGCACCCACAATCGACAAAAATCTATTAGACAAACTATACAAAATGTTCTTAAGAAATGGAAATTCAGTTTACATATTTGACCAAGTGTGCTAAGTGTAACAGACACTCCCAAAATACGTGTTCTTTGGTGTAGAATATGACATAAAAGGTAATAGTATTAATGTACCTGCCACGCCCACAAATTGTATACTAAGATGGAGGGTGGTTAATATTTTGCCTAACCCGATTTTAATTTCATTACTATTAAATTATAGAAAACTGATACTTGTTAGAGGTCTGACTTTGCTTTCTTTTATTATATTTTTTTTAATTTTTTTTTTTTTTATTATATTAATTATTAGTTGTAAAGTAAATGTTAATAAATTTTTTTCACATCTCGAATGTTTACAAATTATTATAATTTTTTGTAATATTGCAATCAAGAGTTGTTGCTGTTGTTGCTGTTGTTATTGTTGTGGTTGTTTTTATGCCGTTTTAGGCTGGTTTCTAGATTTTGCGGACTATTTTATTATGGTTATGCTCTGTTGGTTAGGATGAGGGAAGTTGTTCAGCGATTGTATATAAATTTCATCGTTTCTATGTTAAATTTTTTTCATGCTCATGATATAAAACAAAGAAACAAACAGCATCTCATACAGTTGATGGTGAAATATGTGCATATGACAGGCAAGCAGCTTTTGTTAGGAATGGAGTTTTTTTTTTTTTATTTTGTTTTTTGTCAAAATCTTCGTTTATTTATATGCAAACACATACAACAATTATTTATTATGTATATACATATATGTATATGTATGTATGTATGTATATCAATATCATTACATGAGTGTATCATAAATTTTATGTTAGAATGCTATGGCTGCTGTATTGTAGTTTGTGTGCTATGACTTCGTGTCGTCGGTGATACGTTTTTCTATGTGTGACATTTACACTCTAATACATCAATCATAAATGTTTATTTTCCTTTTTTTATACATTTTATGCGTGTATACATATATTAAATGTGTGTTTGTATATGTTTATGAATATATTTTATTGCTATTTCATGTGCGATGTATGTCCTTTCATACTTTATTTTATTAATTTTTTTGTTGTTGTTTGTGTAAATTTTCATTTTTTTCAATTTCTTTTATTGAGTAATACTTTTATTTGATTGGTTTCGGGTTGCCATATTTGTATACATTTGATTTATTTGACTTGATTTTTTCTTTTTTGGTTCTTGATATTCTATTTTTTTCACTTATTTGTTATTAATTTTTTTTCGTACATATTTTCTGTAATTTTTAATTAATATTATTTATTTGTGTTTCATTTTTCTGAATTGACTAATTCATTTACTTTAATTTATTTGAGATGTTTAAAACAAAAAAATAAAATAAATTAAATAATATAAAAAATTTGATAAGTCCCTCTTACCCGTCCCCTTATAAAATGGCAAATGATTTGGCTTTCTAGCTATTTTATAAAAATATATATAAATAAATATATATATGTAATGTCCGTCATTCCGTCCTTTTCACATTGTTTACTCTTTACTTTGCTATTCCAAACTCTTTGGGTTCCATTATAAAAGTGTGGACGGATAATTAATTTTATATTATATAGCCAAACATTACAAGCACTCGACATATATAATATTTTAACAAATTAACAGTAAAAAATATGTCATAAGAAATAAATATTATATAAAATACACTTTCACACATAGTTGTTATAATTTTCAATTAATTTCGAAATATTTGAAAGAAATCGATGTGATTTTATTTAGTAGACCTCATTAATCATTATAGACTTTCATTAAAATAAAACCTCATGAGGGGTTCTAAAAATGGTTTTGCCGTTCATTCAAAACTGTATTTGAAAATATCGGGGGTAATAATTCCCCCCCCCCCCCTTCTCCTTTTTTCAGCTACTCTGACATTGTTCTTTAGCTAGGGTAGATTAGTCAAGTTAAAGGACAGAAAGCCAGTGTATATGAACTTCTGAAAAATGCCAAAGAATTAACAAATATATATATAGATTCATACAAAGCAATTGTAACATTTAAATTAATAAATAATTTTTTTATTTAAATATTCTTTTAATAATTTAAATGTTTTTTAATAATTAAATTAATTTTTCTTTCTTTTTCAGTTTTTTGCGTAAATGTGAGGACAGGATGAAATTATACGTTTATTTACCTCCACGATTATATAATTTCTCCCTTTTTATTAGGAGACTTTCTAGCTTACAACTACAATGTAAAATTATACAATAACGTTTGGTTTATGCGTTTATGCAATATTAGTATTGTATACATGTAAATATACGACATCTTAAAATAGTTTTGATTTTTATATATGCTAATATTTTTTATTTTTTTTATTTTTTTTTTTTTTACTTTAACTTTTGTCCCATTTATGTATTAAATTGTTTTTATATATGGGATTTTTTGTCCTTCACATTACTGATATGTAGCTCAAACATCAACAAACAAATCAACTGTAGTGTAGGATTTCTTCTTCTTCTTCATCTTCTTGCGCCTTAAAATATGCTTTTGCAAGAAGTTTTCTTTGTTGTTAGGTTTATATTATATAATGTATAATTATTATTAAATTTTTTTTTAATTTTATTATTTTCCTCTTTATTTAATTACTTTTTTTTTTGTATATTTTCTATGAATATTTGATTTATTTCTATTTAATTTTATTATTTTTTTTGTTCATTTGTGTTTTATTTTTATCCAAATATAGATTTGCATTTGTATGTATTGTAATATATGTTAATTTGGTCAACAATTTATTTATTATATTTTATACCATTTTCTTATAAATATTATGTATTAACTACTTATTTATTATAAAATTGTTTTTTATTTTTTTATATAATTTTAATTTAATTTATTTTTTATTACTTTTTTGTTGGTAACAAAATTTACAAATTATTTAACAAAACTTTATAATTTTTTTTTTTAATTTTTAATTTCTTAATTTCCAAAACAATTCAATGCAAATTTTTTTCTTTTCTTCTATGAGAGTTCTTCTCATTTAAACGGTAGAACAATTTCCGTCTTGTAAATTATTTATAAATTCTAAATATATGTGAGTATGGTGTACAGGGAAAATCATTTATAATGATAACTGCTGTACCGTAACATACGATTATTTCACCTCTGATGACTATAGTCTTTAACGTCAAGTCTAGCGCAACCGTCTCCCTGGGCAACTGGCTATGCTTCATAATAGTTGACCACTTGTTTGCACATAGCTGCATTATTTTGTTGTTGTAAACGCAGCTTACTATATATTTGTTGTTATTGTTGTTAAATTGTATTATGCTACACGTGAACAATTATATAATATAAGTACTTACATAAGTCATAAATGGCAATATGTGTGTATAGCATATAAGTGTGTAAGTGTGTAAATTTAACTAAATTTCTTATTTACACATATACACACACACTTTTATGATTATTTTTCATAATGTTTTTAATATATAATATAATTCTTATACCCTACACATCAAATGAAAAATCTGTGTCTGATGTAGTTACGTCCGTCCATGTACCTATCCATTGCTGATACTATCAAGTTTCCTAAAGTTAGTTTAGCTACTTAAAATGAGCTATTTAAAATGCCACGCCCATAGTTTTTCTCAAAATTTATATCAATAAAGCAACAAAATTGATATTTTCTATATACATAGTAAGCCTTTCCAACAAAATGACAAAAATATATGGGACACGCCTACAATTTTCAAAAAACCTTCCATGAAATATAACTTCCAAGTTAATACGGACTTTAATGTAAACAAAGAGTCTAGTCACATACTAGCCACGCCCACATGTGTAGATATAATAGATTCGGTCTAAGCCAAATTTAGTTTATTCAATTTTTTAAATTTTCTTGATAATCTTCTTATATATGCTTAGACATTTATGCTTATTTTTACTACCACCCTCTCTACCATATAAACACTTGCTGGTTGTTTGTATGTTTTGTTTTTTTTTTGCTAATTTGTTAATAATTTTTATTTTTTATTTTAAATTTTTTAAACATAATACGTCTACGTCAAACATTTATTTATTTATATACTTACTTACTTATTTATTTCGTTTTTGTTGCTTATAATTATATATATGTATATGTATGTATAAGTGTGTATTGCGTTTTTTATCTAAATATTCATTTTACTTTAACTCTCTTGTTTAAAAGCCGAGTCTTATGTATGTATATATATATGCTGGCATTTATATTGCTAAATAAATATACATTATATCTAAAAGTGTAATTTTTTGGCTAGGTATGTGTGTACGGCGATAATGTGTAAGAATTAATTCATAAAATAAAACCATGAGGCCTATGACAGACAAGAGTGACCCCGGTAAGAAACTTAGAAAAAGAAAAACTTTTACCTTTGACAAAGCAAAGTTTTGGAACTGTTTTAGTACATTTTAATAGGTAGTTGTTAGTGGTATGTAAACGGATATTTTGTATTTAAGTACAAAAGTTATAAAATTTAGAAAACTATTACTACTTTTTACCAAAACTCTGAAATTTGATAAGAATTAAAAACTAAAATACTTAAGTAATTAGAACTTCAATAATAAATAATAAAACATTTAGTATATATTAAATATTAAACCTAAGTGTTTATTATTTTAGTACTTAAGAACCGAGTACTTAAATATTAAGTACTTACTTCAGGTTACAAGTACTTAAGTAGTAAATTCTTTATTTTTTTAAATAGACTTATATTTCCTTGAAAAACAAACAAGTAATTAAATAATATATAACAATTATAAGTACTTAAGTACTAATTTCAATTCCTAAACCATAAAAAAAGAATAATTTTTTATAAGTCTTTATAAGTTTTGAAATTAATATGAAAATTAAATGATGTTTATTAGTGTTGTTGATGATGTTGTTGTGTTTGTTGTATTTTCTCTAAAGTTATGACTAGCATTCTACTCATTAAATCACTTAATTACATTGATTTTTTATTTTATTTTTAATTGTAATTCACATTTATTTTGATGATGTCTTCTTCTTCATTATCTTCTTTTTCTTCTTCATCTCTCCTTATCTCCTTAACTCATCTAATGCAATAATTTCCGATTTCGATGGCTTGTTTGCTGTTTTTTGACTAAAATTTTTGATTTGTTGGTTTTGATTGTATTCTCTCCATGTTGTTGTCATGTTGTATGCTATATATATAAACATTATACTAAATTTATTTTTATTTTTATTTTAATCTAAATTTAATTTTTTATGCAACGGTTGGTTTTACTTGCAAACGTCTATGCGTAAAAATATTCCCTTTTAGTGTTTATTTTTGTTCTTGTATTTTTTTGCAACGTCAAAAAAAGAAGAACTTTTTGTGTTTTTTCTTCTTCTCCTTTGGATGCTATGATTTTTAAAACGATTTTCTTAAGCTTTCTATTCATTTTCAAATTTCTCAGTGTGTGAATGTGTGTGTGTGTGTGTGTTTGTGACTTTTTCTTGAAATTAATTTCTCAAAGTTTTCTTTGGTGATATATTGTATAAGTACGTAAAAGTGTGTGAGTTTGTAGGGGTCTGTATACATACACTTTTCAAAACTAACATAATAAATTAGCAGCTAACCATTCATCGTCTGGTAACTGAAAAAAAGAAACGAAATATAAATTCACTTATATTCAAACAACAACCATTCATTCATTTAGTTTTTATTTTGTGGCAACAAACGTACAATACGAGTACGTGCGTACGTACGAGTGTGTGAAACAGAGAAAGAGAGAGAGAGAGAGAGAAAGGACTCAAATAAGAAGTTTCTACATACAGGAGCTAATTAAATTTCGTGATTTGGAAAGAAGTTGCTGAGAGTGTTCAAAAATATAGAAATTAAAAGGGAAATATTTGTTGTTTTTTTTTTTGGGTGATAAAGACAAAAAGAAGCCGTTTGCGTGTAAAGTGATTTTGTAATTACAAACTTTTGCATCAATGCGGTCGAAGATGATGATGATGATGATGAAGATGAAGATGAAGGTGACGGTGGCGATGGCGATAATGGAAAAGAAAAGGCTTTGGTAGTGTATACCAGTGCTAGAGGTTGTGCAACTTGTGTTTGTTTTTGTAGGAAAACCCGCCATACCATGTACAATATAGCTATGGCAACACGTAGTGGGAAAATGTTTCGACGCCCGATCTTAATTTATAAAAATTTTAAAATTATTCAAAATTGAATTAAATGGTGGCGGGTGAACTTAAATTTTAAAACCAACTTTTTTTCCATTTTTAAATTATAAATATTTTTTTACAGAGTTTTTGCATTTTATTAATTTTTCATAAAAATATCAGAATTTTTTTCAAACATTTTTTTTCTAAAATATTTTTTATACCCTCCACTTAAGATAAGTCAGTGAGTACGTATATTCTTAATAGTATTAAAAACTGAGTCGATTTGGTTATGTGTGGCCGTGTGTCCGTACGTCCGTTTTTTGTTGGCATTCTCGTAGTCCTAAATTTTGAAATTTTGAACTGAAATTTTATACAGATACGTCTAGTTTTTGTACGCAAATTGTTATTTAGCAAAATTGGTCAAAAACCGCTCGCACAAACAACAAAAATCTGCTTATCTGGCACAAAAATTGACTCATGAACTTTTCATATTGTATATATATTTATAATAAGGCAAATAATCGATATGCCTAAAATAGGCGTGGTCTACCTAGAATTAACAACAAAAATGTACTCAGTGATAAGCATGACTTGCATTTAGAGGGCGTAACCATGTATATGTCACGCCCATATTTGTATGTTGATTTGGAGGGTATTTAAGATTTGGCTTAAGCCAAATTTAGCTTCTTTACCTTTTTCAATGCTGTTTAGTTTTGTGTTACTTTTTGCCACACTTTAGGAACTATTTCAATTAAAATCAAACCCAAAATCTAAATAAAATTATAAAATATTTTAATGATTTAAATTTTAACCAAATACATCATTGGATGATTTTTTAGTTTTGTTTTTTTTTTATGACAGCAGTTTAGTTAACAGTTTATGTTATTTTTTTTTTTTTAATTATTTTGTTGTTACAATAATTACCTTATCAATAATTTATATTTAGTTTTATTTTTTATTTATATATATGTGTATATGTGTATATTTCTATAGAAACTACAGAGGATTTGGTTAATTGCTTTGCACTAATATGTGCTATAGGAAATTAGTTTATTTGCTTGTATTTTGATTATTTTCGTTTATTTTTGTTTTCCTATTACACACACACAAAATTTTATACAAAACTGTGTAAAGCGTAAATATTGGCGAATAAATCGAGTGGAGATACATAGCGAGTGCAATAATCAATGAGCGAGTGAGTGAGTGGGTGAGTGAGCGATAATTTAATGTTCGTAATACTAATTTGTTATCGTTAATTGCTTCATTTACATATTTATTTCATTTATTTATGTACACATTGTTCATGTACTTATTTACCCCTTATGATGCTTTCTTGTATTGGTATTTTGTATGTATAAAAATATAAATTATTTGCGGGTGATGGAATTATTATTTAATAAATTTGCTATTTCCAGAAGAAGGCATCAAAGCCCCAACTAAATTCTAAATTCTTGATTACTGTTACATTTGCAATTATTAAAAAAATAATAATAGAAATAACAACTAAATAAGATAATAAAGAAAATGAATTAGTATCGATTAATCAATAATTCGATATATATCGATAAATTCTTGGAGTTTCTTTAATATCCATTTTTCGATAAATATTAATTTAAACGAATTTATTAATAAATTGTGGTTTCTTTATTTTATTATTTTCATAACCGAAATACAAATAATTATCGCGAAATATAATTTATAGGAATTTATCGATAATATTTTGTTTTTTTCATAAATATTATAAATAAAAATAATTATCAATTAATTGAAAATTCAATAATATACGATAAATAAAATAATCGATATATACTTATTCATACGAATTTCACATTTCAAATTTTGATTATCGATAAAAAATAATTATCGATTATTTGAAAATTCGCTAATATATGATAAATAAATTTATCTATTAATATTTATAAATAAATATATAAATAATTATCGATAAATTCTCGCTAATTATCGATAATTTTTTAATCAATTTTTTCTCTTCATCTCTACTTTAATTATCGAAATTATCGCGTTGATTATCGAATGAAATTTTCAAAACAATTATTTACTTGGTAATAAAAAAAGTCTGACTTTCTTCTTATACGATTTTTTTTTTACCCTTTTATCTCTTTATTGACTTTGTATTTCTTTGCTTTCTTTTCTTTACCATATCCTCCAAAAAAAAAAATGGCTTCTGAGAGAAGTTAACAACAAACAAAAAAGGAAAAGAAAAAACACAAAATAAACACCAAGTTAAAGTGCATTCTAAAAATACTGTGTCTGGTGTTTGCTCTACAACAACTATCAGAGATGTAATGAAATACAAAACCTTAACGTATAATCTATTCTACGGTATGTGTATAAATGGTAATGGTGCCTATGTATGGAACTGTTGTGTTGTTGTTTCGTTTTCTAGTGAAATACCATTAGTTACTCAAGCAGTGTTGATAACCGCACAAATACTTAATGGAATGCGTTTTTTTTTTTTTTCTATAACAACAACAAATTTATTGTATTGTTCATTTTCTCTCTCTTTTTTAACACATACGCATATGGATACAATAATACAATAAACATGGTATATACGAGTATTATTATAGTATTGCACACACACACATTTATTTATTTATATTATTTGTGTAAGCAACACTCTACTGCATCTACGTTATCTTGCTTCATACCTTCATACTAATTTAGGAGATAATGTTTCTGGTTTATAATCGTTTTTAGACGCTGCCATACATCATATCAAATAGCCACGAGAGCGAGTGTGTAAATTAAATGTGAATGTGTATGATCAAGTGCATGTACATATGTACTATATTTGTGTGGGTGCGTGTGTGTGTGGGTATGAAATATATGTGTGGTGGAGAGATTAGAGTTTTATAACATTACATGGTATTTAGGATTACGACTACTAATGCGATTTAGTTTTTCTTATGTTTTGTTTTTACATTTTAGTTGTTGTTGCTGCTGTTGTGTGTGTATTTTTATATTTTCTACTCGTATCTTAATTATTTGTATTTATTATGTAATATTTTGTTTTTTATTTTTATATATATATATATTTTTTTTTTGTAAAAATAAGTGTTTTTATGTATTAAGCAGCTTTGAGTATATACAGCTTATGATTGGTTTTTGCTTTATTCTATTGTTGTTGTGGTTTATATATACTAAATATATTTATATTTTCATATTGTAGTTATGGTTGTGGGGGCTGTTTTTTTTTTTTTTTTGGAAAATTATAGAGTTTGGTTTTTTGATTTTTACTGTGCCTGCAAAAGTAAAGGATAAACCTTAAAAAATAATAGTAGGGTGTTAGTAAAAATTGGAAAAAGTAGTAGAGAAAAAAACGATTTTAACAAGAATAAAAATATGTGGG
Organism: Ornithomya fringillina; assembly: GCA_963978525.1. Lineage (NCBI taxonomy): Eukaryota > Metazoa > Arthropoda > Insecta > Diptera > Hippoboscidae > Ornithomya > Ornithomya fringillina. The sequence continues at coordinate 30,095,559 of OZ021691.1, read as the reverse complement.
GAGAAGAAATTAAATACATATGTATGCTAATATGTGACAGGAGAAGAGCTTTATGCAAAATACCAAAAATTTCATTTAAATACATACAAGTGCAAAATGTATTTCGTTTGTAAATGTTATAAAGTTGCTAAGGTATCGACAAAGGTCTTTTTTATGTATGTGAATATATTGAATTAAAAGTCATGCTGAAATGGAAGAATATGAAAATATTATAGTCGGCTCAGGTCGACTATTAAATACCCCGCACTTCTTAGATTTACAAATTTATGGTATAATTAGTTGAGTTGTATCCGTAAATGCAATTCATTAACATAAAAAAAAAATCAAAAATTAACACATTCAAACTATTTTTCACCAAATGTTGTCTAAAACTATGAAGAATTTATTCATTCAAAAGGGTTTCGCTTTGGATAAAAACATGACTTTGTAATCCACAAACGTACCCTTTATCATAAGCGGTGCAGCGTAAAAAATTTAAAATTCTTAATCATATCTAAAGATCAAGAGTAGATATGAAATTGAGATATTTTAAACTTGGATCCAAAGAGTTTTTTTTAGAACCCCTAGTCATAAAACGATTCCCATTTAAAATACATAAATAGGAAAAATCCTTTGAGATTAATGGATAATTATCAAAGTTATTAAACATTTCTCCTACCAGAAGGGACCAAGTTTAGAACCCTTTGATTTTTCGAAATTTGGACTAGAAGAGAGAATTTTTGAACCCACTATCAGTATATATCGCTTTGTCAAAATGTTGGCAATGCCTAAAGGGAAACATTATTGACATCTCAAAATATATAAACTTTGAATCGAACATCTAGCTGCGTCTGTTTGTCTGTCTCTTTGTATGTGAGTGTGTTGGCATATTCACTCTCCTGGTAGCATAAACTGAGATATCCAAATATGCTCTTTTAGAACAATTTAATGTCTATTTGGGGCTTTTTGCTTGTCAGAGCCTGCCTTCTTCTAATGACTTTTCAAGAAAGAAACTTTTACGTACAAAGCCTAGACTAGACTAATGTTATTTACAACAACAAATTTTAATAGAGATTTAGATAATTATAAGGTGCAGGGTATTAAGATTAAAAAAAAAAATTTCTCTTTTTTCTTAATACTTCTAATAACTATTTATTCCAAATTTGATGAAAACGAAATTTCATATAATTAATTAAATTAATTAAAATTAATTAATTAAAAATTCAATGTAAAGAAAATATCATACATACTAGAAAAACAAAAACATGAATGCTATGAATGAATGAAAATATTTTATGAAAAGCCAAAAGTTTTAATAAAGAAACTCTCACGTTGAACATGTTTTATAAGCTACAATAAAATTATCTAAAAAAAAGGGAAATATGAAATATTGTCACCTACCTGGGGACTAACTTGGAATTGTTGTATGGGATAAGCAACCACACCAGCAGCCTGCGGTATAGCGGCCCCAGCTACACCTGCCGTCGCCAACTGTTGAGCAGGAGAGATTTGTGCTTGAGTGGCAACACCTTGCCAAGTGGTGGGAATTTGTACACCCATGCTAAACACAAAATTGAAAACTTTATTAATTAGCTAAAATTTTTTCTCTCTTTTAAATTACTTTTATTTAATAATCTAATTATAAAATGTACTGCTATGCTAAATAATTAATTGTCCTCACATATCTGGTGCAATATGTCTTTTGTCGCCGAAAACCAATTAGCCACATTTTTGGCAGCTGTTAAACCACATTTGATTAAATAAATCACATAAAACCATTTAGCATTTCAATGCACTGAGAAAAATTACAATAAATTAGATTTTCGAAAAGTGTATGAAATAGTTTTTTTGCCATAAATTTTAATGCTGTTTCCAAATTGTTGTTTTTATACCCTTCACATAAGATAAGTGGTATACTAAGTGCAAGACTTAGAAGGAGTCGCAAAATAATCTAAAAAGTATATATATTCTTAATATATATACTCAAATCTCAGTCGGCCTAGACAAGTACGTCCGGGGGTCCGATTGTTGGCGCTCCTACAGTCGTAAAGTTTAAAATATTGAACACAATTTTTACATGAATATTGCTATTTAAATTGGGCAAAGTTAGTCCAGAGCCACGCCCACAATCGTCAAAAATATATTCGGTTCGGTAAAAAACAAATTCAAAATACAAATTGACTAAAATGAATTGTTCTCAGTGTATGATATGTAGCAACACTTCAATAGCTGAACTATGTACATGCATAATATAATGAAAAAACCAAAACATTGAAAAACCATTTTAAGTTCAAATATTAGCAAAACATTTCATTTCAATCGTTGGTTGCTCTCCGTAACCCCTTCGAAACCCCACCCACCGTAAACAATACACAACCTAATAACTATTTATTGGCAACTTGCATATTCAGCCCGCACATGATTGTGAAGGCTAATGTGTGTTTATATATATATATTGAATTATCGTAAACATAACCTCATATTATATGTGTGGTGTGTGTGTGCTTGTGTTAGATTTCATAGCATCAGTTATACATTCGTGCATTTTTCATAGTACTGACACTTTTGTGACATTAAGTGCTTATTATTTGGAAATTAAGCGAGAGCACGTAATAAATTTAAATAGGTTTTCGATTTTAATCGCGATTTTAATTTGAAAATATCAAAATAAGAATTTATGGTTTATTCCCAGTTAATAGAATTTCAACATTTTCGGTGCAAAGCTGTGTAATAAACTGTTTTCAATTGTTTGTGTAAAAAAAAAATGAAAAAAATTTCATTATCGTTTCATTATCCTAACAACTTACCCCATATAACCCTGCTGGTAGCCGCCATACTGACCGAAATGATAGCCTTGGATGCCTTGCAAGAATTGATTTTGTACCGCAGCTGAGGCGGCCGGTGTTACAGCGGCTGCGGTAGCCGATGAAGCGGGATATGTGGGTGTGGGTGAATACCAACAACCGGTGGCGGCTAGCTGTTGACCATATGCTGCTGCAGCAGCGGCAGCCGCGTTCACACCATACGGAAAACCGGCAGTGGCCGGATTTAAAGCTTGACTGACGATTGTCTGAGCATTATTGGGATCACCGCTCTCCTTACCCCACGAACACTTCACCGGCTGCGAATTAATTTCTGTATTGTGGACACCAACAATGGCATGAGTGGCCGCCTCCTTAGTAGAAAAACTACGCAATAAAAAATAATGAAATTAACAGAAAACACAAAAGTGTTTATAACCACAAAATATTTTAATTTTTCTTTGCGTCTGGAAAAAAGTTCAACATTTTGTTAAAAATGAACTCACCGTACAAAGGCGTAACCCTTATCTTTGAAAACACGTATCTCCTGAATGGTGCCATAGGGTGAGAAGGTCTTCTGCAACAGTTCCTCACTTAACGATGTCAAAGAACTGTTCACACCGCCCACATACACTGTACAATTGGAGGGACTGCTCTGATTGTACACCTCATCAAATGTCAATGGTTTAATATTCTCTGAAAATACACATCAAACGTAACCACACGCAGATATAAATAATCAAATAGAAGAAAAATTTCAAAAAAACAAGTGAAAAGGTTATAAAGAAAAGGTTAGTCATGCCCGACCATTTAATACCTTACACCTTAGCTCCTTAAATTATGCTACAATTAATTTAGTTTCTTGAAATATCATTATATGGAGAAAAAAAATACTAAAAATGGTCCCATCGGATCAAAATTGCAGTTTTTTGCCACATAAAGACATCCATTATAATTGAACCTTATATGGGAAGGGGTTCTAAAAAATGCACCAATTCGGTTCAATTTCATTAGGGTTCCTTTGTGGATCATGGTCAATGCTTGTCCTTGCACCAAATTTTATAAAAATATCTTAAAAAACGCAATCTATAATATGCGCACTTATTTGTATGAACAATTAGGCGGACAGACGGATATGGTTAAATCGATTTAGATTTTATTTCTGAATTGAATGGGGAGTTACAAACATTCACATAAATTTAATAAACCCTTTGCCACATGTGGTGTGGGGTATAAAAAAAATATAAAAATAAAAAAACAATTAAAAGATTTTTTTATGTGATTAAATATTTAACGTATGGGTGGAACATGTACTCTATGGTGAAGGGTAGTAATAAAGTAGTTAACTATATTATTACCGTTCTTATAATTGTTGTTATTATTATTATTATTATTATTGTTATTATTGTTGTTGTTGCGACATTATTTCTGTTCAGTCGTGGAGAAAATTTTAATATATTCTGTTTAAGTTGTAACAATTATAATTTTACATGTATATACAAGTACACGCACACATATATATGCATTAATTTATTCATACATGTGTAGAAAAATCGTTTATATTTATATGCATACTTGTGTAAGTGTTCTTTGTATTATAAACAGATATAGACAGACAGAGAGAGAGAGAGACAGAGAAAGAGAGAGTCACGTATTTATGATATCACTACAATAATAACAACAACAATAAAACTGTTAAAAACATTTTAAAGAGCTCGGTTTGTAAAATGTATTGTAGTGCATGTTCTATACGAATAATACATTTTAGTTGAAGTTAAATTAAGTTTGTTGTTATTGTTGTTATTGTTCATGTTACATACAGAATATATCAAATTCACACACACCCTCATTCAAACACATATTATATTAAAATTTGTTGTTGTAGAAACAGTTTGAACAAAAGATTACATAACGTTACAAACCCAATAATCAAATTTTAAGGCAATCTAGCTAAGTCGGTCGGTCCGTCTTTCAATTTCTTTTACACAATATATATCAATATAAAGCAAAATTATTTTTAATTGAAATATTGTTACAATACCTTATAGCACTTGTAAGAAAAGGTATTTAAAGTTTGTATGGATTTTTGTAACTTCCAAGGGGTAAATAGCACAACTATCTCCAATCATAACAATCGATTCAGAATCACTTTCTGAATCGCAATTTCATAATTTTTTTGTAATTGTAACAATTCACAATTCAATGTTGAACCATTACATTTATGCTCACCATGAATAAGGTGCCTTAACCCTTCTTCTTAGTATTACTTATGAAGATGAAGGATTAGGTGAGAGAGAGAAAGAGAGATGGAGTTGCCGGTATGGTGTCTTGTATGGAACATGGTTTAAACTCAATTTTATTGCGATTATTTATTTCACTTATTTCTTGTTGCTACCATTGCTGCTTGTTACATTTCCAAGAGTTGGCAGAGTGGTTATGTAAAAAACGAAACGAGTGCGATTTTACAGTTTGCTAATTACTTTTTTATTCAGATTAAAAAAAAAAAAAAACAGTTTTAACAACTAACAACAAGAACAATAAAATCCATATAAAAATTTATAAAATAATGTCAGCATTGCGTGTTTATATCTTTGTTTAGCATGAGTGTACACTATACACGCAGCACAGTGTTGCGATGGCATGTAAACAAGGATTTTCAACTTCACGTGTGCATTGTAATGTAAGTGTTGGTATGGGCATGTGTGTGCTTGCACTTCCATATGTTGTATTGGTCATGAAGTGCGTGTGCTAGTGTGTGAATGTGTATGTGTGTGTTTGTATTACATGTTTAGAATAAGTAAAGTTACATGTTCAAACAACACCAACAACAACAAAGTGAACCTCATTTTTTTTTTTATTGTATGTGCAGTAAATTGTTTATGCAGAAAAAATGCCATATTTTTCTTCTTTCATTTTTTTTTTGTTTTTGTTTGTTAAGTAGTGTTTTATTGCTTGTTGTTGCTTTAAGTTAATGTTAAGGGGATAAGCTTTTGTGTGTGAATAATTTAAAATAAAAAAACACATGCAAGGAGATTGAAATTAATTCTTAAGCTTAAAGATTTGAATATGTTAAGAATTACTGCGTTTCTTGTTGTTGTTGTTGTTGTTGTTCGTTTTTCAACTTTTTTATATTAAAACTAAGGGTTGGTTTCTCAGTACAAAACCTAAAGCTGCAGTTTTTTTGATAGTTAATAGATTTACAGGCTAATGAAAATGTCAAATGTCAAACACATACACACACACACACACACACACACACACACAAAGTTCAAACTATTTAGAGTAGAAATATTATATTTAAAAAACAAAGGCTAAGTTTAAGTGAGTTTAATACAATAAAGAGAGAGAGAGAGAGAGCGTATTCGGGTCATGATGTAGAAGATATGTAAGTTTTAGCTCAAGTCGTTTTTTTCTATGTTTTTAAAAAAACAAAATTTCATTCTGGCTTAGATGTAAACATGTCCGTCTGTCCGTTCGTTTTTTAAGTGAGAGTATTTCTTTAGTACAAGCACTAAAGCTGGCATTAAAAAGGATCCCTACTGGTTATGGATTGAAAAGATCCATTTTTCGAAATCAAATCAAAATGTAATTTTTTGGTTGTTGTATTTTTCAAAAGAATATTTTATGAAATTTAAAACACGGTTATGTTAGAAGTATCACTGTTAAAAATGGATCTATTCGATCCATTTCTCAAAATCATATCAAAATTTTGTCCAGTCGAAATAATATTCGATGCAATCTAATATAAATACATGTCCAAACATAAAAACTTTCACTGTTGATAATTGATCGAATAGGTCCAATTCATTTTTGTAAACCAAAACTTAATGGTATATTCATCATATGATTTTAAAATATTTTACATTTTTTCAACGTTTTATAATTTTGAATCGCTTTTGACTATTCAGCGAAATTGCTTTCATATATAGGGTGCATACGAGTATATTCCTATTCTATATAACCATAACTTTTATTAACACAACTTTTTAAGACATATTTTTGTGGTTGCTATTATGTATAAACAAGAGTAGAAGACAAATATTAATAATGATAATAAAAAACATTCAGAACAAGTGCGAACAACGAACAATTTTAAATATCAACACGACATCATTCTCTTTCCCTTCCTTTTTTATTGTTCGTGCAGTGAATTTTTTTTTTTTTTTTTATTTCATTTCAAATGTTGACGACGACTGTTGATTTACTTTACAATGCTTTATTTTCCTTCTCTCCTGCGTCCTTTTTTTATTCTTTTTATTACACTCTCATATTTATGATAATAGTTTCGTGTTTTGTTGAGAAATGTAAGTAAATATAAAATAAATAGTAGCGAAATTGTATATTTAACAACAACGACAACAACAACAACAACGACGACAATCATAATACCCATATAATGACAATTTATAACCTTGATTGTATAAAAAGTTGTCGTAATTGTTAACATGATTTCTTTTATTCCTTCTCCAGTTATTTGCTTATTTATGGTGTCTTCATAACAAGAACAAGAACAAGAGATAAAGAGTAAGGATAAGTTTGCTTTTTTCCAAAATGTTCTTATAAAATATGAATGTGGCAACAACAACAACAATAACAACAACAACAACAAATAAACTTATGTTAAGACATGCAAATAAGAATAAATTTGGATTTTCGGGCGTAGTAATATGTGTAAATGTGTGTGCGTGTGTTTGTATAAATTTTGATTTATTATGTCAACAAAATGTTTGCCTATGGAAATAATTCAAGGGAATTTCGTTTGTATTCCAAATTGTGAGTTTTTAATGAATATAAATTTACAACAAATAAGTAAGATAGGCTGACATAAAATTTCAAATAGGTTTCACATCTCAGCACAACCCTGGGCAGGGTAAGTACCTGATTATGTCTGACTAAAAACATATGCATTACTTATGAAGCACTCTGCCCACTTTTCGTACATCAACATATGTCTTCTTGCCAAGCGGTTTATTGTAATTAGTTTATTCATTGAATTTAACCAGATCGTCAACAGACACGCCTCACAAACATACATTTTTATATTTGAAAATGAAATTTTTTATAGTTAATGCTAGTTTCTGAAAGTAGATATTTACATCAGATCGAATAAGTTATGGACCACACCCACAATAAACTAAATAAATACTAGCCAAAAAAAAATTCTTAATGGCAATAAAATTCAGAAGGCCTGTTTATAATTTCGAGATTCCATGGATTTATGAAAAACGGACGGAGTGCATTTGTTAGTTAACAAATAAATTATTAAAAGGCCTAATGAGATACCTGCCACGCCTACCTTTGGAATTTACTTGAAGTTATGGCTTAAACCACAAACGGATTTTTTTGTATTTCTTACATTTCTTAAGTGAAAGAAATTCACTTATGAAACAATAACAACAACAACAACAACTACTACTACTACTACTACTACTAATAACGATTAAAAACTATATTTAGTTGAAAACATTGGTTACTAAGCTGCCATAATTAATTTATTTATAAATTTTGTTTTTAATGAATTTTCTTCTTCTTATTTTTCATTACATCAAAAACTTATTGCACCTACTTTACAATATTATTAAAATAGTTGTGACTATTGTTCATTTATATGTCCCTCTTTCTCTCTCTCTCTCTTTCTATCTCTTCTTTTATTTCATCTTTGACTTTTATGTTAAAGTTAAAGCATAAAAAAGGTGAAGTGAAGCAAATGAGTAGAAAGAGTCCAAATCAAAAGTTACGGTAAAGGAAATGTATATGAGTAGGAAGAAGTAATAAAATGTAAGTGTAAGTAGTGGGTGTGCTTGGTTAGTTACCGTAGTCATTTAATTTGTCAAATTCACCATAAGTTACAGAAAAGTTTTTGCATACTACTGGGCCGAGCCTAACAACCATTCAAAAGCCAGCTCACACAAAATTTCATTAATACAAAGCGAGTTCAGTGTATAGTAGCTACGTTTCTATAGAATGATAAAGACAAAGCCGCACACACACACTCATACACATACTTATAGAAAAGGTTCAAACCTTTAGTGTATAAATTAAGCAAAGGAACGCAGCGTGCAAGTTAATTAAGTTCTACCTTTAGGTAATGAGCTATATGAAGGTAAGGCAGTGAACAGTATTAGAAAAACGAAAAAGAAGAAGTAGAACAATAACAACAACAACACACAAGTGAAGGTAGGCAATTGTATGTGCCAAGGTGTTAAAATCTAACCTCAACAACTACCTTGTGCTACCTTTACTCTAACATGAACTTATAAGTGGTATATGTGTGAGTGTATGTTCACGTAATTTACGAGAAACGTCCCTCTTTGCCTTTCCCCTCTAAAGTCAAATTACTGCATATAATAATTTCTAACTTATTTAATAAAAGACATTATGTTCCGCATTATTTTGTATGTGCTTTGGAAGGCCTTTACCTAGGAACGAACAACGCATTTTCTCTTCTAAATTACTCGCCACTCATTTCAATTGCACTTCTACTATAACTTTAATTATTCGCAAAATCATAATTGAATTTTGTATTTAGTAAGTGTGCTGTGAGTGAGTATAAAATGTATGGAAGGTGGGAGGCCTCGCCGCTCGACGGCTTTTTACAATTAAGCATAAATTACAACAAACGAATTTATTAAGCTACGCGTGTACACGCGTGTACACTTTGGATGAAAGAATGTATGAGAGGGTGAGAAAAATTAATCAAATTGATAAATTGTTATTTGCAAAAGGCCATTTCTGACCTCTCCCCACCACCCCGCCTCTGTGCGTTTCACATCAAATAACGAAACAGCATTTCTGTCCATCCGTCCATACAGCACATTTCAATACATTTAAAAAAAAAAAATTTATTCACTCTTCACTAATCACACACAAAATGATTTCTATGATGAGGATGGGAAGGATGAAAGAAATTTATTTTTTAGCAAAATAAGAAATATTTTTATTTATTCTCCTTTTTTATTGTTATTATTTTTTCCTTTATCATAAAATCAAACGATTTCCAAACAAATTTCTTTTTATATGTTTTTCTCTTCTACACAATTTTTTCTTTTATATTTTTTCTACTTTTGTACACAAATGTTTCCTTATATTGTTCGAAATATTTCAAATGCAGCGAGAATAATTTTAGTTGTGTTGAGAGTGACTTTTTCATGCGTGCACTTTTTGTATAAGTTTTTTATTATTTTTTTTTTCTTTGTATTTTTTTATATGTTATATTTTTGACTTCCTACTCTCTTCCTCTGCTCTCTTTTCTTCTTCTTTTTTATTTTTTTTTTTTTTATTTTGCTCTATTAACAATTGTGCTGTGATTTTTTTATTTCGTTTTTTTTTTTTTTCAAGTTTCTGTTACTAACATCCGGTGTAAATTCAAACGGAAACTCAAAGCGACTTCCTTTCAATAATGACAACATTTAAAACTGTTTATAATATTGTACGCAATAGTGCTGGTAATATGTGTACATAAATTGTATAAATACAATTTGAAAGCGTTTGTATGACACTGCTAAGTACGCAAAATGTACACATAATGGTGAGGGTATGATCTTTGTGACTTGTTAAAACGCTTGGCACAGACTTTTTATTTAAATAAAATAAAAAAAAACACACACAAAAGTTGCCGTCCGTCTAAGGAAATAATGGTTGTAAATAGTAACTATTATACCTATATACCTAATATAAATAATTAATCTTTAATAATTAGCTAATACCTAATATTTATAAACTGTTATACTGTGCTATTTATAAATTGCTGTACTCTATAATTGGTATACAGTATCGCGTGTAGATCTGTGTTTCTGTTAAAGTTATATTGTAGTGAATTTTCGGTTAACTGTTATAATGGTTATCGGTTATAAAAAAGGTTATATATCTATACTACAATATCTATTAATTGTTATGTAACTTTTATTTTTATTATATATTTTATATATATGCACTGTTATATTTGTAAACTGTTATACTAATTATATTCTATACTTATAAATTCCTGTAATGTATAAATGTTATACACTTATACTGTTATAAAAAGTAACTGTTACACTAAGTAAACATTCTATTAACTAACTGTAATAAAATTTCTGTTACAAAACTTTCATAAATTCACTGCATTTTAACTATTTGAATGCAAAGATCGTGTTGTTTTAAAAGATATTAATTCAAATGATTGATAAATATTTATAAAATATAATAAAATGTTATTGTTGTTGTTATTATTATTGCCATATCATAGCTTATTAAAAGAGAAGTCTAGTCATGTGTATTAATTTCACCATTTACACAATTTTTCTCATGTTCATTAAATATCACTTTAAATGTAAAACTATTAACAGAATGAAAGAAACAAAAAACAAAATATTCTTTCATGAAAACTACAATTTATAGAGTTTGAAATGAATTTTCCATATTTCTGATTGTTGTTGTTATAATTTTTACTTTTTCTACTTTTCCTTTTTTCACAATTATTGACTATAAATATGAATTTATTATTTATTTAATGGCAATTTATTTATGACTATTGTGCTGCTATAGCAGTTGCCATCATTGTTGTTATTGTTGTTGTTGTTGTTGCTCTTTATAAATAAAATGTTTTCAGTGAAATAAGTGCTTAATTGCAGGATGTTTAAATAAATACAATAATTACCTATTTTTGAAAAATAGCATATAAAGTTGATAACAAGGTTTTGTTTTTGTACTCTACTGATTTATCCATATATACCATAAAAATTTTTTATACTTAATTCAAATAGTATTATAATATTAACAATGCGTATAACAGTTTTAAAACAGTTTTTATTTATACTCATATAGTTATATAACTATTAGTTTTTATTTACAGTTCCAGTGCTTCGTAGTTTGAACCAAATTTTGATTATAACAGTTTTTGTATAGCCGTTACGTTCAAACTTTCATTTCTTTTGCCCTTTTTTTTAATACTCTATGAATATTTAAAAAAGTAATGTGTATAAGAGTTATAGTATGACAGTTTTTTAACTCTTTTGTATGTACTTAAATTTTCCCACCCTAAAACACCTTATTTAGCTAAATTTTTTAAAACATTAAGAAACCATGTCTTTTCTACAAATAGCTTTACCGTTAGTCTCCATTGAAATGTAGAGAGCACTCAAAGTTAGACTCGATCTGTTTTTTTTTTTCATTATATTCCTTTACTTTGCTTGATCATATTAGTTTGCTCAGCCGTTGTTGTTAAAATTTGTATCCATGAGTGTGTGCGTGTTGGTAAGGTATGCGTGTTTATTGTTTGTGTTAAATATGGGTTGTGTTGTGTATTGTAATTTATAATAATTTAATATTCATACATATTTATGCATATTAATCACTACAATTTATTGTATGACACGGCGACAACCAAAGGTGAAAGACAGAGAGAGAGAGAGAGAGAGTGAGAGGTACAGATTGTACAGAATTATATGTATTTTATATATATTGCTACAACAACAGTTATATAACAGGGTAAAGTCTACCAGTTTCCTGTCGACAACATATTGTGACATGTTCTTTTCTCATTTTCTCCTTTTTTTTTTTGCTATTATAGAGAATGGTCTGATATATTGTATTATAAGGTATAATGAACTTTTCATTAAGACTGGGACACTTTTGAGTCAGTAAAGAGTTATTATGAGCAATAAAATTTTAATTTTACAATATATGAATAATTCATTTAACTCAAGTACGGACACAAAATTTATTTAAACCAAATCTTAAATATGCTACAAATCTTTACCCAAACACTGAGCATGGCTGCAGCACATCGATGAATAAGCTAAATAAAAATATTTCAACTAGTGAAATAGAGATAGTTTTTTGTCAATTGAGGGTTGTAAACCTATTTGAGCCACAAGTGTTATATTGTATTTTAATATAGGAAATATTTAAGAAAATATAAGTGTTATATTTCAAAACTGTAATATAGTTTTTCAGCATTTTTTTATAGTAATAAATATTTAAAAAGATAACTATTATACTACATAACTGTTATACTTATATTTTACCTTTTAAACAAACATTTACAACACTATATATTATAGAATATTTTCACATAGTTTAATCAAACTGTTATACAAAACAATTTAAATAAAAAATATCTAAATCTGTTATATAGTGTTTTCTTAATTACATATTATTTAACTTTCCAATGAATTACTGTAAGTTTCATACACACCTTTATTGGCTGGCGGTTTTCTGGTGGCCCAATTTGTTCGAATAGAACGCGAACCCAACCATTGACCATTCATAGCCGCTATGGCACTTTCTGCTTCCTAAACACAAAAACAAATCATTTTATTATTAAAAGATAATTAAATTTTTCCTTTAATAAAAAATATAAATTTATTTTATTTGATCACTTACTGATTTCTTGATAAAAGACACAAAACCATAACCTTTGGATTTTAAAGTTTGTGGATCACGAACAACACGACAATCGCTGCAAAAAGTTAAGAAAAAAAATGGAAAGAAAATTAAAAAATATTTAATTACATAAAAATTATAATTTTTTTTATTTGAATTTTCTAGGCGTGCTTGGATAACAGACACGCCCACAATATATATAAAATCATACCCAGCCTAAAACTAGACTTAATGGCTTATACATTATTATAGAGCGTTGTCATGTACCATGCCACGCTCATCGTTTGTATGTACATGTGGAGGGTATTTAAGAAATTTATTTTATTTTTTTATTTATTTTGCTCACTATTATAGAGCAGTATAATTTTCTCGTTGTCTCTGTTTAAAATGTTGTCTTGTACACGCTACTGCAATGAATACATAAATGAAATTATTGTGTCCCTTTGTATTTATGTTTTACTATAATAAATGTTCAACAAATCTTTTGGAAATCCTTTTACAGATTTTATGTAAATTCCTTTTCTGTTATTATATGCATCCCAAGTAAGAAGCGGAGATGAGGAGAGGACGAAATTGTATTCGGTTGATAATGTAGCCTAATGGCCAACTGCTCTAATTTTGAAAATTTATGCTATTTCTGCTCTCTACACAACAACGTTGTAGCATGAAATACACATTTACCTGCTGTCAAGCTTATTAACATAACAAAATGCATTTATTTTCTTTTTTTTTTTCAGTGTGGGGTAACGAGTGCGTTCTCTCTTATGTAAAATTGAAAATTTTTAGTAAATATTGTTGTGTATTGGTGACCCTGAGTTAAGCTTTTCCTTTCAACATTTTTAAACGGATTACAGTTAATGCTACTTAAATGTGCCCCTCTCTTTCTCTCTATCTCTCTTTTCTTCTGTTCTATTCTCTTTTCTATCGTTTAGCCGAATGTGGAAATCATTTATTTTTACAAGGGGGCGTGCTACTTAGCATAATCACCAAATGTTCGCACAGTACAATGAGTTGCGGTTGCTCTGGGTTTGCTTGATGTTATGGGTTTAGAGGGAGAAAAAATTACTTTTATCGAAATATTTTCAATTTAAATATTTTATTAATTTTAAACTTTATTTGAAAACATTAATTTCTCTTTCTCTTTACGGCTTCTCTTCTTCTACCTTACATTTGCATTGAGAGCTTAAACAAATTAAAAATTAAATATGATGCCGTTAGCTAATCAACATTTCGTTGTGATGCTTTCAAAAAGCAAATTAAAATCCAATTACTTGACCTAATTTTAATAGCACTCTAGAAATAAAAGCAACAGCAACAAAAAAAAAATAACAAAAAAAAAGCAAACGATTGAAAGTAATTACTTAGCTTTCACTTTACATTAAAATCTCAAATTTTTGTCAGTCAGTCCGTCCTTTAATGTGTTTAATGAGTCTTTAAGTGGGCAGCACATCATTAAAATTGCATTGATTAAAGAGAAATAGATTAATTACAATTATGTGATTCTATCAGAGACATTGGACAATAATTCGTTCTAAGTATGCACACTTTTATAACCCTCCACTCTAGTGACGAGTGTATACTCAGTTTGTTATTCTGTTTGCAAAACCCATAGGGAAGCCTCGTCGACTCTAATCTATATATACCATATATTCTTGATCAGCATCAAAAACTATCCAAATAAGTTTGTCCGTAAGTCCGCGTTTATGTTGTTGATATGCTTACAATTCTTAATTTTGAGATATCGAGGAAAAATTTTGTACAAATGTTTTCAGTGTTAGTTTATGGGTTCCTATATATATTGGGCCTACGCCACGCCCACAAACCCAAAATCTGACAAACTCTGTTACAGATGGAAAATGAAGTTAAAACCAAAGTGGGCACAATCGACAAAAATCTAGTTATCTGTCACAAAAATTGAATTTTAGTACAATCGAAACCAAATTTTGCTTTTTCACTTGTTTATTTTCCACGCCCACAGTCGACAAACACCTCAAACACCCACTTGAAGTTGATAGTTTGAATGCGTATTTATAATTAGGGCATCAAATTGTTTTTTTTTTTTATATAACAAAGCGTTCTATAAATGCAGAGATATAGAATTACCCCCAATTAGGAAACATTATTAAAAAACACACGGGTTCGACTGTCGTAAGAAAGGTACCCGCGACCTTGCCTTCAGCCTAGAGCGGACGGCTTCGAATTGTTATAGCAAAAATGGATGTGAATGAATAATTTTTTACTAAATTTTATGGAATGTAAAGAAATTTTTAGTGTTTATGATTTCTATTAGAATGTTAATAAAACACTTCAAGGTACATATACTCGTATATATAACGTTGAAAAAAAATTATTATTAAAAAAAAAATCAATACTTACGAAATTTCACCAAATGGTGTAAAAGCCTCACGCAACTGTTGAGTTTCGATTTCTGAGCTTAAATCACCCACAAAAATATGAAATTGT
The DNA here is from genome assembly GCA_963978525.1 of Ornithomya fringillina. Taxonomy (NCBI): domain Eukaryota; kingdom Metazoa; phylum Arthropoda; class Insecta; order Diptera; family Hippoboscidae; genus Ornithomya; species Ornithomya fringillina. The sequence goes on along the minus strand of OZ021691.1, from coordinate 30,079,951 downwards.
TCTGAAATTATATGAAAAAAAAAAATATAATTTTTAATAATTTTATAAAATTTAAGAAATTTATTTATAGAAAAAAATTTACATCAAAATTCTTCAAGTGTAAGATATAACATTTCACGTTCTCTTTTATGCTACAAGAACCAAAATGAGAGAAAAAAACTTTCTCTTCACAATTATCCTTAAAGGAAAGTCGAGTTTTCTTTATTCGCGGTACTATTCAAGAAGAAACTTTTACTACTTAAATATATATAAGAGGAATACTTTTCTGTACGTATGATAGATATGTACATACACACGCATAAGTACATATGTGGAAAAGTTTAAGTAAAAGTAAACTTGTCAAAGAAAATGTTTAACAAGAAATTACGAAACATACACACAAAATTAATACAAATGAAAGTCTCTCTATCTCTGTCTTTCTCCCTCTTTCTTTAAACAATTTGCCAACATCAGGCGTGTGGATGTAATTCCCTTGTTCATGGATATGTTTTATATGCTTTATGCTCCCAGTCTGGCTGCCATTGGTAATATTCTAAGGTAAATCTATTCATTTCAGTGGATTCCTAGCAAATAAATGAGAGAAATTTCATTTTCATCATCATGATGATGATATCATTATCATCATTAACGTCATCTTCCAAATAGCTTACCAGTCTATGAATTAGTTGGTGAGTGAGATTTGTGTACGTTAGCAGAACAGGGCAGAGAAGAAATTATATGCGTTGTATAAATTTACAAACACGTACAGTTGTGCTTGGTAAATAGTTATAGTGTTTGTTAAATGTGGTTTTATGATCCTTCACACACACGCGCGCGTACACACACACACACTTATACTCATTAGATGCCATTGCCAAATTGCAAACATTTACATTCAGTAAAATAAGCGAAGTGTAAATTTTTATATATTTTACCATTCATTCTATCTCTCTCTCTCTCTCTCTCTCTCTCACACACACTTAGTTCTCAGTGTGAGTATGTGTATGTGCGTTTTGCACTAAAGGCAAAATTATTCAAGAACTTTATGCATTTAACAAGCATACACACACACACACAAACACTGACAATAATAAGAAGGGAAATATCTGTGTGCGTGTGTAAAGCATGGCATGTGTTTTGTGTGCAATATGTTCATTCATGCACATTCTTTACAATTACTCTTTCAAATATTTTGTCATACTTTACAACTACTCTTCTATCTTTTTCCTCTAGCTGCGGTTCTGGCTCTTTGTAACTTTGCACTGATATGATGCTGATGCTGATGCTGATGTTGATACCGAAACTCATAGTGCAGCAGCTGCAGCTGCAGCTGCCGATGATGATGATGATGATTATCAATACATTTTCGGTTCCATATTCAATTTGTGTGTAATAAATGTCAATTATTATTTACACATTTCATCCTTATATTTTTCACATATTGTACACACATGCATGCATGCATGCATGTGTTCTTGCAAAAGTTATGCAATTTTCTATATAAATATGAATAATTTTCTGATTGATTATTAAGAAAATGTTTAATGCCATTGAGGTGTTAAGGAATCACTGTGTACATGTATGTATATGGATAATAGTTGCTTATGTAAATACTGCTTTGGGTCTGTCTGTCTATCTTTAAGTCTATTTTTATGGTTTTAAAACTGTAGTTTAGTAAAATAATTTGCAAAATCTATTACAAAAGCCTTACTTTTGATCTAAAAACTATATATTTTTGTTAAGATGAATCCTTTTATTTTCTTTTTCTTCTTTTCTTATAGACATTCCTTAGTTTTTATTGGCAACAATTTTTATTATTTTCTTTAATATATCGTGATCAAGAGCACTTTGAGGAATATTAAGAAACTAGATCGATTAAATTTTAAAGAAAATTTTGATCGGTTTTTACTTCTTTTTTTGAAGTACTAATATATAGATCGTAATCTATCAATATTTTTATCAAATTCCTTTAAAATTGCTCAATTGTTGAAATTGACAGAATTTAGTCGATTGTAGGCGTGGCTTATTTTGAAATTTACAATTAATAGTCGACCTTCTCCGATTAGATAATGTTTACTTATATCAATTGACTTTTTCATTTACCCAAAAACAAAACACACACAAACACATACACCATACACCATAATGAAAAATGGAAATTGTGGCAAAATAAACAACAACAACAACAACAACAACAACTTTAACAAACAAAAATCAATAAACATATTAAAGACCCAAATTTGAAATGATTAACAACTGTGGACCCCAATAAAGATCTTCAATATCGATTAAAGCCAGAGAAAACACAAACAACTTACATCTCTATGATAAATATTCTTATTGTACAATCTCCCAAGGGATGGATATTAAAAAACATAAAAAGAAGAAGCATGCAATTTCCTTTATATCCTCCTTTTACTTTAAGTTTTCAATAATTTCGAAAACTTTGTTTATTACTTGTACGACGTTTTCCATAAAAAACAGAAAGAAACAACACATACAACAAATAAGGAAACAGTGACTATATCCGAGAAATTCAAATTGAAAAGTATGAAAAATTTTAATATAAAATTCTCTTCTTTTTTTTTGAACAGAAATACAATAATAACAACAACAACAACAAATCAAACAAATATTTCAAGTCTTGTAGTATTTGTGAGAACATCTTGATGATTAAAAATTTCCATTATATCTTCTTCTTATTAAATACAAATCGTAGTTACAGGGGTAGCAGTGTAATCAGATGAAACAAAAAAACAAACAAAAAAAAAATAAAATTAAGCGTATACGCACAGTTGAACTGTAAACGCAATGTATTGTTATTTGTAAGAATGAATAAACATAACGTTAACAACAACAAAAACAATGATAAATTGATAAACTGGAGAATCGTTTCGTAATAAAATTTTATATAAAAGTCTTTGTTTAAATTTTTCCTAGACTGATGGACATTTTTAAGGAAATTCCTCAAACTAGACTTTCTTATTAAATCATAATGTCTACAAAAGAAGTACGTATGTAGGTTTTCTGAAAAGTTCATAAGTTCATTTATAAATGGAAAAAGTTATTTAAAAGTATGCAAATACACACACGTACCCTTCTCAATATGCATAGAAATCCCTTTAATGAACGCATAACCACAAAACGATACAATCTATATATGCAAATAGAGTTGTAATCTCCGCCTCTCTTTCTCTATTGCTCTCCCTTTCACTCTGTATGTCTTTCTCTGACGCCGGGTAAATGTTATTTTACGGAAGAATAAATTCAAGTTTGCAACATTGTGAGGATAAATAGGATTTAAAAAAAAAAAAAATCGGTACTGCTAACTGCATACATGTACATACACTAACATACTTACTGATGTAAAAGCATATTGACTTTTAACATGCAGCAATGAGGATGAGGAAACAAAAGGAAAATAAGTGAAATGAGTAAAAAAAGCTAAATTTGAGTTGAGCCGAATCTTAATTACACTCCACATCAAACAACGGGCGTGGCAGGTACATGATTACAAATAGTGATTCTCAAATAGTGTAAGTATTACGTATCAGCTTGTATCAGCTGAGTACGGTTTTATTTAAAAAGTGGGCGAGTCACGCCCATTTTTTGTACCTCGATAAATAAAGTAATTATAAAATTGTACAATTGTGTACAAAATTTCAACTTTATAGCCCAGTTTTTGTGGCCGATAAATAGATTTTGTCGATTGTAGGCGTGGCTTTTGGCCTATATTTTAAATAGTAACCTTCGTGCAGAAACTATTTGTATAAAAGTTTAGCTCCATATCTAAAAATTCACGACGATGAGAATGCCAACAACAGATGAACACCCGGACATACGGACACACGTCTAGATCGATTCAGTTTTTGATGCTATTCAAGAATATATATATGCTTTTAGGGCTGACAAAGTTAATACTCCCCCCCTCCCCACCTTTGATTTACTACTTGTACTACAATATTTAGTACTTGAATAATATTTTTTAGGCGAAATATGTATTATGTGGGTAATTTTTTTAGCACCTTTTTACTAAGTTGGAATACTTTTTAGTATTTTAATATTTACATAGCCTAGTACATCCCTGGTACTAAATAAAAGTTCCCAAATCAAATTGTTAAGCACGTTACTATAAATGGTTCATACTTGAATAGCATATTCTATCATCTTCATTGAAGTTATCTAGACACGCCTTATATGTAGAATTAAATCTTTAAGGTAATATCTAGCGCACGCGCGCGCTATTTAAAGAGGACGCTATTATATATATGTCACGCCCACAACTTACTTATATACATGAAAAATATACAAAATATAACTTAAGTCATGTATAGTATAAAAAAAATTGTTTAAATGTTGCCACTAATTGCTTAAAACTAAATTTTAGTACTTGGTTAAGAATAAGATGAAAGGTGTTCAAGTAATCATTTCATCCCGAGTATACTTTTTCCCTTATTCCATACACCATGTACATGAACTTACATTTAATAAAAGGAAAGACAGAAATAAACTCAACTATTTAACTTTATGCAATATGCAAATGTCAGGCAGCAAGAACTAATACGAAAAAAAGAAAAAATGAAAATGAAAATGAAAACGAAAAGAAGAAGAAGAGAAGGTATAAAGGAATCCGTGTTACAAAATAGACTTGTATGTACACAGTAAAAGAAAAAGAACAAGAAGAAGAAAAAGAAAAAGAAGAAATTGAAATGATTGCTAATGGCTGTTATTTGTTATGTATGCATGCATACTGTTGTTGTTGTTGTTGTTGTTGTTGTTAATGGTAATGGTAATGGTAGTGGTAGTGGTAGTAGTGGTCGTAAGTTTGCTGTTACCCTAGAATGCGTTAGGTAAAGGAACCATCAAGTTACACACAGCTTGTATTGTAAACGAGTCCTTTTCGCATATGTACAATGAACTGTATATGCATAGAGAAAGAGTGGATGGGAGAAAAAGAAGAGAGGGGGGCAGATGAAGTAGTGGAATTGTGTTGTTATAGTTAACTGCCAGCTATTCATTCTCTACGGCTAATTCTTTAGCTGGTAAAGGATTTATGATTAATTTATACACGAGCAGGCAAAGTAAAGTGATGGTAACGTCACGAACTGCTGCTGCTGCTAGTTTTGTTGGTACAACTGCTACTGTTTACATGATTATTACAAATATATCAAAGCCTAGTGTTGCAAACTTAATTAACTCATTAAAATCCCCAAGTTATTCCTCAAACACACACACACATCCACAACAAAGAGTTTTGACATTATTTATGCTAAACGAAGATATGGCTTCGAGGGAAATTACATATTTTGTGTCTTTGTATGTGTGCGTGTATGTATGTTTATGTATGATTTTGTGTTAATATAGAAAAGTTTTTAAAAAATTCTTTAACTTTAGCATTTATTGCTAAAGAAAAATTACTTTTCCTCAAGTTTTCTCCCATTTTATATACGTTTATATTGCACTTCTTCTTGTTTTCAGCTCCAAACTAACTTTTCTTACGAGTATGCGTGTATGCGTGTATGCGAATGCAAAAGAGTTTTTACATTATACTTAAGTTTAAAAATCAAATCTTTGCGTAAAACTTTCTTTTTGTATTGACTCTAAGTTGATTTTCCTTTTTTTTCCTTAGTATGCACTCGCATACACACTCACTTACACCATCTAAGTTCTGTTATCGTAAATATTAAAAAAATAAAAATAAAAATGAAATCAAAGAAAGGAGAAGACAACGAGTTAAGTGTTGGAAACTTTTATTGTAGTTTTTAATATCTAAACCAGCAAAAAAACTGAAACTAAATTTGGCTTAAGACAAATCTTAAATGCCCTTCACTTTTATATGTAAAGTTTATGTGTGCCATGTGTACATATAGAGGGTTTTTTATACAGCATATGGTAAATGTTAACTATGTCAGATTTTAACAATTGTGGGCGTGACATGTCCACAATTAAGTAGACTACAAATGTTTTTACCAGTTAATGGTTAATCGTAACTTTTGCAATCGCAAGCGTTTCAATAGCAGACAGACATACGGACATTCAGTTTTGGATGCTGACGAAAAATATGTAAACTTTTTGAAGTAACGCTTGAACTTCGTACACTGTCCATTACATTATAAAGGCTTTGAAAAAAATAAATGATAGTCTTGGTATATTATTTAGCTCCAGTAAATCTCTAGTTTTTTTTTTCTTTTTTAAATACAAATCTTCCTCCTTTATTTTGAAAATTAGATTCGGGTCTCCATTATTAAACTTTTTACCATAAATACGTAGATGTACCATTTGGAACCACAATTGAGGTGTTGTGGGTTACCTTAAAATATCTGGATCATCTTATCAAAAAACTGCATCGTCTCATAAAAGTTGCTAATCATTGAAAGTCAATTGTATCGAGCAGAGAACTAAAGAGACCAAAAAAAGAGGATTTTTCTGATGTACAAGATAACACATGTGGTTGAACGAAGTAACGCCCACTTGATGATAATATCAGAAAAATGTTTGCCCCCTCCTCCAAAAATAAACAAATTTTATTATCCGCATCGTCTTCAATGAGAAATGAAAAAACCTCCAGCAGATAGGCAAGATTAGAAGGCGTTGCAGCAAGAAACTTTTTGCAAAGCAACTCAAATACATAAATTACAATATACAATATATTCACAGCAAAACCGACACCGATACCGAAACCAAAGCCATGGCAATACAATTTCTCTTGACTCCCCATCATCTATACTCAAGCAAACCAAACCATTGATTAATTTACAAGTTTTGAGCAAAAAAAAAAAAAAATGGAAATTTTCGGCACATGTCACATGTATTGCAAAGCCATACGATATGATTTATTTAGATGCCAAGTATTTGGCCAAAGTTAAGTACATAAGTATGGGTAAGTATGTGGCAGCTTAAGCCTGGTTATATAGTAAGAAAAAAGGTCCTTTAGTTTTAGTTTATTTCATGCCAAAATTACAAAATTTTTCTGCTGATTGGTATTTTGTTGATGATTTATACGTTTTTGTAACACTGCCCCCTCCCTCTCTATCCCTCTTTATCATTTAACATACTCAAGTGTACACTTACACTTACATGTGCATGTGTTGTATGTAAATCTGTTTTTTTTTGGTAGAGAATACTTGACCAAGGATACAGTTATCACATGATATCCTCCTCATTTTCTCTTTCCTAATTTTTTTAATTTTTTTTTGTTTTGGACTTTTTTTTTTGTTTTGCGGTAGAATCGAATACGAAATTGTATTCTAAGGGTTTTTCTAGGCACACAAGTGCAACAATCTTGTAATTCAAACATATTTCATGGAAAATTACTGGAAATAAAATGGAAAATGTTCATGTTGATAAAGTTTTGGCAATAGCAACAATAACAAGTAACAAATGAAACTATCAAAATCGGTCAAATGCGATAATTTAATACCCTACACCACTTACTTCCACAAACTTTTAATTATAATTAGTTTCCTGGCATTGCCATGCAAAGGTACTTTGAAAAATATCTTTATATGGTAAGGGGTTCTGCAAATGATCTAATCGAGCTTAAATTTGGCACAGCCATTTATTAGGCTTATTAACTATTCTTCAACAAATTTTGTCAAAGAATATAAAGAATTTTTTATCAATTAAACGATTTCATTATAATCGGATCTTATATGAGAAGGAGTTCTAAAAATTGTTCGATTCGCTTTATTTTCAACAGACTTTCTCTATAAGCCAAATTTCATTGAAATATATCAAAATATGCAGCTTATAGTACAAACTTACATGAACAGACAGACGTACAGACGCACAGATCCATTAACTTACAGACATATGTCGCCTGTTTTATATTTGTGGTTAAATTCTGATTGTGATTCTGATTCTGCCTCGAGCGGTATAATTGAATACAAACACCCGCCACAATATGACTTGGACCATATTTTAAACGCCTTCCATCAACTTCGTCTTAGAGGTTGTGGCATATAAGTGATTACGCCTTCTAAAAGTGCATGCATTCCATATGAACTTGCAAGCCAAATTTTACGCTTTATAAAGTTTCTTCTCTATTTGTGTCTGTTACACGACCATGCCCACTTTTAGAACATCAATGAATACAGTAATAATATATAAAACAAACTTTATTCAATTCATAACTACATTTTGTGGTAGACATTTATTGATTGTGGGCGCAGTTCTTGACCCATTTTGCTTACTTTAAATAGTATTCTCCCTGCAGAAACTAGAAATGTCTGTTCAGCTCATAATCTCAAAATCTACGATTGTGATAGTGCCAACAAAAGACAGACATACGGACGCAGCATAACATATACGAGAAGTGGACATGTCTATATCGACACAGATTTTAATGCTGATAAAGAATATACTTTAAAAAGTCTCTGATATCTTCTTCTGGGTCTTATAGAATGGAATAGCAAACTTATTACATCCCAGGTGAAGGGTATAAAAAAGTTTAAGCACATTTTTTTATTAAGTTAAATGTTAAAATACATAAATAAACCATTTGACTAAAATTTAATCTTTGTTTGTTTCTCATTTAATTCGAATTAATTTTGAATGATCCTGTAAATGGTGTCACTCTTCCCCACAAGACTATATAGACCTAATATACAAAAACACCCGCACATCTTAGTTAGTTATTAACACCTATAAAAGTTACTATCATTAGATTTTTGAATGACTACCTTTTGTTAATAAAAGAAAGAAAAAAAACAGCAGGTGACAGGCAGCATTTATCGAGTGTTTACTCCTTTTTATGTTATGTTAAGTGTATGTAAAAGAAATGCTTTATAAAGAATATTAAAAATGTTGTTGGTATTAAAAAAAATAGTTTTGTGTAGGTGCCTGTTTTCATATATTTTTATACGACTTTTGTAACTTTTTCTCCATTCCTTAACACCATTACCAACTTGTTTTTAATCTCTTTATGCATAAGTATCGTCTGTGTGTTTGTAACTTTATAACTTAATAATAATAAAAAAAAATATAATAATTAAGTTTTTAAGGCCTGGAGCCATTTGCACTTTAAAGAGCATCTTCGAAGTGTAGTGCAGAAGGTAGCTGGCTGGCTGGCTTAAGGTAAAGTGTTGTTATTTTGGCTTATTAAGCCAAGACTGCTGTTTGTTTGTTTTGTTTACATATTTATATTTAATACATTTTCCCATTTTCTTCTTCTTCCTCTTCTGCTTTTCTTTCACTACTTTGTAATTAAGTGTATAAGAATGACATTCAGGGCTCATTAAGTTTCATCTAAATTCTAATGAGTTTTATTATTAAAGTAAAAGGAATGGTGTCAAATTTTACAATGTAGAAGTATACATGTACCATAGTTATAGTTGTAGATGTGTGCATAAATTTCTATATTTGCAAAGGCCACGACGATAAAATACCGACCAATATTGAAGCTATGACTACGACTTGGATTAAAACTAATGCTACGGCGATGGCTAAAGCCAAGACAAAGTCTATACACTACGACCACGACTAAGATTACGGCAAAAGCGAAGAACAAGTCAATATACACACACCTTCAGGTATACCGATCGATTAAAATCAAGTCCGTCGGTCTGTCCCTGAAAATTTGTGCTTAAGCTTCAGGACGCATTTTTGAGATAATTCGATTTTCCTTTTTAAATACATTATGCTCGCGTAAGCAAATCAAAAAATTAGCTTCTTCTATGTTCCATATATACACATATCCGCACTCAACAACTTTTTTCTAAAAAATCCAACTTTTTTACTTCAAATGATTTTTCTTTTTTTTCACCAGCATACAAATAAAACAATATTGAAAACGATAAAATACCGTTACCGTTACCTTTTTCTTTTCTTTTTTTTTGCCTTTCAACACTCTACACTCTTTGGGTATTGTAGGCGTATGTATAACAAAAAAGAAAAACCCGTTTCACCATGCATCGCATATACCGGCAATAAATGAACGTGTCCGCGTATGTTTTGTTTTTCCACCAATTCCAACTAAAAAATTGCATACACAGCAAGAAAGAAAGATGAAGAATAGAAAAAGCATATATGTATATATATACATACACACTCACACACATACATCCATTCATATACATATATAAAGTGATGTACAAATCGAAATTAAATGACCGCACTTGTATACGATTTAAACCATGTCGCAGATAAAAGCAGACAACATAGATAGAAAACTAAAGTAAGGGAAAACAACCAACACACACACACAAGGCGAAAGAGATTGAGAAAAAAGTAAATGAAAAACAAATTTTATACAAAAGCATTACACATGCATACACAAGAGCACAGTTTGATAAAGGATATAAAGCTAGAGACAGATACAGAAAAAAGGAGTCTAGTGTTACATTTATGGTCATTCAATTGTGCTGTAGTTGTTATTGTTATTTGAATAACAATTTTGCTGATACATTTGGCCCAGCAATGCTTGCTTGTTTGAGAGATAGAAAATTGTGTACAGTGCGGGTGCAGTACTACAACCATTACCCAGACTTTATTTTTGTTCAACTGAACGTACATTCAGTTGAGCTGAGTGCTGGTATAGAGCTTTTCTCTGTTTAGTTGTTATAGTTTATTTAATTGATATGATTTTTGTGTGAGTGAGTGGGCAAAAAAAATGAGTTTTACTTTTTAGTTTTTACTATATCGTATACCACACCCTTTTTTTTTGGAAAAATTGACGTGATTTAGACAAGTCCGTACGTGCATCCATCTACTGGTTCCTACCTTTTTTTCTTTCTACCTAAATTTTTTTTAATTGAACCCACCAAAATTGGTTCAGTGCCACGCCCATAATAAAAAAAAAATATTTTAACCATGTGACGAGAAAAGTCGTTCCACTCGTTTTTCTCTCACACTTGCTCCTCTTATAGCATAACATTGTATAACCATTGTGATATATCATAGATATAAGTATATATATATATTAATACTTAATTTATCACTTATACAATACACCATACACATAGCTTTACACTTGTATATAAAAGAAAAGTATTACATTGAATTTGTTATTAATATTTGTTAAACACCCAGTGTAATAGTTAGGTATATCTGGCAACCTCACTCACTGCCACGTCAGCAAATCTTATTGGAATATTTACGATATTCCAATCGTAATGTGAAAACCAAGCTTTGCTATATGAAATCGACGAGCTATCGTCCTTTTTCTGCTACTAGCTGTCTACGAGTCAACATCGATCTTCTTTGGTTATCATCAATCGTTTTGTCAACTTCAAAGATTTTATACAACGAAGATTTTACACAACAAAGATTCTATACAACGAAGATTTTATGCAACAAAGATTTTATATAAAGGATTTATACAACATATATTCAACTAAGATCTTGGTATTTATGCCACATGGTGTAAGCCTTGTAAAATATACAGCAACGTTTTCCTTGGACCGGATGTTTATACATGGTGTAAGCCTGGTTGTCACGTGCACGGCGTAAGCCTGGTCAACTGCATCTTAGAATATCCAAAGCATCCTTAGCAAAATCTCATCATATAGGGTGTAAACCTGTTCGCAGGGAGTAATCCTGGCGGATAATCACAGCGGTAAGCTTGGTCATTGACAAGGATGTAATATGTGGCGAAAATAACATGAACTGAGTGAGTGAGGGGCAAATAAGAAAACCCATAAATACGTTCACATATTATACATAGACAATACATACGTACACACTAGCACTTAAGTACAGATTTAAATAAAATATTTTGGAAATTGAAATAAGAGCGTCCTTTTATATTATAAATAAATGGGCGGGATACCCTGGTCCGACGGCTAACCCCGTGCCGGTCGAAAATCTCGTTACATTGGCGCCCGAGCAGGGACGCTCGTCCTGCTAAGTCAATGGTATAATACAATATAATATCTACTATATTATATTGTAATATAATATACATATAATATGATATACATATTATTATATGTAATGTAATTATGAACTGAGCATACTAATAAATAATACAGTGATTATGACCTTGGACTATGCTAAAAGTACGTGACTGTACCTAATTCCTAGTTAAACTCAATATAACTTACGTAAATACATAACGGGTAAAGAACCGTAAGCTATTGTGCAAAGATGTTAAAGAAAAAAAAAAAAAAACAAAGTGTTATGATTTAAAGAGCAAAAACATAGCGGTTAGTTGTTAGCTGAATCCTCTCAAATATTATTGCATTGATATGTCGACAAAATTAAAATTACAACAAAACACTAAGTTTTAATTCAGCTATTAAAAACAATAGAATAGAATTATGAAGGAAAAATTGAGAGAAAATAAATTGTGAAGGGCAGTTATTAAAGAGCAATTGAAGTGTGCGTAAGCAATTCAACAAATAAAACATGCGCGGTTAAATTAGAGAATTAAATAAAAGATTATAATAATTTCATATATGAATTTTGAAATAAAGAAATTTTGTCGTGGAGGAAAGTTATTAACGCTTTCATATGTAAGAGTAAATGGAGGTGAATTATTAAATAAAACAAACAATTTGAACATAGAATATATTTAAAATATAAGAAAACCAAGAGTGTTTAATATATAAGCAATACTTAAAAACGTTATACTGCGAAACAAACTTATTTTCATGAACTGATGATCAATGTGTGCTAGAATACAACATATTGCATAATTATACATCCTTCATATATGGGGAAAAATGTTTATAGACTAATATATATAAAACAAGTTAAAATAAATAACAAAGTTAGAATTATTGAGGCTTGATTTTCTTAGAATGCTGTGTTTCATTAATAATTGTTAACATATATAATCGAGGAAAAAAAAAAAAGTAAAAACAGTGACATACGTTTCAGTTACATATAATAAACATATACATATAGTTAAATATATGAAGTAAAACAGTTAAAGTTATATATAGCTAAATCACAAAGTGTAACAAGGAAAGCAAACGTACACCGAAGTAACTAAATAAAGGGAGGTAATTGAACGAATAAATATACGGCATGTGCGAATGCGTGGATGTGCGTATTATATAGAACTATACAAGTGACATAATTAATGATAAAACTTAACGAGCAAAGCCGGCAATGAATTACAGTGTATATATATTCACGACGATGAATTTAATGATTCTATATAACCATTAGTCAGGAAAAAAAAATAAATAACAGTGACAATTTAATATATTAGTAAAAATGGACAAGTATATATCTCGATATATATAAAAAAAAAAAAAAAAAAAAAAAAAAAGCTGCGAGCTGCCGAGTTTTAAGAAAGTACATTAAATAAAAACAGAATGGCTTGTAAGGTGTATCTCGACCGATAGCATGTACATTTAAATAAATTAAGTGAAATAAATACAAAATGCAACAAATAAACGAGAAATTATACTAGAATTACATCCAACGAATTGACAACAACGAATTGTGAAGTACTCAGCGATTTCTGGGAAAAAAAAACAACACAATTTAAAGCACAGTAAGCTACATCGATAATCAGATAATCACAATATGTCTGAATCTATTAATGATGTGGAACAAAGCTTTCGAGTTATGGGGGTTCAAAATAATGGCACACAACACCCACCTAACCAGCTTGCCAACGATGTCTCTACGTTGGGCGTTCCGCCAGCCTCAGTTAGTCACAATGAACAGCAATCACAATCAGAATTGAATCAACAACGAGCTCAGCCACAAAATTTGAACCAACATCAACAACAAGATAACCATGTTTTTCCTCAGGAACCTCTTACGTGTGGTTCACCAATTTCTATATCATCAGAAGGGTCTTGGGAGCACGCACGTTTGCCACGCTGGGAAAGTGATGCTACCCTCTCTGAAGAAATAGTTTCAATCGAAACCATGAACGACAGTCTACCTCATCATGAACAAGAAATGCCCTGCCTAGACGAAGTTAGTACTCCACAGCACAACGATCTACTAGCAACAGACTCGGATGTTAATAATATTCACGAAAATCCTTCATCAGCTACCACATATGAAACCATACCAACCCTTAACTCGCCACGTTGGGTATATTCTCCTAGCGATCTAGAAAACGCAGAAGTATATGATGAAGCTTGCAACAACGATTTTCACGATTTACAAAATAATTCACCATTTTATTCACATGATGTCAACGAACAAGAAGAATATGGGGATGCTGATAGTGAAGCACCTCCACCATCTAACTGGAGCCCTCGCGGCAGCGAAACTTTTACTGAATCGTCTCCACCCAGACGTTTGGGGTATGTTTCTTATCAAACAGAAAACTGCGAAGAGATAGTCTTCGGTAATCATCTAAAGCTAGAACGCACAATAAAAGTTACTTTGATACTTCCACCTGAAAGCCATGCACGTCCTTTGAGGCGCCAACAGGGCATCACAGCATCTGAGGTAAAGGAGGACGTTCTGTCTCCTAAATTCAATTTGAACGATTCCAAAACACTTGGTACGAGGGACGTAGAATCCTCTCATCACATCCACGCAGCTATGCCATCTACAGATGACGATAATTGCCCTACAAAAGTTTTACAACGAATTTTACCACAATTTAATGTACAACCGCGGGAAGCACGTAATTCCGCAGCATTACGTGATTTATCAGAACCAGGATCACCTGTATTGGTATGTGACGCTTCTCCCCTATTTGAACGACGTCGGGACACAACTGTACACCGAGAAGAAGAGTTGTTGTCAACGGATACGAAAAGCTCAGAAGAGACGCGTCAACCTGAATTAAATGAGCTACCAGTAGGAAAGCCTCGGGTGAAGACCATGCAACCATCATCTCAATGTGCAACCGCTATGTTGGCTGCCACGTCGCCACTTCGCGGACGTGGGCGTCAAGGTGCGGACAAGCGCCAAAGAAACAATGGTAGCCCGCCCATGTCATCAAACAATTTGTTCCAACGTCGAACACCACAACGTGGTAATCATAACCACACTGGTCGAAATAGTAACAAGCATGACGTTCAACTTGGTTATCTGGTTTATGATTATGGTCGCCGTGGCCATGCACCACCAATGTCATCAGAATTTGAAGATAAGAGCACCAAACGCCAAAGAAACAATGGTAGTCCACCCATGTCATCAAACAATTTGTTTCAACGTCGAACACCACAACGTGGTAATCATAACCACACTGGTCGAAATAGTAACAAGCATGACGCTCAACTTGGTTATCTGGTTTATGATTATGGTCGCCGTGGCCATGCACCACCAATGTCATCAGAACGCCCGTGTACGTCTAGACAAAGCCGTCAATACCAACAAATGCAGGGAAACTCGCAACAGTTTTCATCAGAAGGTCGCAACAATAGACAACCGACGCGTCCTGTTATCACGCCTCATGGCTGGCACGTTGCGGGTATTCCCCAGCCAGTATTACGTCAACTAGCTCCCCGCATTGAAGAGCTGCAGAAGAATTGGCGGCCAGGCCATCGGTGCAAGCACCGATTTGAGTTAGAGGAAGGCGTTTATAGGGTTGCTTTTGCCCGGAATGGGAAAGTAACCATTTATAAAGTGTAAGCCATCGATATCAATCAAGACGATTTCCAATATGATACAAATTTTCACTCAACGTAAACAAAGTTCCTTAGCCATATATCATGTCAGTATCTACCAGCAATGTCACGCTCACAGAAGTACAAATTTAATTATACGTATTCGTATATATATATATATATATAGGAAAAAAAAAAATTTTACTATGAATTGAATTTAAACATTTATTTTATATAAACTGGTTATATCTTTATATTATATAAACTTGTTACATCCCTTTAACTATAAATATAAGATATACTATTATCCTACTGTATGTAACACCTCACACTTCATACAAGCAATGAATTTTTAAAATGAACTTTGAACTTCCATTTTTACTTTATACAACATTATATATACTACTACACTATATATTACTACTATGTGGAAACAATGAATTTGAAATCGAATGATTATTTAAGTTTGTTAAGAAATAATTAGTTTTCTAATACATACCTGAATTCTAAATTGAATAAACCTTTGTGATAAAAATGGAAATATACTTAGAATACTTAGGATTTTTAAGGAGGGGGGGCCGTGTGACGAGAAAAGTCGTTCCACTCGTTTTTCTCTCACACTTGCTCCTCTTATAGCATAACATTGTATAACCATTGTGATATATCATAGATATAAGTATATATATATATTAATACTTAATTTATCACTTATACAATACACCATACACATAGCTTTACACTTGTATATAAAAGAAAAGTATTACATTGAATTTGTTATTAATATTTGTTAAACACCCAGTGTAATAGTTAGGTATATCTGGCAACCTCACTCACTGCCACGTCAGCAAATCTTATTGGAATATTTACGATATTCCAATCGTAATGTGAAAACCAAGCTTTGCTATATGAAATCGACGAGCTATCGTCCTTTTTCTGCTACTAGCTGTCTACGAGTCAACATCGATCTTCTTTGGTTATCATCAATCGTTTTGTCAACTTCAAAGATTTTATACAACGAAGATTTTACACAACAAAGATTCTATACAACGAAGATTTTATGCAACAAAGATTTTATATAAAGGATTTATACAACATATATTCAACTAAGATCTTGGTATTTATGCCACATGGTGTAAGCCTTGTAAAATATACAGCAACGTTTTCCTTGGACCGGATGTTTATACATGGTGTAAGCCTGGTTGTCACGTGCACGGCGTAAGCCTGGTCAACTGCATCTTAGAATATCCAAAGCATCCTTAGCAAAATCTCATCATATAGGGTGTAAACCTGTTCGCAGGGAGTAATCCTGGCGGATAATCACAGCGGTAAGCTTGGTCATTGACAAGGATGTAATATGTGGCGAAAATAACATGAACTGAGTGAGTGAGGGGCAAATAAGAAAACCCATAAATACGTTCACATATTATACATAGACAATACATACGTACACACTAGCACTTAAGTACAGATTTAAATAAAATATTTTGGAAATTGAAATAAGAGCGTCCTTTTATATTATAAATAAATGGGCGGGATACCCTGGTCCGACGGCTAACCCCGTGCCGGTCGAAAATCTCGTTACAACCATATTAAAGATATAGAAATTAAATTGAAATTTATCTCACTTAGTGCAATCTTGGATGTTCCAAAAAAGTGGGCACGGTCAAGATCAAAAGAACTTTGTTTGGTTTCGAAATTCGACTTTTTAGTGTTTACTAGAAAGTAAAAAAGTATAATGTATGCAAGTATTGGTCACGCCCATTATTTCTATACAGCTTTAATTGGTGTTTAATATTTGGTTCAAATCACATTTATTTCTTTTTACTTAATTTTGTTATCTTTTTGTTGTTGTACGGTTTTGTTTGATGTGCGTGGTAGCTTGTTTCATTCATTGGAATGTCAGCAGCAATAGCATGGTATAGCGAGTGTATAGTAGTAAGATTCTTCTTTTCACTAACAACGATTGTATATATTGGTATGTTATTGTTTTGTGTTTTTTTATATACATTTTCATTGAGTTGTTGTTTATTTATTTATTTATTTATTTATTTATTCAAGCACGTAGCTGGCTTTCAAAATTTGGCCGCTAGAACAATTCTTTTAAACAGCAAAAGACCAATCACCTTTACGCCTTTATAAGTAAAAATATATATATTTTTAACACCTTCACAAATTTTGTATATTTGAATTAAAGAAAATTTTGCTTTTATGAAAATTTGGAAAGATTTTGAATTAGACTTTCCTGCTGTCTTCTTCTTCCTCAGCTAAATGGATGTGTTTATTATGAATAAACATAATATAACATAACATACCTGCGACGGAATATGATTTCTGTTCCAGCAAGACAAACAAAATCAATATGTTCCCTAGAGAACCAACACAATCAACCCAGTATGAAACCAACATTTACATTTTACTACAACGTACGTCATTACTCAACTTTATTATGTACAATATGTTTTAATTGAATTTAGAAAAGCTTTTAAATTTTTATTTTATAGTTAACGGCCCCGTTTGCTCAACAAACTTGTTCCGCATGCCATGCCAGCACAAATACAAAATATTGCATTTATATAGTTGATGATAAAAATATCATTTAGTTTCTTCCTACAAAGTATTCAATAACTTTACAACAAAATTTCTACAAATTTTTTGTTTTTTGTTTTTTGTTTAACTAACTTCTGTGTATGGCAGTTGGGTATAAGCAAAGCAAGCTAGGTAACAAGTTAGCAAGCAAAGCGTTGTACTCGCATATGTAAAATTCAATATTGTAAAAATAACCTTAACTTACTTTAACTAACTAAGTATATACTGTGTACGGGCATGTGTACAGAAATGTTTAAATTTGTTTTTCTATTATTTTTTACTATTTTGTAACCTTTCTCCAGTACACACCTGCCTGTAATATAATGCAATGTAAACACCACACATGTGCCATACACCACCAACACTTTAACACTTAACTTACACTTGCAGCATTCTATGCAAATGACAATTGCTGTTTATTTTGTTTTCCTAGTGTGTTGTTATATTTAACAAAAAAAAAATATACATATTATATAAAGAAATGGAAGAATATCGTAAGGAAGAAGGTTTTCTTTAGCTTTGTGTCATATTTATATGAATAATAGCAGCAGGAGAGAGGAAGCAGTTTAAGTGTTAATTTAATCTTTAAACTAATTTCTTTAAGAAATGTTAGTGAAACTCTTTCTATAACTAAAGTGACAATTTGATGGATCAAATAAATTTAAAAAAAATGTGTCTATAATTTTTTTAAACGGCTGTTGATGAGAATCATGAAACACTTTCGATTTCACCCCTAGAAACAAAACGAAATCAATATTAAAACACACATGCACACACGCACCCAAACTGTGTTAAAAATATTTTTCTTCCCGCTTCCTGTTCTTTACATTATATCGGTATAAACATTGTTGTTGATGTTGTTGTTTTTACTACTTGAGAAATAATTTTATGCCCTTTTTAGCCGGACTTTTTGCAAAGTTGTTGTTATTTTTCTTTTTCCTTTTTGTCACCCATACATTGTATGCATTTTTATTTATTCTGTTTTATACACATTCTTCTTCTTAATTTTCTTCTTCTTCTTCTTCCATTATAGTAAAGTTATTACGCGTTTATCATCATCATCACTATTATTATTATTATCGTCGTCATCGGTTGCAGTTATTATCACTTTGGTGATAGATTTTTTACATTGTGGTTAGTTTGTTGTTGTTGTTGTTGTTGTTGTTGTTACATTTTTATTAATGAGTGTTAAAATAAAATTGTATGCACAAGTTTTATTGAATAAGTTTTTTTTTTTTTTTATTGAAGAGTTATGATGTAAATACTAATTGTTTTGAAATTATTGCTAATTTTTACACCCTACACATATTGTAAATGATATACCAAGCTTGTCAATTATTAATATAATATTGAGATGAAATTTTGTACATAAACTTTCAAAATAAACGCATACTTATAATTGTCCATTTCATCGATGCATATGAAATAAGCGTGATCGAGTAACAAACACGCTCACAATCGATATAAAAAATTTTTTTGAATAACTGTAAATTTAAAAATTGATATATATACATATAATATAGTTACTCTATTAAAAACAATGCTAACAAAGGGCGTGGTAAAATAATGGACACGCCCACAATTTACAAAAAAAAATTTATGAAACTAAACTCAACTTATATACTGATACGTCATTCATACACTCTTAATGGGTGTAATCATGTACCTACCACGCCCACTGTTTACATGTACAGGTCACTTAAGATATGCCCTAATCCATATTTAGTGTATAGACAAAACATTGAATTTTAAGTTGACGAATAATATAACTGTTTACCATATGTCGGACCTGCCACGCCCTTTTATTTATATAAATATAAAGGGTATTAAAGATTTGTGCTAAACCAAATGTAGTTTTTTATTTATTTTCCAATTTTTTACAATTTTAATTTTTTTTATACATTTTTTCAGTTTATTTCTTAATTTCACTCAAGTTGTTTGCTAGTTGTGGAAATAAAGAAATTGGAAATTTTTATGTTCTGTATACATATCATAAACATATATTCACGATCCTACACACATTTTTCTACAATAAAGTTCGAGTATCTGTGTATAGATAATAAAAAAAATATAAACATCGATTCCATTTCATTCTCTGTCTGCTGTAGTCTGCTGTGCTTCGTTGATATTTTTAGTTTTTTTTTTATCATTTACATACATTCATATTAAATGATGATGTAGATGGGTTTGTTAAACGCTAGATATGGGTAAGAGGCATATAGGAGCAAATCTTAATGTGACCATGCAAGCAGTTACAACTACACCTGTTTATGTTTATGTTTACGTTTATGTGTGTGCATATGTGCGTTGAGTGAAGTGGAGAGTCCTTTTGTGACAGTAATGTCGTCGTATGTAATGCTTAACAGTATTACATGTTGACTTATGAGTGTTGTTACCATTATATGAGTAGCAGTAGTTGTAGTACTAGTTTTAGTCAGTCGTACACAGATATTATTCCCCTAACGAAGAGCTCTCGTTATGCTATATGATGCACTGGCACAGTATTTGTGTTTAAAGACAAGTCAACATAAATACAAATCAACATCTGTTCTGAGTTCCATAAGCAAATATAACATAAATTCAAAAGTTATGTATACTAGAGGGAGATATATATATATATATTATTATTCGCTTTGAGTTTTGGGTATAAATTTTGTCATACACGTAATATCGTGGTCGTCAAATTATTTTTCCGGTATGGTTGGAATGGTGTCTGTAGAAGGTGATGTTGTTATATGTGCCCTATCTCTCCTCCACCCTCTGTCTCTGACTTTGTCTCTCGGGGGACATTTGCCCGTCAAGAGGCAAATTCAATTTTTCGTCTATAAATGAACATGCCTTAGCTGCTCCTAAATTATGTTTGTACAATTGTTTCTCTCCCTCTCTTCTCCTCCGTCATTCTCTTGACTGTAAATGCCATCACATTACGCATTACACAGTTACGTATACGCACATATAAGCATAAAATTCATTATGTCGTCGTTAAGTGTTAGTAGCAGTAGTAGTAGTTGTTGTTGTTGTTAGTGTTGTTATTATTTTAATTTTAGTTAAAGGCTTCTTGGTTTGGCTTGCTCGGTTTACTTTGGTTTGTTGTCAATGACAGCATCGCAAGTGGTTTGTTGCTGTTAGTGGAGCGGCGGTATGGCTCAATACTGTGCTGTATATTGCATAAAAACTTATAAGGCCTTGAACAATTTCTAAGTTCTATTAAACATTCTAATGACATGTACGTAACTTGGAAAAATTGTATGCTTTGTATCGCTTGCATAACCTTGTCTATGGTTTTATAGGTAAACAAACAGGTCGTTAAATGGTTCTAGCTTAGCAAGTGTGTAACTATCGTTTATATTTATTATTAAAGAGTAATGCGGCAATTTTTTATTGTTTTAATTTTATACCTTTGTGCGTGTAGAGAATATAAAGTTAAGTTTATTTGAGGACGGAAAATTCAAGATGAATAAAAATTTGGATTGAGAGTGTAAGAGCTGCGTAAATTAGGAAGAAAAGTATTTAAATACTGCAATGTAATACTGTAATGATTTCATTTGAAAATCTCTGCGTTGTATGACGAGAAATGGGAACATTTTTTTTTGGACAATTTTTTGTCACTCATACGCACGAGTGCTCTTCTTACAAAAAAGCAAGTAAAAAACTGAATTTGGCTTAGCCCAAATCTTAAATACGCTCCACAAACGCATTGATTGTTTTCAAATGTGGGCGTGGTTTTTGACCAATTTTGCATATTTGTGTGTGTTTTAATGCCATGAAAACAATTATAATAAAAATTTATGGATTTAAGTAGTGTAGAGTATTAAATAATATGTTCACTTGTTTTTGAAACATTTTTACATATAATATTTGTACAAAACAGAGATGTGTCTAATTATTTATCACTCATACGCACTAGTGTTCTTACAATAAAATTATATGAACTCATAGCAACAATCCAAAATGATTTATGTGCATTAGTTTTGGAATAAAAATTATAATAGAAACAACAACAACAACAACAACATAGAACACTTTGAAAATTATAAACAACAATCCACTTTAACCAACCAAACTGACAAGCTATCCGTAAACCCAACCAACTAAACACTAAAAATTGCAATCAAACTACTCTTCAACACTTTGTTGCTTTGGTGGTTTATATCTCTTTCTCTGCATATACATATATATAAATATGATATAGTAAAAAAAAAAACAGAAACAGAAATAACCCAAAAACTCATTTTACTATATAACGGTATAAGTTCAAAATTTCTGTCTGGTATATTTCACCATCTCTCTGTGTCCTGTGTCTTTCGTTGTTGCTGTTGTTGTTAATTGTATATGTAACAAATACAACGACATTATCAAAAATGTATAAGTGTGTGTATAATTTTACTTTTCATAAAGTGTTCTAACCATATAAAGCTGAAGCTAAAACTAAAGTAGTTTTTTTTTTGGACAAATTAAAACTAAACCACAAAGTGTTTAGTTGAGTGATGTTCTTAGCACAAATGAAAATATGATGTTATATAATTATTTTAAGCAAAGCGGAAGAAAGAGATAGAGAGAGGGAGAGGAAAGGAGTGACATGGATATCAAAAACATAAACCATCTGTTTGAAATTAGAAATCATTAGTTTTTCAAATTATATAAATTTAAATTGTCCATCAGTCTGTCTATTTATAGAAAACTTTTATAAACACATTAATTGTGAATTTATGTTTTGGAAATATGAAATAATTTTACAATTTATGCATCAATTTTTATTGTAAGTATTTAATTGGATTTAACCCATTTATCAATGTGATAATATACACTCATACAATGGACAAAAATCTATTAATCTGCTTCAAAAATTTAGCAATAAAGTGAGAATTTGGAACACATATCCATCGATGTACAAAGGACGTCCTTAGGTAACAGATACTTTCACAATTTACAAAATAACGTTTTCAGCGTAAAGCCACACTTTCAAGTGGACCCTATACTAGAAAGTAATTATGAACGTGTCATGCCTCTCCTTTCTATGTAAATGTGAAGAGTATTTAAGATTTAACTTTAGTTAAGTTTATGCTGTTTATTTAATTGTTATTTCTTTATTCTTTATGTCATGACATAAACTAAAGATGAATTCAATTCTATATTGTACAATAATTGTTTCATGTCCTTTATTTTTGTCCCAGTTTTTATTATTCTATTTATGTTGTATATTTACGTTTTATTTTGTTTAAAAACTATTTCAATTTATTTTTTAATTTTAAAGTTTCTATTTCCATTTCTGTTTCTGGTCTACTAACTGCGTTGCATCTATATTAACATTTAACCTTTAACACCAATTGAACAACCAATACCAATGACACATAGGTTTATATACCATCGTGTACATGCCCACACAACCACAGTCGATGAGTGAAGCATTTAAAAAAAAATAAAAAAAAATAAAAAACAGGGTTGTTACACTATAACTTTCAAACTTTCATCCTCCTCCTTCTCGGTAATTTTTCTACAATTTTGTTTTTATTTATATAATTGTAGAAGGTACGCTCAGCTCGCTATATAGTATATTTGTTGTTATTGTTGTTGTTTTTATTATTATTATAGTACATAAAATGGATATATTATTGTCATTTTGTTGTTGTTGTTGTTGTCATTGTTTCCTACGTATACAATTTTAACTTCAGTCCCGGTTGTATTTTTTCAAGTACATAAAACCTTTCCATTAAGCCAAACATTGCGTCTGTTTAGTATAACTGTAAATGTTTGTATGCATATATATATACACCTCTAACACTACATATTTCTCAGTCTCTCCTAACATTATTTAATACAATAACAACAATAACAACAACAACAACACTACAGCTACAGCTTCCCGGTATATGCTCATATTTATACATTTCGTACATATTATATATACCGTAGCCCACTCTTTTCTAATCAATGTTTTAATGCCGTTTTTATGTTGTTTAAGCGCCATCTAGCGTTTAGTAGCTAACTTAGAATGCAAACAAATTTTCCGTTGTTTTTTCAAAGCTTATATTGTACAAAACAACACACTCTTGTTCCATCTGCCATTACCTTACACACATATTACTAAAAACAAAAACAATAACAACATTATTAAAATCATCATCATCACTAGTTACAACATCGTTACTATTACATGCTTCATAATATGTTCGGTATTGTCGTTGGAGCGTCATCGTTTTTATAGTTAGAACGATATTATCGTTCACGCTCTCTCTCTCTTTCTCTCTCTTTATTTCTTTCTGTCTTCTATTTTATTGTTGATTTATTGGTGTTGTGAAAAGTTCATTCGTCAAGTCTTAATAAAATGGTGAAATATTCACGAAATATATAAAATACTACAACAACAACCGCAAAATAATTACCAAGAAGAAGAATTGATTTATTTATATACCTAGTAAAGTAACATTTTTAACATATTTGATAGTTTAATTTTTGAAAATGACTTAAGTAGTGTTTTAAAAAGCGTCGATTTTTAAAAAAATTACGAGAATTTATAACTTTTTAAACTTTTCAAGTAAATCGATGTATTCTTTTAATTATAACCATTACATTAAGGTTCGGGTTATACAATATATCATAAAACGTTTGTAACACCCTAGAAGGTTACGCCCAAAATTTTCAAAAATCCCACAACAATGAGATAAACTCTAAACTCGCCCAAAAATTTATAATATACTTAAACATAGGCACACTACGCTACGCCTACTAGTTATATGTAAATGTTAAGTATTTGCAAGATTTGACTTAAGTTAAATTGTATTTTTTTTTTTTTCTTATTCTCAAACTCTCCAAACATTTTATATAACGCCCCTTGATTGTATGTCAATGTAGAACACGCCATTTTTATAAAACGCAGTTGGTTGTAAAACAATTTTGGAAAAATTTAAACAAAATAAGGCGAATTTTATACTTTTATTTACATTATCTTTATTATACCGTTACATTTTTTCTATTTAACATTTTATCTCTCTATTTTGCTCCCTCTCTCTCTCTCTCTTTTAATATTTTATATATAACTTGTTAAAATTGTTTTTATTATTGTTTTTATTGTTTACTGCTGGGTGCTGGTGGTATATACTCTATAGCTGGATATATAGGGCTTGTGATGTTGTTGTTGCTAGTGTTATAAAACAGTCATTTTGTTGTTGTTGTTGTTGTTGTTGTTGTTATTGTTTCGTTATATGTTATTATTGTTTTAGTTATAACAGTATCGTTGTTGTTATTGTTATTATTGTTGTTATGCTTTTAGTCTGGTGGTGGATGCTTGCTTGCATCACAACTACAATATTTCCTATACGTTTTTTTATTCTCTTGTTAACAAAATCTAACAACAACAATAGCAACCACAGTATTATTAAATTTTTTCTTCTTCTTCTTCTTTTTTTTTGTTCTTATTGTTTTTGTTTTTACTATGTCTGAATTATAATTTAACCACATAGTTTTCAGAGAGTTAGAGTGTGAGCGAGAGAGCGGCTAAACTATTCACTTGCATTAGTTTTTTGTTATAACAAATTGTAAAGAGAGTGAGAGAGATATATATGTAACAACACTTTATTACATACACAAATAAAAAGTGGGTGAATTATATGGTTGTTATTATTATTGTTGTTGTTGTTATATTACATATAGAAAATTATCTATATTTTATGTGCAATTTTCCCCTAGAGTGAGTGTACGAGCGTTATTTTACGATTATTTTTTATTTGTTATTGTATACGGTATAGAGTGTAGAAACTGGGTGGGTGGAAAGCTGTGAAGGTAAGGTAGGTAGTGTTTAGGGTTTAAGGAATTATTAATGGTAGTTGTTTTTATCTCTTTCTTCTATTTTTAAATACTTGCATATTGTGTTGTTAGCCTGTTCTCGCTAATGTGTCTTTGGCGTGTTAGTGACCTACAGACTTAGTTATGTATAACAATCACGTATCATTTTAACATGCATGTACGTTACACACATATATATACATACATATATAGATCTAATAAAAAGGAAAAAATCTTTTCACTTATGTTTCCCCACACAAATACGCACGCACATGCACTTATGCATACGTACGTTTTACGTAGATGATGTTGTATGCATTACGATTATATCCGTTAGGATATTAAAATTGAATTTATGACATTTATTATACAAGTATGTAAACTTGTGAGTGTGCATGCATAATCATGTGGTTTCTTAACTTTGACGAAGAGGAAGAGAAAGACAGAAATTCTATTAATTTTACATTTATTTTTTGGTGTTGTAAGACTTCTTATTTTTATTTCTTTATAGATTATTATGACTTGGAAAAAAGAGATTTAGGCAACTATATATGGACACACCGACGGACGTAAATAAAGTCAGATTTGTATGTTTTTTCTATCAAGATTAATATTATTATAGAGTGCTCTTTTACACTCTGATTCCTCTTTTTAAATGTTGCAAAGGCAATATTATACTTATTGCACACTACCTTCCATATCAAGGGTAGCGTACAAAAAAACATTAACCACCCACTTTACATTTATAATAAAGTCTTCTACAGCTTTTAAATAATTCCTATGCTTTGTTTCTCTCCATTTCTATCTCTTTCTTTAAATTCTCTTTGCTTTGTGGTTGTCCTTGTACTGTTCTATTGCACACTTTCTACCTCAATTGCTTAATTAATTATGATTTTTGCATTAAAATGAACGTCGACAGCTCATTGATTTATTTAAATTAAGTTTTTTCTCTCTCTCTCGTTTTTTTCTTTTTTTTTTTTTTTTTGCACTGCTATTGGATGTTATGATTATATTAAGAGCTCTTGTGGTGTAATTATGGTATATGTGTGAGAAGTAAAGGGGAAAAAAAGCAGAAAAATGATAAAGAATGAAAAATAAAAAATGTATATATAAAATGACCTAGAGTTTTAATTATGTTTATAAAAATGTTAAAGTATCTATAAATTTATTGAAACAGCGCGGAAGAAGAAATTCAATTTATTCCTACCAACCCAAAGTGGAATTATATCATAACTGTAAATAGAATTTAAAAAATTGAAAATAAAGTCTAGAATTAGCATAACATACATAGCTGTGCATAACTAAACGTTGAAATTCTGAGTAAATCCAATTTTTTTTTATTTTTTCAATAAGGACATAACATAACATTGCATATGTTTCAGCTCTTCACGTGATCAAGAGACTTCTATTCTTGAGTTAATTGGATCTTTCAAGGATGAAAGGCAATGCAAAATTTGCTTTTACATGGTTTGAAAGATTCCCAATTTTTATGAACAGCATGGGATCTTCTGATTTGGCTCATTTTGAAGTGAAACTTTTAAGGCTTCAAAATTTTTTATACCTCTACCAGTTTGTTGCCTTAATAACAAAAGAACATACAACAGTGAATATTACGATCATTATAACCGAAAATTAGATTAAATTATGGTAAAGTTGTGATTATCAATTTAAAATTACAATAGTGATTTTTAAATAATTTTTAAATTATTGTGATAAAAATGTTAACTTTGTCTGATAGTATAATGTTGACAGATCATTAATAAAGTTTAAATCTGCATATGTACTAACATACAAAATTGTTATGTTACTATTGAAAAACCATGTTCCTATTAGAATATGAGTCAATTAAACAAACAAACAAAAATGCTGATTTTATTACAAGCTTAAAAAATATTTAAAAAAAAAATCTAAAATTTAAATTTGTATATATATACATACATAACACTGTTACTTATTGCCCTCTTTATCTCTTACACTCAGAGCAATATACGAGTATAAAAAAAATTCATTGTAAAAAAGTGTACAAATCACAAACAAAAGCAGTGAGTCAACAGAAAATAAAGTGGGATGTATTGACAAAACCCACATATGTACAGAATACCCAAAAACACATAAAAACTGGATAGAAAATATATTTTGTTGGCGAGAAGTTTGTAACCTCAAAAACAACTGACCACAACGGTTTTCATCAGAGGTAAGAGAAAATTGGATTTGATGGCCGATGTGTTGTGAAGCGTGTTAGTGACAGTTACAACAATAATACAAAAGACAAATATCAACTTTAGCAACAATATTGTATATAAAAAGTATACACATACACATATATTGTATATACTATATATGTGTAGTGTCACACTATAACTAGCATTACAAAAACCTTTGATGTTGAGCTTTTTTCCTTACATTCTATACCACTTGTTAGTTAGAGCATGTGGCTATATTAAATTAGTGCTAATACTTGTAACAGCTGAGCTACCTAAATGAAATGATAAATTGTTAAGAAAATAAGCTTGTCCGTCGATCTGTCTGCCTTTGGATTTTGAATTTTTTTTGTCATTTTTAAAACAAAGACAACATAGTTAAGCTACTATTGGATTCAAGTTCAAATTCGGTGCACATATTATTAATTAACCAATTTGTGGATGTACTGGAAGCAGAGCCACATCCACAATTTACTAAAAGCCTTTTTGTGTTATAGAATCCAGCTTCCAAGTTGACATCTAATAAAAACACTATTAGGAGGTTTAAACATATACCTGCCGTGCCCACTTTTTCTAAATACACGTGCAAGGTACTTAAGATTTGGCTTAAGCCAAATTCAGTTTTTTGCTTTTTTCAAAACAAACAAAAAAAAATATTTGTTAACTATCATTTGATTATGTTTTTACACTCTTCACATTATTTTCGAGATATATATTAAGTTGGTCATTTCGTATACAACAAGAGACTTGAGCTTCCATTTATGAAAGCGATTAAAGATAAAATTAAGTAAAAAGATTAATTCTCACAAATTTATTGTAGAAAAATCTTGAGATCAACTCTATATCACTTGGACCATTTTTTATATTATAGGCACAAATATTCTTGATCAGCAGTTGAAAAGTAGTCAATTTAACGATTTGTTACGATTAAAAATATTAGGATTTTATACCCAAATTTGTTTTTGTTAATTTTATAATCCAAATAAGTTAAAGATGTTAATAGCCACGCCCATAATAATAAATTTCCTAAAAATTCTGGAAATTTTTATTGTAAGCAGGGCTTTTATTACAAGTCCATTCATGTATATACTGAAAATGGGCGTGCTTTTATAAAAAACACGCCCATAATTTTAATGCATACCTTAATTGGACACATTTTTATACAGGCCACGCCCACTTTTTAACAAACACACCCACAATTCATTAAAAAATGAAGCATTATTGTGCATACCACGCCCTCTCAAGTTATGTATATAAATGTGTAGGGTATCCAAATATTGCCGTAAGTCAAAATAAACTTTTTTCATAATTTATTTTTGTAATCTTTTGTTGCGACATGTTTTAGGGGAACACTATAAAAAGCGTGAGTGAGTGAGTGGGTGATGGTGTGTAGCAAAAAACTAGTCAATCAATGGTTAAGTAAGAATATTTGACAACAAAAATAAAAAATCGTACGTATAAAAATAGCACGTAAATGAAATTTTACTAGCTGGCGGCTATAAATGCTTTGTATGGAGCTCTCGTCTAAAAACAAATTTTTTAATAGGTTTTGCATAAAAATTAAAAAAAAAATCAAAAGTTTCAGGTTTTTATGGGATTTTTATTTTAACAAAACGAACTTTTGTATAAATTTTTTAACAAATATTTCTCACAAATGGTGCATCAGGCAGGCAGGCAAGCAGGCTGGCAGCACTAGCCAGCATTTACTACTTTTGTACTCCAGTACACAATAAATTATTTAGTATTAACTGCTGCACTCGTTAAATACATTTTTGTATGTGTGTACGTTTAGCATTACAAGCCACTACTTACAATGGGGGCAATTGAAACTGCCAGTAACTGCTGTGCTGTGCTGTGTGCTGTGTGCTGTGTGATGATGGCCTTGGCCCAAGAGATAACTATACAAATACGTAATATTTACGTTTCGTACGAGTAGAGTAGAGTAGAGACCCAATAGCAGTGGGCCAGCAGTATTATAATAACTGCTGACTTGACTGGCTACCACTACCACCACAACCGACTATTCTTCTGGCAACTTTTCAATGCTTGCACATGAAAAGAATTTCATGCCGCATGAAAAAAAATAACGTTTGTATATGTACTACAACAACAAAAGGTTAAAATAGAAAATACAACAAAGACAAATTAATAACCGTTAGTGTGCAACAACAACAACAACAACAACACCGCTATATATGTTGTAAAGATATTTTAAGACAAAATATATTTTTTTATACAAAATTTATAAACTAACCAAATATGTTCTTATTTTTTTCTTCACAGTAAACCCCAAGAAACGTAGTGGAAGAAATCCT
Organism: Ornithomya fringillina; assembly: GCA_963978525.1. Lineage (NCBI taxonomy): Eukaryota > Metazoa > Arthropoda > Insecta > Diptera > Hippoboscidae > Ornithomya > Ornithomya fringillina. The sequence continues at coordinate 30,049,618 of OZ021691.1, read as the reverse complement.
CCAGAAAAAAGTAAAATTTATGCCAAAAATATCAAAATTTAACGAGTGTAAAATATAAGGCAACATAATATAAATAAATCAACTGACAGTGGGTTTAAAGGATGATATATAAGCAGCAACAGAGGCAGCAGCAACAACAAATTATGCGAGTAATATAATAAAACAGCCAAGTACAAGGATGTCCGCCGCTCTTACGTTTAAATACATAGAAACTGATTTAACAGAACTTAAGTAGTCGGTCGCTTTCTATTAACATTATTTTTGGTCAGAAAAGTCTCATTTCTACGCGAAAAAGCTTTGAATTTTCATTACAGACCAAAGTTCAATCGATCATAATCAATATTTTGTGGGAATAATTTGAAAAAAATAAGTAAAATTAAGCAAAAATATAATATAATATCCGATCATATAATACCCTACACTATTTGTAATCAATAAATGCGAGAGACTGTCTCTATGTGAAAAAAACGTTATATGGAAAGGGGTTCTAAAAAATCGCCAATCGTGTTCAAATTTGGCGCAGGTAAAGTATCCTATTAATCAAGTTCTAAGTTTCCTAGTAATTGTCACCAGAAAAGTTTAGGAGTTCGAATGATTCCACAAAACATGCTTTCCTTCCAAACTACGAATAAAACTATAATAAAAACAAGTAAATGACTAAATATCCTGCAAAAAAAAAAAGAAAGTGAAGCCTTCTCAAAACCTTAGCTAAGAGAAAATGAAAAAAACGGAAAAATGAAGATATTGTCGACTGGCCGACAAATATGAATGAAATGTGATGTTGAGACGCCAACCAACGTCACCAGCATTCAAATAAACTACAAAGCCAAATTCAAGAATAAATGAATGCCAAATGAAAGTTTCAAAAAAAAAGCACATAGGAAGATAGAAAGGGAAAGAGGGAGGAGTGAAGCAATCGTCACAGCAGCCAACAGTACGAGTACATATACACAAAATTGCTGTCGGAAGCAAAATAACAACGGTAAGGAAAGTAGAATAATAACAACAACTACAACGTCAACTGTGACTGACCCCTGACAACGATTGTCATACACACGCATACACACACTGTACAATAATTACAGCCAAGCTGATGGCTATAGAAGAGAGTGAGAGAGAAATAAAGAGCGAGTGAAAGGAAAAAGAAGAAGAAGAGTAATAGTGTGAATAGATTAACAGAAAAACAAAAACAACAACATCAATAATAATAATAATAATAATAACAACAAGAATAAGAAGAAGAATATTAAAAAAAAATGCATGATAAACCAGAAAAGTGAGTGAAGCGTTTGGGGAGATTGTGTTAGACGCGGTAGCAATCTGAAGATTGGATTAGAGAAATGGAAAAAACGGCAACAACACGAACATCTAACCAACAACGACATAGTGCAAAATTTTACATAAAAACTAGTAAAACGAACGCATAGTATCCTTGCACACACACACCTACACATACATACACAAATAAAAACACAACTTATGCATATTAAGTATTGTTTAGAGGCAAAACACTAACAGACAGAGACAGCAAGACAAATGAAGATACGAAAGATGTAGAGGGTGATGATAAAATGTGATAATATCTGTGAAACCATAGAGAGAAAGGCAGGAGCAGGAGCAGGAGCAGGAGCAAGAGCAGCCGCAACTCGAGCACCAGCACAAAAAAATAAAAAAGATTTTGTATTGTAATAAACAGCTAGTCAACCAGCTAGACTAACAAGTGAGCCAAGCATGCATAAACCATAACCTTGCCTGGTGGAATTTTTTATAATTGTCTATATATATACATAAGTGTGTGTGTGTGTGTTTATTATACATGAACATAAATAAACACTCGTATCAAGCTGTAAGCTATAAAAGTATGTGTGTTGTGTGTGTGTGTGTTAATATTTTAATGTAAAAACCAACTGGGACCTTATTTTAACTGGAGTATGAAGTGATGCATAGATGTGTGTGCGGGGTGTTCAGTGAATGGTAACAAATACAACAATACTTTAAATACATACCATACACACATACATACAAATTTATATATATGTATATATATATGTATGCTTGTGTTTACTGCTGCTGCTGCTGCTGCCGTGTCATGCAAAGTGACAACGGGTTTTATTTGTGCAATCTCATGTGGTCCAGAACAATAACAACAACAACAGCAACAACAAAACATCATGCAAACCGTGTAACCCATAATGTTAAAGTTCTTTGACCTCGAAGAAGGGAAGAAAAAACCAAGAGATAAGAGCAAACAGAAAAAAAAATAAATAGATAAAATGGCTGACCATTGAGAGCTTTGACACTTTCTCCGGTTATAACACTTGAGTCTTTTACACAATATTAGTTACCCTTGGTTGGCATTTACGAGTTTAAAAAGTAATGATAGAGTGATTGTTAGAATGATGGAAGAGGAGGGAATTTTTTATTAGAATATATTTCAAGTACTTTAATAGAATAATCAAACAATAAATTGTTGTCAAGCTATTCATTTTATTTAGAGAACTATTGCAAAAGGTTTTTCAATAAGGACATAACATAACTTAAACTAAGTTTCGGCGCTTCCTTTGGACTTAAATTTATTCACTAAGCCTAGTGGGACGATTATTACGACCATATTTTAAAGTAACCGCTCCAAAATGAATTTTTAATAATTTTCAAACTTGCTGCTTGTTAGAGAACTTTACCATAATAAAAATTTTAACCTTGACTGACATTATAACGTTTCCAGATCATGAAAAACATCCAAGAATGCATTTATATTAGAATACAAAATTATTTTGTTTCTATTGAAAACTTGTGAATTGTGATGGAGGTAATAAAACTTTTCTTAATAATAATTTTTAAACCTTAACCTAACTTTGGATTCATCCCAAGATATTATTGACTTTTTGTGGACGTTGAATTCAACTTTTAAGTTGAAATTCATAAGTTCATAAGTTGTACATATGGAGGGTATTGTGGGGTTTTACCTGAGCCGTCTTTGGTTGTTTACAAATGTTCACAAATATGTGTTTTTAATCTTGCTTATTTTTACATATATTAGCATATTTTTGTAAATGTCCGTAACTTTTTAATATTTTTAAATAATTTTACGTATTTCCTTTTTATCCTTAGCACGTTTTAATAATTAAAAATATTTTTTTATATATTATGTACTTTTTTGCTTATTTATAACCCAGTTAATATATTCAGTGATAAAATTTCCAATCAACAAACGACTTTTTTTTTATGATGGATGTTCAGTCTATCAGTCTCTTCTTTCATTTTACTTCTATTTTTCTAATCAGCTTTTCAAATTTTTTTTTATTTTTTTATGAAATTCATTAACATTTCAGCATATTTTATGGACGAGTATATATATATATATATATTTGATAGTTGATGCTTGAGTACATTTTATGGTTTTTGTATTACTTATATATATAAAAGAATCCCTCGGTAGACTTTTATGGGTCGTTTGCTTTTTATATCGTTGATAATGTTAAATGTCACTTAACCAGTCGCTTGTCGCTTAAGTGTCATATAAACATCATGGCTATTATTTGCATTTTTATTTATTTTTTTCCCATTTTAGCTGAGTAACTCTATATATCCCCTTGTTGCTTAGCATCAGCAGCCAACAACAAGGTGATGAAAATTGGCTGGCTTGGCTGGCTTGTGTTGTTATGAAGATAACCAAAAATAAGTAGAAAAGAAAAACTAAATTTGGTTTAGGACAAATCTTAAATGCCCTCCATATCAACCTACAAATTGTGGACGTGGCCGGTTTCTGATCGCGCCTGTATGTTTTTCAAATCGAATTTTATGCTGAATACTTTTTTTTTTTAATTCTGGCCGTGCCTTTAATCCAACCACATCCATTTTTGGCACATCCGTGGAAGTGTTTATCAAAATCCCAAAATTTACGACCGCGTGAATGCCAAAAACCCACGGACATACGGACACACAGACGTACTTGCCCAGGCCGACTTGTATTTAATTACTTATCAAGAATATATATACTCTGTGAGATCTGAATATTTCCTAGGGAATGACAAGCTTAGTACAATTTCATCGTCAAAGTGGTGGGTATAAAAAGGCATCAGCTAAAGGACCCAATAAAACAATGTTATACAATACCCTAAAAAACAACAATAATAATAATTGAATAAAAAAAAAAAAAAAACATTCTCTAACATGAAGAGAGTTGAAAAGTTTTAAATATCCGGCTGTTGTAAAGGTAAAGTCTTTCCTTCCGGCTAGGATTTCTGGATAAATTTCAAAGCATCTAATGGAATGGCACACACAGGCAAGGGTCATGTTTTACATTAAAACAATATATGAAAAAATATTTTACAAAACAACAACAATAACAAACATTAATTTTAAACTACATTTTCCTAATACAAAGACTATTACTCCATTATCCTAGACTTTAACCAAAAATTAAGAAAAAAAGGAATCACGCCAAAGTTGAAGTATTGAAAAGAAAAGGGGGCTGTAAATATTTTTTCATACTACACCAACTCGATCCTTGATTCTAATAATGAAAAAACAAGAACAGTAATATAGATGAAAGAGATTGGATTAAGTTGTACCCGAATAAGAAGAAGGCAACCAATATAAAAGTAAAGACAGAATAGAATGTTTTATGGAATTTAAAAAAAAATGTCCTTAAATGTTTCCAGGAGCTACCATCTCATCTTATCAAGATCATCATCATCATCATTATTATCAACAAAAACAACAACAGCAGCATTGTGCTGATGATTAAAACCTCTTCTAATGGCTATAAAAACCATGAATACAATTTAAACTTTTTCGTATATTTTCATTCTTCTTGATTGTCTCCTTTTGTGTTTTTTTTTTTTTTCAATTCTTCTTTCTTTTTCTTCTTTTTGCCAGATGACCGGTATAGGACAAAGAAGGATTTATTAGACAATGACAATGACAATAACAACAACTAAAATGATGAAGAACAATATAAAGTATGATATAAGATTTCTTTTTTGTTTTTGTTGTTTTTTGGTTGTACGTACATCACGAATAAAGAAAAAACATTTTAAGGATATTATGCTTTAGTTAAGACTGTGTAGGCAATGGCTGGGTTTTTACTTCTTTTTTTCCTTTTTCATATTACTTAATAAAAATAGGTTAGTTTTTTTTTTTTTTTTTTTTTCAAGATAATTATAATGGAATGCAACTTAAAGGAGAAGAAAATTAAGTGGAAGCAAGAAACGCAACTTTTCACCACATTTTATTCCAGTCAAGTAACAGGTTTGCTTAAATATTATACTAGTAGCCCAACAGTAATAACAACAACAACAACAATTATATTTTACTATTTTATTTGTTTAAACATACTTATAAGAAATTTAGTTGACAAATGGCAAACTTAGCAACACAATTAAGATATTGTCCGTACCTCCGTAAATGCTGATTTTTCTACTATATTTTATAAAGACAGATGTACGGACATTTTAGATTAAAAAATTTAAATGTAATAATTATATTAAAACCATACTTTTAATTATTTCACTTTAGACTTTTCATTAAGTTTTCCTGAATTCTTCTTTGAATATCTTGTTGTTGTTGTTGTTGTTTTTTTTTTGTTTTATTTTTACTTGTACTTTGGCACTTATTGTTTTTTATGTCCTTAAAATCCCCGGCAATGTTAAAGGATTTTCTTAATTTATCCTTAAAGTCTGTAGAACATGGTTTTTTTTTTGTTTTGTTTTTTGTTTTGGTTTTGTTGTAATTTCTCTTTCAGCCTTCGGGTAACTTGTGTGTTTTATTTTGCGACGACTTAAAGTGAAACCATATATCAATCGTTAGGCCATAAGGATATTCACACAGACACACACACACGCACACACATACATGCTAACATATACATATATGAGTGTACGTTTTTATTAGTCTGTATTTCACTGTCTCTTCTTCTTCTCATCTCGATCCATCTGTCTCTTCTCTAGGTATGTATGTATATATATCATCAATGTGTTTCCGCTGTTGTTGCCATCATTTCATATCCTTGATAGTTTCTTATACCGTTATATGTGGATGTGCTTACATCCTTTTTTTTTTTTTTTTGGTCTTATACTCACACATGTGCTCGTTCACTCTTTTCATTTCATTTCATTTCATTTCATTTTATTTTGTTTCCATGTACGTATGTCCTGGCTTTCATTTATTTGCTATTAACCTGTCATTGTTCATTTTTATTATGTGTACGGTACTTTTTTCTGCTCTTTCATTATTTTTTTTTCGGGGTTGTACATACTTGTGATTGCCATCTACCAGTTTTCCGGTATAACGAAGTATTTCTGTTTTGTGTTTCTTCTTTTTTTCATATATATTTTTTTATTACTTCGTTCTCTTGCTACTGATTTTCACAATTATGGGTTATATAGTTAGTCATGCATATGGATGTGTGTCTGTGTGTGTGTGTGTGTGTATGTGTTTAACGATGGTACCTATGGTTCAATATTTTGGTGTTTTCCCCCACTACACCCAGAGTCCAGTAAATTTCATATCATTTGAACTGCTTTCTATAGACACGGTCGTTTGTATTACATTGCGTGCCATAGCATTTATTGTGCATACATATGAAACGCAACTGTACGTGCTCCATAGATGTTATCCTGAGTGTGTATGTTCAGTGTTATTATTACTTGACTATTGATATATATATACATGCATACAGTTTATGCATGTGCTGCCATTTATGTTCATATGAACACACAAGCACACACGTGTTCGTGTAATAAATTGTTATTATCACTTTTCTGCAGTGTATCGTCGTCTACACTAAGATTTATTATGGTTATTATAACCGGTCGCAGTTCAATAAGTTTTTTTTTGTCTCATGTTGTACACATATTCTCTCACCTTTTTTCTCTGTCTCTCTTGCTGCAAATGTTTTATTTTTTATTTATTTTCCATTTTTCTTTAGTTTATTACAAATATTTATAAATGAAATTGAAAAAAATAAATAAATAAAAAATAATGATTATTATAATAATAAAAATGAAAATGAATAAGAATAAGACTTATGTACGTATGTATATAGGAAAACACTCATTGTGGAATTTAATGAAAAACACTTAAATAATTAATAAGAATTATTAAATATATAATTTAAAAATTACTAAATAAATAATTTGCGTTATATAAATAATTTTTTATTATATAAGTTAATTTTAATAATCAACTTTAATTATTATTTTTTTTATTAATTTAATTAAAAAAACATTTATCCCAAGAGTTAGACTCAATATATGTAACTGTATAAATTTTTAAATTATTATTGATATTTTAATTTTGTTTGTTTTTATTATCATTGTATTTTACATAAAAAATTTAAATCAGATTAAAATATTTAACTTTTTTTTTGTTATTATTGGTATTTTTAATTTATATATTAATTATTGTTATTTAAAAAAAATAATAATATAATAATTTTTATTATTAATTGTTTTGTTAAAATTAATATATATTAGGGTTCAGAAGAAGGCGTAAGTGGTCTTATAAAGTTTGTTTATTTTAGAATAAAATCTGAATCGATTTAGAAGTGTCTGTATGTGCGGCTACCAATTTTTATAGAGTTCATGATTGTAAATATTTCCGATATGCAAATTGTTATTAAAATTAAGCAAAATTGACGAAAAGACACGCCCACAATCGACCAAAACGTATCTATGGGGCAAAAATTTTAACTGCAAAGTTCAGTTTTTCCACTCGTATTTATATGGAACTTTGTTAGTGTCCAACGTGTAAATAGACACAACGACAACATATATCCCGTAAATTATAAGTTATATGCCACGCCTACATTTACTTTACTTAAAAAAACCACAAAAATCTAAGATTCATTTTAAATTAATAACCATTTAACGTTTTACTGTCCTCCTCTGTCCTTCTAGACTATATAGAGACAAATAGTTATAAACTCTTGTTTAATTATAAACTGTCTATAATCTTAGTAGGTGGTACATACCATAAATATGAATTGCTTTACACTGATTTATTAAAGAGATTATTTGTAACGTATATAAAAAGTTCAAATGCGTGGGGGTGTGTTGTTATTTTATCATCATTCCCCCTCACTTTTTTTCTTTTAACATTTGTCTTTACTCGTTTTCAGGTCCTTTTATTACAACATTAACACATACATTCAAGCACACCAGCATTTCTTAGTAGACGGCATGAATGTATGTGTGTTTGTGTGTAAGTTAAAAAAGCTTTTAATTTTGTTCTACCTTTATATGCTGGTATATTGTTGTTTTTGTTGTTGGTATGTGTCAGGTCTAATTGCACATTATAATCCGTTCCATTATTTGCTGTGTTAGTTAGTCATTGAACGGTATGTAGTGTAGTTAGTGAAGCAACATTTTCTTGGTAAGTTCATGTTGTTGTTGCTTTTTATTTATTTTCTCAACTAAATATCTTTTAATTTTTCTGTCCTTCTTCCTTTTTCTTCTTCTTGTTCTTTTTTTTTTTTTTTTTTTCATTTTCCTACTGTGTCCCGATTAAGGCGTTAGCAACTGTAAACATTATTTTTAAAGGGCGCTTTATCATGTCTGGCTGGATCATATAGGGGTCACACAGGCAGGACAAAAGAGAAAGAAGTAGAAAAACAGGGAGAGAGGGACATATATACAAACAAAGAGAAATAAGGTTTTGTGCAACAGCAGTTAAAAGATAAATTTGTTCGTATGTGTATGTGTGTGTGTATGAACTGATTGTTCATTTAAGTAATTGCATTAAAACCGTTGCACATGCTGCTGCCACTACTGCCAGTGCTGTTGTCTTTTTAACAAAAGCATATTAATTTGTGTCTGTATGGGTGTCTGTCTGTTATATATTTGATGTTTGTTTTCAATGTGTTCATTTATTTGAGTTGCTTAATATTATAAACATACGTACGTGCAAAGAAAAAAAGAAACAAAAAGTAAAAAAAAAAAACTACTCTATCTTCGTCTACATATACACAGTAGATGCTGGTAGCTGTCGTTAATTTGTTTGTGTACCCAAGCAAAACCATATCAACCAGCCAGCCACCCAGCTAACCAACCATCGAGCCAACCTTCTGCAATCGTCCTATTTAAAGGATGATAATACAGCAGCGTTTGTTTGTTGTGCATGGTGAGTGTATATGTGTGAGTGTCATTATCGTTATTGTCGCCCATTAGGTACGTTTGCATCACCTCACCAACACTACCACCACCACCACCAACCATCCATCAGTTGCCAGCATTATAACATAACAGTACGTATTGCCATCACCGTCACCATCACCATCAGCATCAGAATCAGAATCAACGCCATTACCTGCTTTTGTCTGCTGATATTGTTGTTGTTGCTGTTGTTATTATTATTGTTCACTTATCATTATCTTTTAGTCTGTTTGTGTGTATCTGCATGTATGTAGTTCTTCCTTTACTACACGTATTACGTTTGACTTTTTCCCTACTTTGCGGCTTGCTATTCGGATGTTACGGTTATAATACTTTCTCTTTGGCTCTAAATGAATGAATGCTTGGCGGGCTGCTTGGTTGGTTGGTTGGTTGGTTAAGCCGCCAGTGTTTATACGATTGTTTGTTTGTGTGTATGTGTTGTTATTGTTGTTGTTACTTGGCGTTTATCGCTCTTGTCATTTGCTCTATTATTCTTTAGAAATATTGTAGCTGGCTGATGGGCTGATGGGCTGGTGGGCTGCCTGGATGGTTTTGGTCTTTTTTGTTAAACGACACATTTTTCCAAGCGAACGCTGTCACTATACTTAATTTTCTGTTTTTAGTTGTTTGTTTAACATTTTGTCTGCTTTTTATTATTTTTATTTTTATTTTTATTTTATTTTTATTATGTTTATACGTCTTGAGGTGTCTTTTGTATAAGAAAAGAATTTTTTATTATATTGTACGTTTCTGAGAACTTTTTATTTAATATTTTTTTTTTTTTGTTGTTTTTTGTGTAAAAATTAAGTGGTTTAGGAGTTTTTATTTGAGTTGATGACAAGTTCTCTTTTATATTATAAATGATTTTTTAAGGTAAAAGATTGAGGAGGTGGACTCTTAGAAAAATATAAAGAACTTAGCCAGACCAGACGTGGGCATATATTTATTTATTTGTTTTTGAAAATAGGGGACATGAATTTATAGGAGATGTCTCCTGAGTGCGAATCTTTAAAAATGTATATAAAATTGCGCGTTAAATGCCACACTCATGGATGGACACAACAGTAGTACACAGAATCAAAATCTAAATAAATTCAATTATGTACGTCTATCCCTCCTTGAGTATTTTATAGCCTACAGTTTTTAATTTTTAATAGTTTTTGATGAAATTTAGTCCATACACATAGTTTTTGAGCCTGGAACAATCACTATTGAAAATAGTTTAAATTGAACCATTTTTGAAACCTTTCCCCCTAAAACACTCCAACTTCAAATGAGTTTTTAAATGACGAAAATTGACATTTATAAAATATTCTTAATAAAATTTAGTGAGGAATGCTTAGTCGTCCTAATAAATAACTGTAAGAAAGAATAAACCCGATTGGATGATTTTTAGAACCCCTTTCCATATACAGGTACTCTACGAAATGTCTTTTATATGAGAAAGTACTGATTCAACCCAACTAATTATAGTATAAATTAAGGAAAAAAATTATTCAAGGTTAGATACAACTGACTATAACACTTTAATTTGTTTTTCTTTTATTAATTAAACTATTTTGCTATGGTGGCTAAAACTTGGATTGATCACTTTTTCAATCTAGTGTCCAGTAATATTCATTTCTTTATATAATTATTTATGTATATATATTATATATATAAATAATGTTTATAAATACTTTTGTTTGTATTTAAGATCGACTATATAAATTTTTTAGTTGATGGCCCTCTTTATAAATGGACGGATGTAAGGACATCAAATTCATATTTTGTTTCTTTTTTGTAATAATACAATGATACAATTTTTTTTGAATCCATCCCCAATTATTCTTAATTCTTTCAACAAATTTTCGTTTATTAGTGCAGTCCAAAGTAATCAACCATCGCCTTGCACATTGCCAAGCATTTGACTGAAGTTATTGATCACCATACCAAGCATATAATCATAAATTACTGGTTATTATATATACATACAACACATATATACATTATACATCATCTATCCGTGTATTTATTGTCATTGACAAGACAACAAACTCTTGGCAATTGATTTATATTGCAAAAGCAAACAAAGATGATTTCGTTTGAATTTTTCATATTTTCTCTTGGTTACATATTATTTAACAAATACACATACATTTACATTTTTATGTTTTCTTTTCTTTTCTTTTCTTTTCTGTATTTTGTTTGTTTGGCCTGTTTAAGCGCACAATGCAATTGAACGAAGACTCAGTGTGTGTGTGTTTGTGTGTTTGTTTTTTAAAGCCAAAAATAGAATAAAAGTCATTATTTGTGGACTATACAATAGTTTTGTTTACAAAATTTCTTTCTTCTTCTTTTTGGCTTTGTATTTATATGCTTAAGGACATTGACTGATGCTGTTATGTTGTCGTTGTCGTGAACGTTTGAAGGTTTGTCATGTTAACAAAAAGAGAGAGAGAGAGAGAGAGATTGAAAGAAAACAAATTTAGTTTTCTTATTTTCTTGTTCTTATTATGCTATTGTTGCATTGTGTTGTATTGCATTTTTTCCCTTTAACGAACAATTGAAATGGAAAGAAAAAGTTTAGAAAGCAACAACGGATTATGACATTATAAAGAATATTTTGCTATCCCTTTCTTTCTCGCTCTCATTTTCTACATTTTTCTGCTTTTTTGGCTCTTAAATAATATAAACCGGTAACTTTTTGTGACATTTCTTTATCAGCGATTTTTGTTTTTTAAGTTTTTTTTTTATACTCTTCACCTTCTTGATATGGGAAGGTATACTAAGTTCGTTGTTTCGTTCACAACACCCAGAAGAGAGCTTCGAAGACTCTATTAAAGTTTATATATTTTTAATTAGCATTAAAATCTGTGTCAATCTAGACATGTCCGAATGTCCATGTGTTCGTTGAAACGCTCAACTAAATTTTAAAACTTTAAGATTTTTATTTATGTGTTTTTTGAAATAAATATTTCATACGGACATTATGGACATGGACCGGTTTCGAACTCGCCCTCATCGTGTTCTCACTTTTGCAAATTCATGCGCAAATGGTTTATACCAATAATTGACATTTCAATATCACAACCTCTACACCATTTTATAAATTAAGCTTCGTTTTGTTATATGTAGTGAAAGGATGTCCGTATCCAATCTAACTACTTATCAAACTTTTTTGGCTTTTACTGAAGTAGCTTGAGATTTTGAGCTGAAATTTTATAAATTTCTTACGAACGTAGATTGTTATTTAAATTGGACAAAATCAGTCAAAAGTCACGCCCCTAATTTTCAAATATTATTAATAATTTTTTGTATTTTAAATTTGATTTTTTTGTATATAATTTCATTTGGTACAACGATGCTTTAAATATTTCTTCAATGTTTTATTCTATTTTTTTTTTTGTTGTTGTTTGCTAATCTCATAAATGGAATAAAAACAATAAAAAAACACCTTTTAAATTTTTTTTTTAATTCTATGTATGTTTTGTTCATTTGCGGCTACAGTAGAACCACCATGTTTCACTGTACCGAGGTTTTAATTAATTTAATACCGTGCAAATCCCTTTTTTCTAGTCCTGCCCGACATGCTTTGTAATTCATATTAAATCCTCTCTGGGTTTTTTCCTTGCTTTGTTTTTCTCTTATTTTCATTTTTTTTTTATATGTCGCGTTTTTCCGTCATGTAAAACCTAGTATTATTATTATTTTGTTAGCCGTCATAATATATGTTTGTGTTTACAAATATAGCCGTATAATGGGATTAATCATCATGCACACCAATGAAGTGAAACTGAAACTGAAGCTATAGCTTTTAATTAACTTAAATTATATGTTTTTTTTTTTGTTCCTTCCGGCCTTTCCTCACTCATTACCGCTATTAAGGTCAAAGGTGAATTCTATTGTTTTGTTGAAAATAGTTAATTTATAACAAAAAACATTATGAAATAATAATCTGATTAATTAATTAATTAAAGTGCATGAGTAGGAGAGAAAATTCTTTCATTTAATTCTAAAATATTCAATTCATAACAAATTCAAGGTTATGTTTGAATATGAGCGTAAAATCTTCCTTCCAAGTGAAAGCAATTGTTTAATAGTTCAATTTCTAAACCTATTTTAACTTAAGGTTAACTAATGGTTAGTTTAAATAGTAATAATTTGGTATACTCCTTAGTAACTTCGATTTCAGTTAAACTCAATTAAAACAGATTCACTCGTTTACGCTTACGTTCGCGATGACTTTCGGCTCAGAAAGAATTATAATCTGAATGAGATTTACTCATTAAAAATGCAAAGTTTTAATGGCTAAATCATGTCGGTCATATAGACGAAAGTGTTCTAGCCATCATGGTATTTCAATGCGATCTGAATGAACATTGCGCAAGGGAAATACCGAAACTTTGATGAAGGATATATGATGCCCTGAAAAACACTTGTTGTCCAAATTAGAGAAAACCAAAGTCCATGGCTTTCTTTCTTACAACAAGCCAAAGACACATAGGTTGTAATGTGGCAAATAATGATGATGATGATATAAAGTCTGCCTTTATGAAATCTTAAACTAATAAGGAAGCTAAACTACTGCAAAATTTCTTTAGCTTTCAAAGTCTTTTTGTTTAAAGTCAATCATGATGGCGAAGATAAGCTTGTTAAACTTTAACAAATGGCGTTTACTCCCGTCCAACTAAACGATCCATTATGGTGGATATTTGAAATTTGTTTAATCTCCATTTGTTATATATTTTCAGCTAATACGTTAGAAAAGCCGATGATATAGGATCAATAAGAACTAAGAAAATTATTTGAAGTTTGTTGCTTATTCAAAATTCGAAGGTCTTCCTCATACAAAATGAAGTTTTTGCAAGAGAAAAATTCATTGCAATGGTAAAATATTAATAAAATCGAAAAGGCATCATTATACGGTGTTTTGGTCTTTAGTTGTTTAATAACGAATTCTATGCTTGACTCTATCTACCATATACATGTTGTATAATTATATCAAACGCAATTCTAAATATGTTGTCTGGTGGTACATTTAGTAGTTAATATAACAAACAAACTATTTTTACATATTTCTATGGTTTTAGTGGTTTTCAAACACACACTCACACATACATACATATATTTCTATTTGATTCAGTTTCACTTTAAATGAACTTTTAATACTCTTACTCTCTAGTGAATGCGTACATATATTATGAATAATCAGGTCGGCAATGTTGGCCGCTGCCATAATTAAACTATAGCCCGTAGTTTAGTTTCAAATGTTTATTGTATGGCTGGCAGAGTACGATACGTAATCATAATAATGCTGTAAATTTCAATTTAAATGCATCACGGGATTGCAGACAGACCGACAGACAACCAACACAATATTTCAAAATATAGTGTTATTCGTTCACATAAATAAATGGATTGAAAATGTATGTGTAATGCAGGTTATATACTCTGTTATGTGCTTATGTATTTTTGTATATGTATGTTTCAAAGAGTTATGTATGGTATGTGCGGTAATGAAAACCTCGAAAATACGTGAGATTTTAATGAGCCAATCAACAGCAATATGCTGTAAAAAATTTTAAACAGAAATGCGCCAACAGTTATTATAACAAAAAAAAAAAAATATTATTTGATATATAAAGGCAAATTTTTTTTATGTCCTCCATATATATTGAGGAATATATTAAGTTTATCTTTTTATTTGTAATACCAAAAATATGTATCACTTACTCCGCAATGTTTAGAAATTCTTTATTAGCATGAAAAACTGAATCAATTTATTCATGTTCGTCCGTCTGTCTATTGTTGGCACTCTCGTTTTGAGTTAAAATTGGGTACAAACGGATTCATTTTTAAGCTTGGATGAAATCGGTCACTAAGCGCGCCCACAATTGAAGAAAGTGTCTCACAGCCACAAGGTTTATAGGTTTTATGTTTTATTTTAAATAATTCTGTAATTATTATGATGACAATGGGCGAGGTCGGGTATCAAACACGGCCAAAATTTTTAATATTTTTTTATTCACCATTGAGGTAAAATATATGACATACTTTATTACTGTCACGCCCCTTATTTTTGTCTACATGTAAGAAAAATGTTCAAGATTTGTCTCAAGCAAAATATGTGATTTCAACTCATTTTTATTTTATTTGTAAAACAAAATAAAATTTCATTCGCTTATTTAAGTAGTAAACTCTTTGTTATTTGATTTTCTACTCTGTCATCATTCAGGTGCAAAATGATTAAATTCCATTATTCCATTATTTCCGTCCATGTTTACCAGTCATTTGTCACCTTTGTGGTGACATTTTAAAATAATTTTCATTGAAATATATAGAAAAATAGCGTCCATTAGCAAAGATAATGATTAACAAGAGAATGACATTTAAATCAAAATTCAAATATTTTCATTTTCAATTTATTTCTCGTTTATTTTAAATGCCACGCTAGACACGTTAACTTCTTACCTTGTTTGGGTGAAGCGCACAATGTCTGTTGTGGTGATTGTTGTTGTGAATGTATTTGATATTGTTGTTGCTGCTGTTGTTGTTGTTGTTGAGCAGCGGCAGCAGCAACAGCTACCGCTTGCTGTTGAGCAATACAAGCGGCTGCAGCAGCAGCCACAGCAGCTTGTTGTTGTTGATGATGCGATTGTTGCTGTTGTTGTTGCTGCTGTTGCTGTTGTTGATGATGTGATTGTTGCTGTTGTTGTTGCGTTTGAACCGCTTGCTGCTGCTGTTGCTGTTGTTGTTGTTGCTGTTGCTGTTGCTGCTGACTATTATTAGACATTTGTTGAGCCTGTTGCGTTTGCTGCTGCTGTTTATTAGAATTTATTTGTAGCGTTTGCTGTTGCTGCTGCTGCTGTTGTTGTTGTTGTTGTTGTATATGCGTTTGATGTATAGCCAACAGTTTAGTTTCATAGGGTTTAGCGTGTGGTGGTGGTGGTGCCCCAACTGATAATGGTTGACTACTAAGTGTCATTTGTGCTGTGGCTGGCATCATAAGTGTAGGCATTGCCAACATTTTTACCAAATACTTTAATATCAACCTTGAACGGGTTACCCTTTTTGTATATAAGTATATATAGATAATTAATAGTTAAGTTATTCACAAAAGTATTTATTTATGACAGAGAGACGTGTATGATGGCGGCGTTTGCTGTGTACACTGGCACTGGCTACTAATGATGTTTGGATTGCTTTTAATATTTTTTTGCGGTCAACTAACGTTGCTTCCTTTCAACAATCTTATTCACCGAATTACCCGCTTAACATTCTCATACACGTTGAAAATTTTACCTTTCTCTTGTTTGTTTGCTTCGCTTCTCTCGGTTTATTCAAAGCCTTGTTGAAATGTTGCTGCTACTGCGGCTGCTGCTGCTGCTTGATAATTATATTGAATGAGGACAATGATGACGTTGGTTCAGGTTTTATAACCGGTTATGTTTACTTTGTTTTATTATGCCCACACAAACGATTTCCGTATAATACACGATTCAGGATTGTTTGTCCGTCAGTCCGTTTATTTCGTTTTCATATATGTTTACTTTATTATTATTTATATTTTGTTTATTCACACACACACATATATATATATATATATATGTTATATGTTGTGGTTTACAAAGTGGTTAATGCTTGGGTACAGAGCGAGAGAGAATTTTTTAAATTATTATTTATTCGCATTGGTGTGCGGTGTGTTGATGTGTGTTTACTGTTTGCGGTAATTTTATATTTTCTTTTTATTTTATATTTTCAAATATATCATCTCTCTCACGTTCTCCGCTTCTCTCGTGTAGTACAGATTTCAATTTAAATCATTTATATTTACTGTAGTTGTTGTCAAATGATAAAAACGTAATTTTCTGAACAAAAATTCTTTTTTGCTCATAAATTGTGATAGTTGCGAAATGTGTGTTCGGGCAGTCGATCAATTAATGAATGCAATGTTCATATAAACAAATATTCATACATGTGTTTGTGCAGTTGGCTGCTGTGTTGTCAATTTTTCATGTGGTTGCTTTGAATTTTTGATTTGATAGTTTTCGATTGGCTGTGTACAAACACGGCGTCTGTCTCTTCTCCTCGTTACGCTATCAGTTGGAGGTCAATTGAGGTTTTGAGCTTCAATTCATATTTTTATTCGTTTAGTTAATGTTGTTGTTGCTGCTGCTGTTGCTACTTCAAATTTTAGAAATATTTTCGCTTGGTTGTTATTTTTGTTGCTGTTATTTGTATATTTTTGCCAATAATGTAATTATTTATTTTGATGTGATTTTGTTGATTTTACCACACTCTTGTTTTTGATTAAAAATTGAGAAATATTTCCTTTATTTTTTTAATAATTCATTTTTTCCTATTAGTAAATTTCATAACACCCATAATATGTAAAAAAAAATTTCTTCACACATTCATCACTTTTATATTCGCAATCAAATATAATTTAATATATGTATTTTTTTCTACTATTCCCTTTTAATTTGATTAGCGCGCTTTTGTGTAAAGTTTCTAAAAAGAATTTTTTTTCAAAAATAATATGAAAAATAAAATAAAAACTTTAAATAAAAACAATCAACATTTTATTACAAAGTTTATAAATATAAAAATAAATCTATATGTATGTGAATAAAAACTAATATTTGTGTTTATACACCAACTAGTTATATGTAGTTTAGAATAAGCATAACCAATATAACAATCATACGCCATAGGGACCCTTGTTCGTAATGCATGCCTAAGAAAGTGGTTTCAATAAACCTTGAAATTATTAAGCAATAATTTATCATTTTAAATAGAAAAGTTTTGCAAAATAGGCGTGGCAGTTTGTGCAATTTTAGAAATTTTACGCACTTTTTGCAACAGCGTAGAGTAGACGGAACCGAAAAAGTAGGCGTGATAAATTATAGTAAAATTCCTATTTTCACTATTTAGTAATATAACAATTTTTGTGATGGTTACGGGGGCGTGGCTACTAACAAAATTTACAATTTTGAACAAAAGTCTGCATGCTTACACAAATTTCAGCTTAATACATCAAAATTTACGTGAGAGCAGTAACAATAGACGTAAAAATTAGATTGACTTTGTTGATCATATACAACATAAAAAACTTTGTAGGAACTTTCACGCCTACTTTTAAGTCTTGCAAACAAGATTAACTTAGTATTCTTATGTATCTTATGCCAGAATTATATCATGAAAACAGACAGGTTACATATGTGTCTAAATAATAAAACAGGTAGATAAATTTGGCAAAGCCGTAGTTAGTTCTAAATAATACTAAAATAAGAATTAATATACATATAAAAAAAGTAATCTGCATTCAATCAATGCGGTCGTACGGACGCTTTTAACTTAATCTATGCAGAAATCGTTATTTATTTAAAACTTTATATACGCACAAGTGAAAGAATGCATCATATAATATAAATAAATTAATATACCAGCTGAACAATATTTAAAAGTTCCATTTTGTGTATGATTGCTAACCGAGGCGTATGAGTAATATTTAATTATTATTATTACCATTATTTACACTAAGCTAATATTGAACATGTACATAAGCAACGACATGAACATAACATATATTACACACATATATATATATATGTATGTTCATTTTGTATGTTTATACATATATTTCTATTTATTTATTCATTTTTTACGTGTGCATGCATAATCAAATATATGTAAATAAATAATTGTTGCAATAAAATCATATAAAAAACAACAACAAAACTTGTATAACATCAAAAATAAATTTAAAATATCATCACATACAAACTCACATACACACAGCAAAGTAACTGAAACAAAAATAGAATTATAAATAAATTTTTAATTAATTTACTTTAAATAATATTAAAAAAAAAAAAAATAGAAAACAACAAGTTATAAACTTGTCCCTTTCTCTTTCTCTCCCTAGTACCACGGCATGGAATTTAAATAGTAACTCTAATAACATAAAATAGAAAATTTATGTACACAGTTATGTTTTTTGCATCAATTTACTTAATAATAATAATATTTAATATATATAGGTTAAATAAATAGAATAGAATTTTGTTTGGAAATCATTAAACCATCAACTGAATAAATAGAAAATATATGAAAATGTTTCACATATAAACGCTTAATAGTTATTGAGAGTAACAAAAATTTGTGTCCTACACACGCCTACAATATTAAAAATAATAAAATATAGGTTGGGGAGGGTTAAAAGGTTAGAGATAAACAACATTCCTGAAAAAAATTTTGCGTTTTAGAAAATCTATATTGACCACGCCCTTATTTTCATGTCAATTTTTAATTTTTAAAGATGGGCGTGGTCATTCAATGTACAGGGGATGAACAAAATAATTGGATGCTGACAACACTTTTTCCGTGTAAGTAATGCTACTTGAGTGTCTGACACTCAATGAATCTATTCCGTGAAGAACTTTTCTAAAAAGCAAATTATGGCGCGATATTCAAAATTAAAACTTTAATATACATTACAATAAAGTTTAATTTTGAAATATTTTTCTATCTCTCTCTCTCTCTCTCTCTCTCTCTCTCTCTCTCTCTCTCTCTCTCTCTCTATTATTTAAATTTAATTTTAATGCATTTTTTCCAATTTTTTCAATTCAATATAAAATTTAATGCCTGAATACACTAAAAACACTGACCTAAAAGTTTTTGTTTTTGTTTTTGTTTTGTTTTTCATTATTAAATAAAATGAAAGTACACTTCTCCTCATAACTGAATTCCTCTTTTTATTATGACATATTTTGTTTCTTTTTTTTTTTTCGTTTAAATGAAATGAAATCAACACACATTCCAGTTGTGTGCGTATATGTAGGTAGAAAAGTTGGTATCCATATACATATATATGAGCACTTACTTGAATAGATGAAAGGGAAGAAAAAATGCATCACAGGAATAAATAAAATTATTACACAGTCGTTCAAAATCGAGTGTATAATAACTGCACTGCACTGCACTGACATATGAAGCAAAATTCAAATCAAAAGTGAATGGAAAAATATTACAAAAATTAAAATAGATTTCTCCAGAGGGTATTCTAAATTACATTCTACAATAATAACAAAAGGATAAGAACACATATTGAAAAAAAAGAAAAGTAACCAACTTTGAAAAAGTTAGAGAAGCTTGTGTCTGTAACAATGTAACACAACTCTCAAACACGTTTGCAGAGTCTAAAGACTCCAGAGTACTAATCTACATTTTTAAAACATTTGCCTCCAATAGGTAGGAGGTACTGAAGGAAGCTACTAGACAAGTTTATATGTTTACAATTATATCCCTTCTTTTTACTAATAAAACGTACCGTTATTAATTTATCGAAAATGAAAATTAAAAACATTCCTATTTAGAGACTTTTCATTTCAATTTTAGGGATATATTTTTCAAAGGTACAGAACAAAACTCAAAAGTATAAATGCACAATTTTTATAATTTTGTTATATTTATGTGATATCTTGAGACATGTTAAATATATTTTAGTTATAATATACATATATTAACAAGTAAAAACAGACAAATTTTAAATACCCTTCATCTCTTTATGTAAACACGGAGCTTGGCAGGTACCTGATTACGCTCTCTATAGGTTTTATTACATAATAACTAAAAAGTCGAATTCTGTGACAAATATGTGGGTATGTCTGTTATGCGATCACGCCTATATTTAAATAGATGTATCTCTAAGTTTGTTGTTCCGTTAGGGAAAGGAGGCGTCAAAGATTCTAAAACGTATAGATATTCTTGGTAAGAATTCAAATCTGACTTTTTCTAGATATCTACGTCCTATGTCCATCTGTTGTTGGCATGATAACAGTAGTAAATTTTGATATATTAAGCTGAAATTTTGTAAAAATATTTTTACTTTCTGTCTGCAAAATGCCCAATTAATTGATAAATCTTACGACCACAAAAAATGCGCATATTTACAATGGACAAGGATTACATCTACCATTCACCCAAAAACAAAACACTTTTTGAACCGAATTCAACATGAAAATTGATACCACACGTTGATAAGTATCTGCCACGCCTACCTTATATATATATATATATAAAAATAAGGATATTTTAAATTTGATTTAAGGCAAATTTTAATTTTTTGTACCTGCTATGTACTGAAGTTTAACTCTAACTTACGTTTGTTTGTTTTTTACATAACTCCAGCAATGTTTTTATGTAACAAGTTTCAAAAGAAGAGCTTAATAGAAAAACAGATGCCTTAATCAATGTTACATAATATTTTTTTATTTGAAAAAATAATTCAAATAAAAAAATTCTATATGAAAATGGAAAAAATTTTATTTGAAATAGAATTTTTTTTAATTTGAAATTAATGTAGTGTACAAGCCGTTTCAAAGAGAATGCTTTTTATTAACTTTGTTCAAAAAATTAGAAATTTTTGTCTTATTCCCGATGTACTGTTAAAGAGAAAACGGTCACTAAAAAAGGCGTAACAAGCTTTAATTTTTGTGAATATTGCCAAGTCGAATTCTTGTTGTACATATCAATCTACTTACAAACGCTTTATATGTCAGTGCTTGAATAAAGCATGAAAGTATATAAAAAGCACGTCAGGAGACATTCAACCATTTTAATTTTTAATGACATTTTTTTTCCTACAGTAACTCTTTACAAACACTACTGCATCTACATAAGTATAAATATATCTGTATAAGCTATATATACATAAATATACAAAAAAAGCAATTTATTCATATGTAAGAAAAGTCTGACTTAATCATATTTTATAGCAGCCAGCATTCCCAGCAATATACGTGTAGGTAAGTATAAGCAACAACATTTTCATTTAACTATATACGGTTTAAAAGTCTCTACTTTATATATATTTACAAAAAATAATACTATTATATATATAGAGATAAAACCACATATATGAGAATAAAAAAATCGATAAGATATTTAAAGTGTAACAGAAGTAAAATTTAATTTATATCAAAATAATCAGGTAACCTGTAATGACCTTGCCCAACTATTAACTACTTTTGAAATAGACACAAATTTCGTTTGAAAACAAATAATAAAACTAAATTTAGCTCAGGTCAAATATTAATGACATCTCTTATAAATAGTGGGCATGGCAGTTGGATAACGTGTTTTAATATCATTTCGTAACTCGAGTTTTACGCTGAGGAAATAATTAGATTTGTATCGATTGTGGGCGTGATTCTTTACCGATTTTGTTCAACATTAATGTAAGTTCTACATTCAGAAACTGTGTGTATAAAAAAATTCAGACCAATATCTCAAATTTTACAACCGTAAGAGTGATAACAATAGACAGGCATACGGACGTATGGACATTCATGTCTATATCGATTCAGTTTTTGTTGCTGATCAAGAATACATACTTGTAGGGTCTCTGACGCCTAAAATAAAAAACTTCTTATGTGAAGGGTATAAATAATATTTCTACCAAGAGTCTTGTCTGTAGAGAGCTGTTATAAAAATCCAATCCAATCCCTGCTAATAAGTAATTTTAAAGCTAAGCAAATGATTTTCAATGAATTTCAACAAAAACTGTACCCAGACTTAAAAAAACAAACACATCTAAGGTGAGAGTTTATGTGCGAAACGATTAAGAAGAGTTTTCAAGAAAGTGTGTACAATTTAATCTTAATAAGCTAATGCAAGTGGTGTAGAGTAAAATTAAATTTTAATGAATAAAATTTAATACTAAAAAATTCTCAATTATTATAAATAAATGAAATGAATTTTATCTTAGATTCGTAAAAATGAATAATAATCAAAATTTTACCCACTTCACACTCTGTAGAATAACAAAAAATAAGTATTTTTTTAACAATTTTAAACAATTTTTCAAACGATTTTTTCTCCCTCCTGGTTAAAAGCACTCAACATGAGACTAAACTGAATTTTCCATTAAAATGTTTTTCACTTTCACTTGATTTTTTTAATTTTTTTTTTTTTTTTTTATTACTTGTAAATAAATCACAATTTGAATTTTTAGTTTGATTATATTTTTATTAAAATTTTATCGCACACTGTTTAGTCATTACATCGATTTTCAAACTGAGCGGTTTGTCACTAAATTTTACAAAGAATTTCCTTTTCTTTTCTTTGTTGGTGTGTTACACACTCTCGGCTTTGGTAAGGTATGCAGTGGTAGTGGTATTTTTTTTTTGTGTGTTGCTTGAGAAATAATAATAACAACTTAACAGCAATGTAACGAATATCCTTTCAACACGAGGACACAATTCAAACTGAATGCGAACTTTATTCGTTACCATAACAAATAGTTAAAACACATCGGCTACTAATACTGTACTGCCTGGCTCACTGAGGCAGCCAGTACGATAGCTCACCATACATGAAAACAAACTTTGCTGCTTTACTGCTGGCAGCACCGTTAACGTTAACGTTCATGTGCCGCGTTGAGAGAATAATTGAATATTCTTTCCATAGTTTTAGTCAATATGTGTCGGTTGGCGGCTGGGCTTTCTTTCCGTTGTAAACATTGCTACTGTGAAAGTATTGTGCTTGTCCTTATATTATAACTGTATTTTTTTTGATACTTTCCATTCATATTATTAAGTGAAATTTTTTCTACTCTTCTGTATAAAATGAAACTTTTCTGCCACTCTCACAATTATGATTTAAGAGTTATCTCTTACGTGTTACAATTGCTCACGCAAGCGTTAGATTTTTATGATTTCAGTTCACCTCACTAATGTCCTCTTATTGTAGACACAAACCTATCCATTTTCTATAATTTTCATAAGGAAAATTCCTGATATTTCTATTAATAATTATAGCTTTCCACACACTTTTCTACACTTACTCATTATTTCTTATAGGGCAAATAGTAAAAACTGTTATATTTTGCTATAACTTCTCCATTCTATTGTATGCCAAAGGAAAAGAAAACTCTTTGTAGAAAATTTTTACAAGAGTGTTTTTTACTGTTACAGATATGATGTCTGCTTGATCGCTCCAATACTTTTACAATTATACAAAATATTGAAATTTTTCATCTAAAAAAGTTTGAATAACAGAAACGATAAGAAAAATTATGGTATTTTAAGCAGCCGCCATAAGAATAATATCTCCACCACCTATTTGATGTGGGCTTTTCTGAGCTGAATACAATTACAAAAACGGCATTTTTCTATATTCAATATGGCGGCGTATACGGGGTATAAGAATGACTAACGTATTCAATATGAGTATCAAATTAAAGAGCTTGAAAAGTAGTATAGAAAGAGTTAAATTTCATCATACAAAATTCAAAATGGCGGCCAACATTAGATAACGTTTCATAATTTGTATGATATGGGTATCAAATGAAATGCCTTGACAAATACATACAATGTCAAGTGATATGATATCAAATCCAATATGGCGATCGCCGACAATTATTGTTATTTATTACAATCAACGCAATATGTATAACAAATGAAAGTATTTTACGAAGAGAGTACAAAGGATGAACGAGAATTTTACTTAAACAAATATGGCATCCAAAAGATGTCGAATTATAAATAATCCAATTTCCCAAAATGTTTAATAATTTCTGTACCGTACATATTTAATTCTAATGACAATATAATGTTTAATGCGGCCACCATTGCAAAACGATGGATTACCAAATATAATATAAGTTTACAAACTATTAATGAAAAATTTCTAAAATATTTTGTTTTGTCTTGCACACAAGATTCCACTACATGTTTCGCTTGTCATATTTTCATGTATTGTATATATTAAGCAGCGTCTTAAAAGTGTCAATAAAAGAGAATTAAAAGCGCCAATAACAGTATCAAGCCGATATCTGTTAATGGCGTGAAATGAATTAAAGTGCAAGTACATGATTTGTAGCATTACTCATGCACGAACGTTCACACACAACACAAAACTTGTCATTTCTAATTAAAATTCTTACTTTGAGAAGTGCAAAAAGAGGAATTAAGAGAGGAAAGCGAGAGAGACGGGTAGCAATACCGAATAGCATAAAATGCAATCATGTTCTTATCATTATTTTTCACGCAAGAACACAAGCAAACACATTGTTACAGCATTGTTATATAAACAAAGCTGCTGCTTCGAATCTTGACTTCTTTTTTTTTTTTTTTTTTGTTCCTTTTCCCATGATTTGTGTTGAAGTCTAACAACTAATTGTGTGCAAATGTTAAAGCACGCATTTAAGACTATAGATGCTCTGGTTATAAAATTAAACAATAGACTCCAACATACACATACACATGTGTACGTAAACACTTGCACTTACACTAACACTAACACTTACATACTTTTTCAAAGTAAATGTTGGTTGGCAGGCACAAGAAAAAGGATTAGGGCATAAAGCTAAAGGGCGAAAAAAAAAACAACAACAATAACAATAACAAAAGAAGGTACAAAAACAATAATAACAACAATAGCAATAATGATTTCAATACAATTGGCGTCAAAATGGCTGAAAGCAACATTTGACCTCAGACAGAAGAGAACAGAACACAACTGAACAAGACAGAGATGTTAAAACAATTATTGTATATATGAATGGATAACAACAATTCAAATAATGAATATGAATGTAAGGATTATATAATTTTGTATTATTTTTTTTTATATTTTTTTTCCAGCTTCTAGTGTCAAAAAAAAAAAACTATCTTGGCTGTGCTTGCAAGCAAATGTTTGTTGTTGCTATTGTTTTATGTTCTCTATTATGTGTGTGCCTATAAAAAAAAAAGTGTGAAATTGATTCTATTCACACACATTGTTTCAGTAGAGTATACTACCTCTTAGCAGAGGCAAGCACTGGTACCTTACTTTGTTAAATATTAATGAAAAGAGTTCAACAGACTTGAAGAATCATATTTACTGCAGTGGAAATATTTCTACATTATATAACAAAACGATGTTGTAAAAGTTTATCTCTCTGATTTATGGCAATTTCAATAATAACCAATAAAACTGTTGCAAAAGTTTATCGCGTTTATTTTATTATACTAACTTAGGGATTCACAGTAACACATTCCACAAATCTTTGCGGGAAATAATATGTTAAGAAATATACTTCCATTATAGGGCTCACTTCGGTTTCGTTGTAATCTTATAAAAAATAATTATTCATTACTTTACCAGAAATGAAGCTGCAGCCAAATTTACGCACTTGTAATTTTTTTATTTTTATTTTTATTTTTTTTTATAAAAAACAAAACAAAATTATAAGACAGCACCGGAAATGTAAAACTTAAACAAAGCCAAGAATTTTTTTTTTTTTTTTTATATAAGATAAAATTATTTTATTTTTAGTGTAGGCACATATTGTATAAAACTTTGCAAGACTTGTAAAATAATTTTAATTCATTTTTTTTTTTCGAAAAGTTTTTAAGTGCAAGACAAAATATGGCAAAATATTAGATTAAGTCTTAAATAAAAGCGTGTTTATAATAATAATGCTTAATTAGATATTTATAAATAAGTGGGCGGGGTTCTAATAAATCTTTAATATAAAACCTCTGTTAGAAAAAATTCTTTAAAAATTTTCCAATTTTCATTTAATCACCTCAATGGGTGTGTCCCTCTATAAATATTGCTTAACTTCAATGAGAGGCTGTTCTTGTTCAACAACAACAAAATCCCTATTTTTTGAACCGGAATCACATTTATTACACAAGGATACACATACAAATTGATTTAGATTCATGATGAATATAAGTTGTTCAACAGAGTAAGAATTCCTTAAATAATTAAAAAAGTTAATATTTAGTCTCAACTGAACATTGATCGCTCTCCTCTGTCTTTCCTTAAAAACTCATTTTGAATGAAATAAATTATTTTGAATATATCACAAATTCATTTGTGCTTAATGGCTTATTCAATAACCAATTTAATATACCCTATATATGTAGGTGAAAAGTAAAAACAAAAGTAAATAAAAACGAACAACTTTCCAGTCTATGAAATGATTTTCTTTTTTCTCCAGCAATTGGTAATGAAAATATGTGTATGTTAGAAAATCTTTAAATCTAATCCAAACAATTTTCATTTGAATCACATTTAAAAAGTTTTATGAATGATTACTTTCGAAGGACCAAAAAAGACATATTTATGTACTAGAATCAAAAATTTTATAAGTGAGCATGTCACACCCTCCAAAATTGCTGTAAATTCACACCATCTTGCAAGTGGGATTATACGCCACATAAGGGTTTGTCTAAGTTGTTTCCTTTATGCGTCCTTTAAATTTGATGTAAAGTTAGATTTTGTTGCTGATCAAAAAAATTAAAAATATAAAATATTTTAAAGAATCTCTGGCGTTCCCTTTGTTATATTCTCAATCTTATAAGGAAAGCAATTTCCAACTGACTACTTAAACCATTTGTTTCGCAACAAATTTGATTTAAGTTAACATTATTTCCTCATACATAGCAATCCCTCACAGTATTTTAATTAGTATTATTCCCACTCTTAACGGTTGTTAAGAAAGTTTATTTAAAATTAGTGTGAGTTAACTTATCAAGACTTTCTCCCCAAAATTACATAATTTTACACAACTCTTTGTTGTTTTTTTTAACTATTTTTATGCACCTTTATTAAAAGTTTGCTGCACACATAGTCTCCCTTCCTATTTTAACTGAATCTCATAATGTTGTTGAATTTATTGAACTTGAAAAGTTTGCCCGGTATCTTAATGCAAACAATTTCTCTACATTTATTTATGCTTTCTTCTTCTTCTTCTTCTTCTACTTTTTATTTATATGCATTTATTTTTAATACATTGTATTGTCTTGTTCTCTGCAATTTATAGATATTTCTAACATTTTCAAGTTAATTGTGTTTGCATTGTACAAATGTCAAATTGTAAGGAAAGAATACAATATTCTTAAAAAAAAATATTTGTAAAATTAGTTTTAAAAATATTTTAAACCATTCGTTTGCATTTCTTGTGTATATGTTCGTTAAGGAAATGGAGGAATGACATCATTTTTACTCACTTTTACTACCATCTTCATTGTACTCCGACTCATGAATCGATACATTATCCAGATTTTGACTTTCATTATCGTCGTCTTGTGTTGACGAAGAACTTTCTTCATTTCTCTTCTGAAAATATATAATAATAAAAAAAAATTAATTTATTTATTAAAAAATATAAGTAAAAAGTTTGCGGTGGAAAAAGTTTACAAGTTTGAAGAGAAATCAATGAATTGATTTATTAGTTGTTTTACTACAGTATGATAATTAGATACCTGACACGCCCATTTTAGTTAAAATATAAATGAAATCAAACAAATTTATTAATTATATATTTATGGGTTTTAAAAAAGCGGTACTGGAAGACACTCACGCCCACAATTTTTAGAAAAAAAATTTAATTGGACTAGATGTTCATTTTTCATTTGTTATTTAATACATACACTGAGAAAAGGCGTAATAAAGTATCTGCCACTCCCATTTTCAATAAATATTTTAAAATAATTTATTTGTTTTTTAATAAAAATTTATATATATTTTTTTTTTAAACAATAATGTGTCAAATTTCTGGTTACCCTTAATTACGTAAAGGTTGCATTGTTGTTGTTTATAGAATTCATTCAATTTCTGAACATGACGTTGTGTTGTACGTATGTTACAATATAAAGAAAACTATGCATTTTCCTTTTTACATGCATCATACAAAGATAGATAGATAGGTAGAGAGAGCGAGAGAGACAGACAGAGATGGAGATAAATTGTAGTACGAAAGTAAAAAAAACTTTTCTAACAACTGTTGCAAAAGTTTTCACCAAGCCATAGACATATATATATACACAGACGCATATATATCCGCATACAAATAAGCCGAACAAATGCAAGAGTTTTTAATTAATTGTAGTGCCTTAACTGCATACGATTCCATTCCATTCCATACCATTCAATTCGTAAATCATAAGTCATTGAAATAGGTTGGGATGTATGCATATTCGTGTATGTGTGTCTGTATGAATAGCGTACCTTATCCCTTAGCAGCGCACAGAATATGTAAAATGTATGACTAGCAAACACGCGCACACTTGATTGCAACTGCTTTCAAGTTGAACAAACAAATAACTCGACGTAACCAACAACAATAATAACAACAGGCAAACAAAACAAACAAACAAACAAACAATATATACCAAAGCATTGCAAAATTTTACTCAAATAGAATTCTGCATATATACATACATACATACGTATATAAAAACACGTATGCACGTGTATGTAAATGAGTGAATGCGTGTACTTGTATAATTCCAAGGAAAGCAAATAGAAATCACAAGTTAACGAGTTTAGGCCAAAATATTTAATAAAACTAGAAAATAGGTTCCCATCCAATAGGGAGAAAGCTAAGGACAGGTTATCGTTAAAATCTAAATTTAATTCATATTTATGTTGATGTTGATGTTGATGGTTTTTTTGGAGAGAATGTTTTGCCGTTTATTAGCCAATAATTTGCAGTTTCAAAACCATTCATTTATACGATTATTGTTGTTATAATGTTATCACAGGCTAATGCTGAAATTTTCCTACCTCTACTTCATTCATTCGTTTCCTCCACTCTTTCCATATACAAAATCATCAAAAAATGCACATATGTGTGTTTAGATAGATTTTTGTACACTTCGCATACAATAACAAAGCACAGTTGTGCTGTTTATATTTATTTATGTATGCGTGTGTGTGTGTGTGGGTTTAGAAAAAGGTCGTTCAATGTTTCCTTTTGTTATTTGTTATTAATAATTATACTCATAAAATATTATATACACGTACTTATACAAATAATTACCGTTAAATTTTATGACATCCACCAAAAGTAAAAGAGAGCAAAATATTGAAATGTTCTCTTCTGGGGTTTAGTTGTGACAACATCATACAATACGGTTTTTAATGCATCCCATACATATATACAATATGTGTACATATATATTAACACTCCCTTGTGTATAATTTCCATATAATTTTAACAACATTGAAAGGATTAATTTTTGTATAAATCTAGATATTAGATAAAAAAATCTAAATATCTAAAAAAATTTCATTAAGTTAACTCCATCTTACTCTCTCTTAATCTCTGCATAGAAAATTTATTGATTCAATTTGGCAGAAATTTATTTCAACAGATGATGTCAAACAAATTATTTACCAACAAAAGCAATATTTTATTTTTTAACAACAGTTGACCTTGACCTTCATCTCTTATTCTCACATGCTCTTTAACTTGTAATGATATTATGCAAGTGTGGTTGAAATATTCATACGAATTATTCTTTTTAATATATTGCTTGTAATTATCATCGATAATGATGTAAAATGAAAAGGAAAAATTATAAAAGCAAAATGTCTTCTCATTTTTCAAAATAATATTTTTCTTTTATTTTTTAATTATTATAATTTTTTTTTTTTTTTCATTTTTACAATTTTTTTATTTTGTTTTGTTTTTTTTTTTTTTCTAAATTTTTTCATTTTTAAATTTTTTTCATTTTTTTTTTATTTTTTTTTTAAACCAAACTACATACAATTCATGAATAAACGGAGGCAGAGTATACAACTTAGCTACAAGTTCTTGTTTAATAATTTCTTTATTATAAGAAAATAGTTGGGTTTTCTTTTTTTTTTTTTTTTACATTATTCCGTACTCATATTGTTTTGTAGTTTACATGGCACAGAATTATGCGCATACAATTTTTATTACCTCATAAAACTTTCAAATGCAATTTACCCAGAGTATCAGTCCCTATGAATTTATTAGTTTCAACAAATCGTCTGTTTACTTGTGCTTTGCTTACATGTATCCACACACCCACAACAAAATATTGATACCAGCTTTACTATCTAAATATCACACAAACCATACTATATACATATATATAGAACGAGAGAGAGAGAGAGAGAGAAAGAAATTTTATACTGTGTTACCTCTTTTATGTTCTATTTGTTATTGTGTGTATGTGTGTGTGGGGGGGGGGTTATTATTTATGAATAATTTTTGTGTAAATATTTGCTGAGAGTTGGATTATTACTGAAGCAATTCCATTATTTGTTATTGTGCTTGGTTTTTGGTGAAGGCACTCAACCCCTTCACCTACAGCTTTGAGAATTATTTATTTATTAGAATTTTAATTCATTCGAAACCATTCATTTGTGAGTACACCCCAAACAATTTTAAAAAGATTTCATATAATAATGAATTTATATGAGTGGTCTATGGGTATACACTAGACTATAACAATACATACAAACATATTTACGTATATGTATATCTGTCCGAGTATGAAGTTTCATTGAGGTGTTTATAAAAATTTTGTTAAAGAAAATCAACAAAAATTAATTGTGTGTGTTTAATTGTTGGTTTCATATAATGATCAGCCAAAAACATAGCAAGTTTTCAAAAAGACACACACAAAACAAAAACTTTTGGTTATAACCGCGGTGGGCAAGTGCAGCTTCTAAGGCCGCTTATATTTAAAAAAAAGTTTTGTTTGCAACTCTCACTAATCTGTGCTTATAGGGTTCAAAGCAAATTTTTTTCCTAATTTGTATTTTTCTTGTCACGCCCACAAGCGTTTAAAATCTATACATCAGCATTAAAAATTGAACTGTAGTGTTGAATTTTATTTCAAATATTTAAAATTATCACATCCATGGATATGGACAGATACGCGCCCAATTTACAAACACCTTATGAATTTATAACTCTTCAGTTAAAATATGTAATGTTATATTGAAACGTATTCAAGTAGCTGCCACGCCTATTTTTTAAAACTAAAAGTACAGGTTATTCGAGATTTGGCTTAAACCAAATTTAGTTTTATATATGTTATGTGATGTTATATATCTTATGAGTGGGCGTGACATGAAATATCCTTACCAATCTCTTTTACATATTTAACACATACACGACCA
The DNA here is from genome assembly GCA_963978525.1 of Ornithomya fringillina. Lineage (NCBI taxonomy): Eukaryota > Metazoa > Arthropoda > Insecta > Diptera > Hippoboscidae > Ornithomya > Ornithomya fringillina. Next base: position 30,017,543 of record OZ021691.1, on the reverse strand, counting down.
AATATGAGAATTTTGGAAGAAAATAGGATGTAATATAATTAGATTACATTTTGCCACTCCTTTTTTTATTCAACATGGAAAAAATATGCCACTTACTTATTCAAATTAAGCGGTTCTAGAGATATTTTTAATATATTGTTTTTTCTTTCTAATTAAGAAAAAATCCTAAATAAACTTTTCCCAAAATGTCTAAATTTAAAAAAATTTACTCATACCACGTATAAGATTAAATTCGGTGGTTTTTATACTATTTTGTTTGCCCACCTCTGGTACACTTCCATAATGAAGGCTAGCTAAAGACTACTCAGCATAAATGTATGTGGCCTTCACACAATCCATCAACTCAACTAAAATATAAACACACACATATATGCACACTTGGTAAGGAGAAAGAAGAGTTATTATGCATTCATAATAACATTTGTTTTCTGCTTTCGAAAACACTAACACACAAACGCCAAAGAAACGCTTTAGTTTTAAAAGTTGGCTGTAGGGTTGATTTTGTTGTTGTTATATTTTAGATCGTTTTCATCTTCTGTGATATTAGTCAACCAGTCAGTATTTGACTGAAATAAATTTCAAAGACAGCGATACAGACTTGATAAAAACTTTTATAAAGGAAAACTAATTCAATGTTTTTTCATTCAGCACAAAAGATTAATATTATAAAGTGCAGTTAATAAAATTAAAGCTTAACAACGAATCGATTTAATCAAATCCGTCTTTCAGTCCACTATAGGTCGCAATTTTGTATATTCATTCCCTAAATCACTTATTGGTTTGTGCGCTTGTTTGTAACTTCTATACATTATACCACTGCGTTCCAAATCAAAATCTCAATCGATATAACCATAACCCTTTGTTTGTCTGTCTGTCCATATGTACTTGTAGGTAAGCTACAAGTCGCATATTTTTAAACCAATTTGGTACAAGGACAGATATTAGCCTAAAGAAGAATTCTGTTAAAAATGGACAAAATTAGATGATTTTTAAAACCCCTCCTTCTATTATAGTGAAAGACTTTATTTGGCAAAAATGACAATTCTAAATATTTATGAAAAAAAGTTGGTGAAGATTAGTTAATTAGCTTATTAACTGGCTGTGACAAATTCGGACGATATCAAATCATTTTTAGAATGCCTTTCCATATAATGATATTTCACGAAGTGACTTACTTGATAATGACTCGCGTTTACTGATACAATTCATTTAATTAGTACTAATTAGAAAGTACTTAATAATGATAACTGAAACTTAAATACTAACACATACATACACATAAGTGCTAAAAGAACATTTGGATTGTCAAATGGAAAGTAGTACCCAAACCGATAGTCATACCAATCGATAAGGAAACTTTATGGTAAATATGTCTTGAGATTCCCAATGATATGAAAACGATAATTGTTGGTCCTGGTAAGGTTCAATCTTTTGAAGAGTGTTCCAAATACTTTAGTCCGTCTTTAATGCCTAAGATTCTATAGAACAATTGTTACCTTTTCCATATTCTGTGTTATTTTTTTTTTGTTTTTTTTTTAATGGTTTGGTTGGACGTTGTTTTTCCTTTTCACAGAATATTTATAGTTGACGTTATTGCACACTCAGGCAGCTGCCATCAGCTGCATTTCAATTTGTCTCCACCGAAAAAACCTGCCAGAAAATGAATTGTACACCACTCCAAACAAACACTGTCACACAAACACACAAAATATATACAAACGCAGGAAAAGCTAAAAACTTGATATCATTCCAAAGAAACACATACGCACACACGTGTATATAAACACATTTATACAACAACAAAAAACTCAGCACAATAACCAGCCAAACCAGCCAGCATTCATAAAACGTAAAATAAACAAATAAACTAAAAAAAAAAAATAAAAACCAAAAAAACAAAAACAAAAAACATATATTAATGTGGCTTCGTTGGTTAGTTGCAGTAGCAGTAGTGACAGCTTTGTGCTTTTGTGTCTCTTGTGTGCGAGTGTGTGCGTGTCCATATGAGCTATAATTCATTAAACGCTTTTTCAAGTCACAAGGTGTAAAAAGTGTGTATTTCACTTGTCATGTGGAAACCTTCAACTATAAAAATTATGATTATGCCAACATTAGGGGTTAGGTCGTAAATTATAATAAACAAATCGTGTTTGCAACAATCGCTCACTCGCACACTTATCACACAAAACGCTGAGTATTAAATATTTATGTGATGGTAGCACGAGGGTATATGTAGGTTTCAATTTAAAATTAAAATAAAATAAAATAAATTAAATTAAATTCATTTTAACCTTAATCATCGTGAAATTCGAATATGTGTCTGTCGGTCTGTCTACATATCTATTACCTTTTAACTGCTTATTTAATCTTTTCATCAATTGTTCCATTATCCATAACTTTAACTCAGCTTAATAACTTAAAATCAAATCGATCCAGCACTTATGTTTTATGAAAACAATTTACTCAAATTGAACTCCGCGTCTTCCCAATTCAATCATTAAGTGATGGCATATTAAGCAGGTCTTTGTTTATACCTTTGCCATCGATTTTAAATGATTAATAAAACAATCATTACACACACAATCCATTTCTATTCAATACAAAAATCACTTTCTATTCAAAAACAATATCATCAGCGGGGGATAATGGGGGGGGAGGGGAGAATAATCGTTACATGTAGCAATCAAATCTGTTATAATGTCAACAAGAAAGACAAAACATCACCGAACAAAACCTAACAATAGTATTTGTTGCCATCAGTCTTGCGCCAATTAATGCAAATGACATATTCATCGCTTTCCAGATTGAATGGCGGCAGCCAGGTATAATTCAATAGATTGAATGACTGACTTGCTCTAAAATTGAAATGGATGCATCAAATTGAGCCCATAATGATGTTGTGTGTATGGGCGTGTATGGGTGTGTGTGTACAATTGTTCTTGTTCAGGTGGGTATTTATTAAAATTTTTATCATGGACATAAGGAATAATTTAAGGTGATTTTAGTATAAAACATTACGAACCCAAATGACGTTTTGATGAGTAAATATGAACCGGCATGTAGTTCTTTCTTCAATAGTTCTTCCCTCTCTCTCTCTTTCTCCATCTATCTATTTCTCTTTATCTCTGTTTCTATGGATGTGCAAAATTCATGAAACTGCAGCCAAACTAGGCTCATATTAAAGCTTAAACACTTTCCATACATATGCAGAGCTGTGGGCGTGGCAGATGTTGCACCTATAGTAGTTTATGTATTATACAACATTGCAGTCTATACTAAAAAAGGTTTTTTTTTTGTAAATAATGGGCGTGTTTTCAATCCCGCCCATTTTTGTATTACGAATGAAATCGATCATTATAAGTATTTATACTAAATTTCAACTTTGTAGCTAATTTGAATGGCTTATGGATTTTTATCATTTGTGGGCGAAGCACTTGATCAAGTTACGCGTCCAGGAACCTAAAATGTTGAGTTTCAGTTTAAAATTTACGACAATTACTGACAGTCTGGACGAACTTGGCTAAATCGATTCATATTTTATATACTTTATGGTTCCTGGCACATACTTTCAACCCTTGTGACAAACTTAATACGTCATCATATATAACGGGTGGAAAAACCCTTCTTAAATTTCACGCTTGTAGTATTTCAAAACGCATCCCATCGATGCAACTACTGAAAACGCAATATATTTATTTTGGAATTGAACACAGTATTACTGCACATGCCCACCAATCTATTAATGTGGAATGTACGAGATGGTGATTGTGCTCTTGTGCATACGCCATGGGTTTCTATAATCGGCTTGGTGTCAAAGGGGAATCTATGCGATGCATATAAAAATGTTTATAAGAGGGTGCATGTGTGTGCATGTGTGTGTGTGTGTGTAAATATTGGTAGAAAATATTCAATGACATTGCCACAAACCAAACTAAACATACCGCACACACACTGATGGAAAAAAAGAAAAAATATTCGCGAAAAAAAACAGTACAAATCGAAGAGAATCGTTTAAAAAAATTCCTTGAGTGGCATACACACACACTCATTGCTTATGCCACTGACAACGCTCTCTATACCCATCAAAATGTTCAACATTACCGCTGTTGTCTTGCGTGCCTTTCAGTGTTTCGCACAAACTAACAACAACAACAACAACAACAACAACAAGCAAACAAACAAATAAATAAACACCGGCAGTTATTGAAGCGGAAATGCAGCGTAACTCCACAAAACAATAGATATTGGGTTGTCTTGTTTTTTTTGGTTTTTTTTTTTTTTTACTTATTCTGCTTCTTCTTCAATTTCATGTTAGTCCTATCAATTCCAGTGTCTTTTTTCTAAATTTTTGAAAAGATTACAATAACAACAACAGCAATAACAACAAGTATGTATGCTTAAAAAATAACATTGCACTTGTTTGTATTATAAGTGGAAAAAATAAATTCGTAAATGTTCTTCATTTCCTATACAGTGTAAATCCAAAGTATAAGTAAGCATGTGCAAAAAAACATTATTTTAAATGATTTTAAATTATATTATGATTAAATGTGATTAGTATGAATATAGAATTAAAGTTTGTACTTTAAAAAGATCATTGGCTGAAAGCCACGCCCAAAATTGACAAAAATCTATCTAACCGTCACAATTTTACTATAAAGTTCAATTGCTTTCATACATAAAACAAATATGGGCGGATAGTGGTCCAGCCCACATTTTATAATCAAAAAAACGTTTTCAGTTATCAATAACCTCCCACGCCCTCTCTTTTTAATACAATGTTTAAGATGTGATTGATATGTTTAACAGATATTTATAAATAGCATATAGCCATATTTTTGTTGCAGACTGTAGTTGCGGTATTTTTCCTCGTTATTGTTATTGTAATGTCTGTGTGATAGGTTGTGGCTATAATTTCGGTTGCTATTGTATTTCCCTTATTTGACAGCGCATCAGTTTCAGTTTTCACTTTAGCTGTTGACTGTTGCATGCAGTGTACATGCACTCCCTCTCCTCAACTCTGCCGCTATGCGTTCAATTTTGTTCTAAACACACAATTTCTGTCTTTTTGTTTCAATTTATACAATTTTCGATGCGTTACAAGTTTAGGTAAGTTTGTACATAAATGTATTTACAATTTTTTTTTTTTTTTTTATTAATTACTATATAAGGGGCGCTTTATAAAGTTCTCTTTCACATTTGTAACAATAATTAAATTTTTTATCAGTTTCAGTTGCATTTGGTAGAATTGTTAAAATTCGATTATGTGTCTGGTGTTTGTAGCATTATAGAGATTAAGTCAAATCCATCTATTAAGTCCGTCACTTCACTTTGGCCATTTATACTAAAAAGATTGCAAAATATTCGATTCAAGTAATTTTTAGAAGGTGTCCTTCATGTCGTTGTCTCCCCACAATAATATTCATTTTAAAAATTGCTTTTTCTTCGCTCCCTCCATCTACTTCAGTTTGAAACGTTGATTTCATTCTCTTCGTTTTGTTGGTTTTATATTATTCTGTACGCATATTTATGGTGTACATAGTACATATTTTTTTTTACTTTTTCAAAAAATTTCGTGTTTGTTGGAATGAAAAAAAAATATATCTGTTTTGCTTCTAATTCGGGATTTAGTTTGACAGCTGAAGGAAAATTACAACTGTCAATAGCATTTAATTCGAAAGCGTACACACACATACGAACCCAAACACACACACCAAAAAGCAAAATATATTAGAAGCTGACCTTAAAATGACAAAATGTTTGTGAGTGCAAATAAATAAATGTTTGTTGGCAAAGTAACTTTTTTCTATAAAAAAAAAACAAACATCGCACACACACACGCACATGCACAGTACAAACTCGTTTTATAATTTATGATGTTTAACTATAAAGGAGAAAAAATTAAATTGAAATGATGAGATTTTATGGAAAAACAACGAATCTTAGATGTCTTGTTTATTTTGTGTATAAAATGTAGGCGTGGCTTTTATGCAATACAATAGCAGCCTCTTAGAAGGACTATTGAAATAAGTTACATTTTCCCTCAACAGTAAAATTTTGCATAAAATATGTTTTCTTGTACAATGTGGGCGTGTCTGTTATCGGGCCACGCCAATTCTCGGCATATCGATAAATGGTAATTCAATTTTTTTGACAGATAAATAGATTTTTGTTGATTGTGGGCGTGCCTCTTGACCGATTTTACCCAATTTAGCGATCTTTGTGCTTAAGCTAAAAATGCCTGTACAAAATTTCAGCTTTGTGTTCGTGAAAGTGACAACAACAGACGGACAAATATTTATCTAGATCGATTCAGTTTTTGATGCTGATCAAATATATGTATACTTTTTGGAGTATCTGACGTCTCCTGTGGAGTAGACTGTACTGATCTAGGCATTTACATTATATGAAATTTTCCAATTCTAAGCCTTGAATATCATTGTATTCAGTTCGTTTAAGAAAATCGGTCTTTTTGTTAACACAATTGAAACATTTCGTAAGAAAGAAACAAGTGCACAAATGGCCGTGATTTAAATCATCGTTTTGTTCATGATCCAATCCATCCAACAATCTCTCTGTTTATGTGCAGCTTATTTAAACGGGATCATAGAATTTATTTGTAAGGAAATCCTTGCATTCATTCAGATTTTACTTTTACACTCTGTGACAGAGCAATCTGTAAAAGAAAAAGCCTTTTAGCCTTTTATCGTCAATTTTCTTTCAATCAAAAGCTTTTTCTTTTCGGGCATAAAAATGCTTGCAATTAAAGTGCAATTGTAACATAAAACTTTTTACTGCCAACAACACCAGCAACATTATCAGCATCATCAACATGAATACGAACACTGAACTCTATGGCAGCACATAAAGTACGCACACACATAACCACCGCCAAGCACCAGAGAAGCTTTTTAGCACATACCGCACATACCATATAATGAAGAAATAAAAGAATTCCAGAGAATGGATGCCAAAATATAAATTGTGTTCGTGTCAATTACAAATGAAAAATATTCGAGCACACAAAGAAATCATACATTAAGGATTTAACAGAGCTGTAGCGTTAATACAATTACGCCAACTGGTGGCTGAATTCGGGATTACTTTAACAGCAGCACGATGCTTACGGGATATAACATAATAAACGAAGGCGCCATGTGTGAGTGAGTGAATGCATTGTAAGTTGATGTTGTTCAACGGAGAGATTCCCGAAAAAGCCGTTCAAAGTAGCTGTTAAGTGGGTGTATGTGTATGTGTAATGTATCAAATATGCATGTTGTAATATCAATAAAGAATATATGAGTAGAGCAGAAAAGATAATATGCAAAAATTCAGAGTGTTTGAAAATTAGATTAAATTGCAATTTCCTACATACCAGGCGTACATACAGATGCATAGAGTGCGTAAGTTGTAGAATTATAATACACATTTTACGCCCCAAAAAGGTGGAATAATATGTTTTGCCTAATTTATATACTGTGAATATCAAATTAAGGGGCTTCATAATTATTAAATTCAATATGGCGACAAGGGGCTTCATAATTATTAAATTCAATATGTTAGACAACTCTTCTGTTCTATCTAATCAATATGGGTTTCAAATGAAACAGCTTGACGAGTAGAAGGCTGCAAACTAGCTGGCAACCGCCTGAAAATCTACTCAACATCAAATGTCAAATGAAAGAACTTGCCGAATAGGTTATAAACGAAAGGAGATATTATTAAATTTCGATCTTTTCACAATCTTTGTAATATGAGTACCATTCTACGTCAAAAAATTAAACTTTCAATATATTTTTTATTTTCTTTCTTGCGCTTTAACAGAATTTGATTTAAAAAAAACGTCAAAATTTTTATTCAAAATTATTTGAAAAAAAAAAAATATTCTATTTTTTCACATTTCGGTTTTTACCTAACACCCAAAAATACCTACAAACAAAATTCAAAATGAATTCTGAAACAAAACGACAACAAACACATATTGCTACAACAAATTTTTATCAACTTAATCAACAGTGTCAAGAGTTAATGGAGGAGATGGATGAGTTTAGATTTCATCGCAAATTATGGGAAGCCGTCTGGAGTAAAAAAAAAAACAGAGATTTATTTTTCCATTAGATCAAAACAAATAATTTTTCTTTAATGCAAATTTTTTAGAAAAATTTTTGGCTGAAGGGAAACGTTTAAATAAAAAGTTTACATACAATGAAGTGCTGGAATGTTATCAAACTATGCTGCAACGGAAATATATGAAAAAGAGAAAAACGCAACAGCAACAACAACAACAAATGAATATTAAGACATCAACAACCGTTTAATCAACCAAAAGAAGTCAATTTCATTAAAAGGACATACGTCCCATTAAATAACCAATATGATCTGAGTATTTTCAACAACAACAAGTACAACAATAAGTGTAGTTTAGTAAAGGACTTGAGGCCTATATACCCAAAAAAAAAGAAAATATTTCATAAATATCCTTTTTATACATATTTCTTGTAAGGATAACAAATATTTTAGGAAAAAGAAGAAAAGAAAAGGTCACCATATAGACAGTGGCCCGAAAAAAGTGAGTTTTAGTGATTAAGTGAGTGCATGTGAAATATGAATTCACTTAAATAAATCTCAACAATACGCTCAAGGCCAATAGAACCCACATACGAAACCTATACAAAATCACAAAAGTTTAAGTACCCTACTACACAAGTTATGGCAAAATTTTTATTTAAAAAATTCAGAATTTTCTGAAGTCATTTAAGTATATCTAAGTCTATGTCTGTCTGTCTTTCGTTTTCACTCAAAATACGAGTATATTGACTTCAGCTGTATGGTCAAAATATTCCTTCAACTACAGTTTACTGCAATTTGTGGGCGTAACCGCCCCTCACATAAAAATATCTCTTTATAGCTTAATTTTTGTGATGTATTGTGTATAGGGGGTGTGGTCAGCGGCCTTTTGTCGAAAGTTATTATTTAAGGGGTTAAAAAAAATATAATAAATAAATAAATATTTGTAAAAACTTGAGGCGCCTTTATCAACACCATATAAGTGTTTGTTATCTTTCTTCTTCATAAAAAAAAATATGTACATATGGAAGAATAAAATTTGGAAAGAGGCTGTTGTGGTCAGTCTTACAACAACAATAAAAGCAAACCTTTTAAACATGTTCAATATGATCTCAATAACCAAAAACTACAAGTAAATGTCTGGGCAGACATAAAAAAACGGATAAAGCTTCCCTTTAAAAAAAACAAACGCACACACGCCCGTGTGTGTGACCAATACTTAAAATGTATGTTCATGTGTTGGACACCCTATAAGGAAGAAAGTATTTATGATCAAAGATGCATCTTGTAGCTTCACAAAGTAAGAAATAAAAGCTTTTTAAAAAACTTTAAACTATTATTATAAATGATATTAATTTTATTATTTGATATAAAAAATGAAACCAAATTTTCTTTAGAAATATATTTTATTATAGCTGGAAAATCGGGTAAAATCTCATTGTTTTCAACATAAAAATGACTAAAAATTGATAAACAATTCATTTACGTACCTAAGCCTTTTCCCTTTTTTTCGGGATCCTAGTCAAAACCCAAAATATTTTGGCTGATTTTTCAAACACCCTATATATGAATATTAAATTGAGAAATGACATATAATATATATTTATCAATAAAAAAATTAAAAATTAAAATTTAAAATTTTTTCAAATGATCAAAAAATTGAAAACTTCTTTTCACATAATATATATTTGAATTGTAGAGTACTTCAATAATCTTGCTTACCAGTCAAGCTTCTCTAATGTTTTAAGAATATCTGTTTTATGTTATTATTATTTATACTGCACTTAACTAAGTTTTTTAGTATTTTTTCCCTTTCCCCAGCCCACTCCGCACATATGTGCTTGTATTGTACATGAAACCGTTCTATTGGCTTGTATGTATATATGGAGAAGAAGAAAATAAAAACATGGAACAAAAAACACTCAATTCCATTAGTATGTGGCTGGCTCCTGCAGCCTTTTATTGAAAGCAAAATCTATAAATGATTATTTGTTGATATTAATCTTAACAACAACAACAACAACAACAAATATAGAAAAATTTATTTTCAAATATGTGCTCATGAAAATGTCACATCGGTCAAGCACAATTGGAGTTTCTTTTCCATAAAAGTCACTTCTTAAAAAAATTGTATAAGAAAAGTATGGAACAACAAAGTGTGGTCCACACTTTTGACCAATTTATCTTTAGACATTATCAATATTACATTATTTTGTGTTAAAATGGCTAAGATCATGTAGATGAAAAAGATGTGAATTTTTGGACAGCTATGAAATTTTTCTTAAATGTGGGCGCATGTGTTAAACATCTGTTTGCCCCTTTTAAAATGGAATTTTTTAGTTAATATATAAAATTCTGCAAACATAAACTTTTAAACTGGTAGTTTAACCAGGGACCGAAGATTAATTTTTCACATTTTCTAGTTCAATTATAACTTGAGAGAAATAGAAAACAAATTTTCTATAAATGAAACAAAAATTTACCCTAAGATGTGACATACATAGAGTTAAACGTATGGACAGAATCGATGTATTGTATGTTATTTAAAAAAAAAGTCTGTTTTTAAAACCTCCTGAAGCCTTGTGAAAGGTTTTTCAAACTAAAAGATACATTTTTTTTACCCCTTAGCCGGGCCCGTAAAAAATATGATCCTTAAAATCAATTTCTTTTATTGTTTATTTATTATTTAATATATTTTTTTATTTTTATTTATATTAAATGTAGAACATAAACTTTAATTGTAATAATAAAAATTATAACTAATGAACGATAAAAAGAATACAAATTATGTATTTTCGCTTCTTAATGGGTTTGACTGTACTTTTATTTTTCTATGTCTAAAAATGTGACCTATTGATCATATAAAGAAGTATTTTATACACATGAGTAATAAATTACTAAAAAGTAATACTAGTTTGGTCCCCTATAAAAATCGTACCCTTAAAAATCATGTTTTTTTTTTGCTTCATATTAGGTTTGATTGTAATTCAATTTTTTTTTTTTTTTCATATATAGGAAAGTTTCTAACAATAAAATATATTGCTTAAAGTGTATTAAGTAAGGAAATTAAAATGACAAAGGGCACCAATACTAAACGACTCTCTTATGGATTTCATGAAAGATTTAACAATCAAATGTGCACAAAAAAAAATGGAATATAAGCCACTCATACAATAACAATTACTTTGCTAGTACTACTACTACGTCTCCTCTTCCTTTTTTTCTGCGTAGCTACGTTAGGATGCGCACACACACACACACACACACACATGTGTATGCATGCGTATGTATGGTTAGTAAGTGTATGTTATGGATAAAATATAACTACTTAAGTAAATGTGAATAAACATAAAAGGAGAAATTTATATCATTTCTCCTATCTTCTAGCTTTCTCTCACACACTCTCCAATAAACACTTACTTCTACTCCTTGCAAACATATGCCTTAATAAACGTATGTACACCGAGAAACAAGTGGCTTTGTAACGTGCCAACAAATAAAAAAGAAACACAACAACACATCTACATACAATATATAAAAATAAAAGAAAGAGAGCGTTTACACTCTACCTTTACATGTTACGGAACATACCCACTCATACATATATAAATAGTTGTATGTATTATATAAAAAAAAAAGCTATGCTTACTCATACTTTTGTTGTAAAAAGTAGTAATTGTTGTGTGTAAAGGTACAATAAACAGCAAACAAGCTCAGCGAGTAGAGAGAAGTTGGGTGAGTATAGGAATGAGTAGTTTAGTGTTATGGACTAAATGCTGGCATGAAATATGTTTTTATTATAGTTATATATGTATTGTGTAATACAACACACACACACACACATATAACATTACTTGTTTTTATAGTTTAAAATGCATTGTGTGAGTAGACTTTAAAGTTATATGTGATGAATAAATCATGAGTACATTTTATGTGTAGTTTTCTTAAAGTACTTCTGCTTCTATTTTTCAAAAATAAAAAGAAGAAAAAGAAGAGGAAAAAAGCTAAGTGAGTGATATAAAAGTCCTTTAGGCGGTTGCGAAATTCTCTGCTTTACCCATTTGTTGTTTTCCTCCATTTTAAGTAAAACTTTAACAAACAGTAAGAAGACGAGCATTAGCAGCAAACGAAAAAAAAAAGTAGTTACAAGACTTGAAAAGCAACATCAACTATATTGTCATAATCAACAACTATAACAACAACAACAACAACAATTTTATCGTTATGTGATGGCCTCCAGCAAACTTATGAATTTTTATATTTTGCAATTTTTAACTTAAGCAAACGTTTCTTTGTTTGTTTATTTGTTTGATTGTTGTTTTTTTTTTGCGTATTTTGTCACTCTATCTCTTAGGCCAGTTCTCTCTGTACGTGCATTGTTTATACAAACATTTGAAAAACTTTCTTTATTTAAAAAATCTGGCGTTATTGTTGTTGTTGTTTATATTATTAGTGTTTTTTTTTTGCAGTTGTTGTTGTTATTTTCTTTATTCGTTGTTTTTACTGCTGATCTTTTTAATATTTTTAGTGTTATTGTTGTTGTTAATGATGTTTGTGATTGTTTTAATCATTTTATTGATATTATTGTTGCCGTTGCTGTTTCTGTTGTTGTTATTTCTATTATTGTTGTTGTTTCAATTTACATGCTTAAGCTGATTTTAAACTTTAGTTTTAAAATGTTTTTTTCTTAATTTGTAATTTTTTTTATTTTACCCACCACATCATATATGGGGGTATACATCAACTTGACAAAACGTTTACGATATTTAAAAGAAATAAAATTGGTTAAGAGCCCCACCCACAATAGACAAAAATCTATTTTTTAACAATCACAAAAATTAAAGTTGGAATTTAAGATATTTATTTATATAATTACCCAATCGATGTGCCAAAAATGGTCGTGGTCATATAATAGACACTCCCACAATTTACAAAAATTTGGCGTAAAACTCAAGATGAAACGCAATCCATACTCGATTAGAGGTATATGCCACACCCACCGTTTGCTTGTAGATGTGGAGGGTATTAAAGATTTGGCCTCAGTCAAATATAGGTTTTTTTTTGTCATTAACGATTTTTTCATTTTAATACCTTCTCACTCTCTCTACCTCTCTCTTTGTATAAATCAAACACTTTTGTCCTGTTTTCACCAAAAAAAAAAAAACTTTTACACCGCACTTCAAAGTAAAGCTATTGCATTAAATTCTTGTTTTCATAGGCGACATTGCTGTTGTTGTTGTTTGTTTGTTTATATGTTGGGTAGCTGCACATTTTTCATTTCTTCCATTTGCTTTAGGTTGTTGTTTATGGTATTATTGTTTGTTTTTAATCAGAATGAACTTATCAGTATGTACGAGTATGAGTATCGAGCAGAGATCTGTCAAATAAATGAATACAAGTGTGTTCTCTGTACTCTGTTCTTCATTGTATGGTGTATGGATAAAAATCTATTTCCATAATATAAGAGCAATGAATTGTTGTTGTTATTGTTGTAAGCATGATTGTAAGGAAAAAGGACAATACAACAACCATAACAACAAATTTTGCTTATTTCGTTTTTTTTTTTCTTGTTACTGCTTGATACAGCAAATAAATATTTTAAATTTTTATAGCTTTGAAATGTTGCTCATAAAATGAAAAAGTGCCAACAAATAAAAATGGACTTTTTACACCCTACCTCAGTCAGAGTGTGTCATTAGTTAACTATTGGAAATGTTTTATAATACGATTCCATGTCACATAAAAAGTCACTTTGTATAGCTTGATTGGTTCCAAATTTGGTATTGCCAATTATAAGACTAATTAACTAACAACCAGAACCAAATTTTATTTAAAAATGCAAATTTTCTTCATATAAAGAATAATTTAATATGTGGTGTTATATGGGGAGCGTTGTTAAAAATTCTCCCACGGGGTCCATTTACAATACTTAATGTTTTTGATTAAAAATACCATTAAATTTATAAAAAAATATCAAAAATTGTGATTTAGAGATTGATTACAAAAATATACATGTATGGACAGACGGACATAGTTAAATATATTTAGATTTTGATTATTAAACTATCAATATAATCCAATTTGTTATTTAGAAGTACTAATACAACCTATCCTTTTAATACAAAAGGTATAAATATATTTATTTGTCATATGAGGCTACAATGAACCTATGATACCTTTTATGAACGTAAGATTTGGAAGATTTCGTGAAAAATCAACTTGAACTTTTGACACTCTACAGATAGTCCGACATCAGCATATAAGAAAAGTCCATACTTTGCAAGTAACTGTTTTGCATATACATGCATTTCATCTCATTTCAATTTTTTTCTTTTTTTTTTTTTTATAGCATATGTGTTCATAACATAGTCCAGCGCGAATTAAGGCAGTTTTAAAACATGCCACGTTGTACCCATGACTTGCTCTCAATTCTTTAAAAAAAAAAAAACAACAACAACAACAACAAATTAGCCTTTGAATGGTAGCATGTTTCTTACATTTTACACTTACCATATCCGAAGTGCACACATGAACATGCTGTAAAAAGAAAATTCCTTTTTGTGTAAAAAATTTAAAATGCAAAAGTCAATGATGGTGAAAAGAAGAAAACACGAGCAGAAAATTTGATTTCTTTATTTCCTGTGTTATTCAAAAAGAAACCTAATGCCATAGAAAGAGAGAAAGAGAGAGAGAGAGAGAGGGAGAAGGGGTTTAACGTGTTCATGTCATTTGCGAAATATAACTTAATTTTACATGCAACTGCTCTAGTATTTGACTAGATTTTCTACGATATCTAATTTCTTCATTTTTTGTACACTTTTGTTGTTATTTTTACGTTTTCTTGTAAATATACGTGTTCATCTAACAAATTCTTGTACATTTACAAGCCCAGCCCCTTCTTGGCATGCATCCCTTGTACACTCTAATGCTACGGTCACTAACTAAACTTACACTTATTTGCAAAACTATACAAACTCTGCTACTGCTGCTACTCTGACAGTTGTTAAATGTTGTGTTGTTTAATACAGTGTTGAGTTTGAGTGTTTGAGTCTCGTTGTTGATGCATACAAACACAATATGTACAGAATGATCAAGGATGTGCTGTGTATGTAAAGACAAGAAATTATATGCAACACCTTGTAATTGACATGTAAATATTTTTTGTTACTTTACAGTATCTCACTCTCTCTCTTCCCCTCTCCGTCTTTGCCATACACACTCATTTATAATAGGACAAGGTGCAATACAATATTATTACCATAGTTGGTAGTTGCAACATGATTTTTTTCTAGTTATTATACTTGAACTATTGTATGTTGTGTTTCTTGTTTTAGGAGCTCATTTTTTAATAATATCCAATTTAATATAAATACTAAGTATTTTTTTTGTATGGTATACAGGTATAGTTTCTTATACTCTCCACTAAGTATGCATAATCTGGATCAACATCAAAAATATTTAGTCGATTTAGAAAAATGGGAAATGTCCGTATGTCCAATTTCATTTTATTAGGCGGAAATACACAAAATGGAAATTGTCAAATTTCACATTGACAGCAGATAAGACAGTTACTCAGTTACCTTATTTAATTAAACACTAAGACGAAAAACGTTCTTACCTTTTCTTCAGCCGCCGCCTCCGTTGTTATTGTTGTTATACCGCGTATACTTGATGGCGATGACCTTTGAGACGTACTATCTTTAGTTTTGCTATTAGTGCTGCTGCCATTGCTTTTGTTGTGATTGTTATTACAATTATTGCTGGGATTGTTGTTGTTGGTATTGTTATTTTGTGCATTCATATTTCTATTGCACATTGAAGATTTATTATGGGGGCAAACAGGTGTTATGGTCATTGGATGATTGGAAGACATCAACGTTATCGGTCGGTTTGGCTGTTGTGTTAATGATGGTGGTGGTGGTGCTACGGGTGTCACACCAAACGGTAGAAACACCATTGAATTGTTCATAGGTGGACCGACGGCAGTTGATAAGACATTCGTGGTAAGCACATTATTTCTATTGGGTTGATTCATTTGGATGGGTGTGGTGGATAGGATTGCCGGGGGTATGGGTGGTGGTGGTACATTGAAGGCAGGCAAGGTTATAAATGATTGAGTCGGTTGGGCATTGTTCATATGCCTTGGATAGTTTAGAGATTGGCAATGAGGTCCATGTCGTGTATGCTGCTGTTGTTGATGTTGTTGTTGCTGTTTTTGTACATTCAATGAGCAATTAAGGTGTTGTTGGTGTTGAAACTGTTTTTGTTGATCACGCTCCATATTCCGTTTACATTCGCCGCAAGGTGTTGCTGCCGTTACTGGGCCAGCATTCGCATTAATCATATAAGGTGCCGCATTGTTACGCGCTGCAGCTGTAGCTGTAAATGTGTTGGACATTTTTGGTGCTTTAGGCCCTTGCCAACTGCATTGGCATGTACAAGACATTAAACCAGCAAAGCGTAGCCCCATAGGGCCCGCTTCCCTCACTTGTGACGAACAAATATTGTGCGAGTGTTGGCTGTTCACACTGCCCCCTCAACACGTTTGTTAGTTAGTTAGAAAAATTAATCTGCAAGAGAAATGGAAAAAAAGCACATTTTCAGTTTTAATTGTTTACAATGGTTGCAGGGAGTGAGAGGGCGTCGCGGAAAGAGTTCAGGTGGAAATGATTGTAATTAACAACACAGCGCTTAAACCTTAAGGCTCTCAATCTCAACCACAAGCCACGAATTTCGTGTATAAATAACGGTACAAGGCTAACAAGTGTAAACCGAAAAAAAAAAAAACAAAAATAATCATTATTGTGATTTTTCACCAATTGTTGTTGTTGTTGTTATTGTTGCTGTTAAAGAAGAAAAAGCATTTTCCCTGAAACATTTCCGTTTTGATTGAACGATAACAATTTTACGCATGAATGATTTTTAATTTAAGGTGCTGGCTGTGTACACACGTCTCTTGCTCTTTCTCGCTCTATGTGTGATTTCCATATTAAATAAGCGAAGAAAATGGAAATTGAAAATCAACGGCCCAACCCCACCCCAAGAGACGACTTTTGAATTTTGATTTGTTTTCTTTTTTTTTTCTGTAATTTTCTTGCAACCTACGTGAATGACAAGACAAAATACAATTTAATTTATGGTTTTTCTCAATATACAATGGAGCAATAATAACGAAGGCCTTAGCATTGGTGATGTCAGGCAGTGGTCAGTAGAACAGAATGTTGCGTGATGCCAATGAAAAACATATGTTGTAATAAAAGTAGTTTTGATGAGATATGAAAAACCCATTGATATGCAATCAGGACAGAGATGGCTGTGGCCTCCTTTATATTGATTATTCAATTGCGGATGAAACATTAAGCAAAACAGGATTTTAAGTATCAGTTAAGATTCAAGTGACCTCATATTTATGTCTTTATACAAATTAAACAATGAAATAACAATAATAAATGGGGGAAAACCGAAACAAATTCCAAAACCTCATCATTACCAAGATAAATAAAGAAATATTTAAAAAGGCAAGTATCAATGATGGAAATGTTGGAACCGTACATTACTCTACTCTACAACATTTTAAGGGTTCTCAAAACCGAATGCAGTCTAATCAAGCCGTGGTATCTTATGCTGTCTAAACAGAGGAGGACCGTAGGTTCAATCGATAAAGACCGAAGATAAAGCAAACCTAATGTAAAGCTAAACTAGGCTTGCGTGGACCATCTGGCTTGCCAAGTTGTAGGTTGCTACCTAACCTGTCTGTAAATATTACTTCGCATTCAAACTTTATCAATTAAACTTACAATTCTCCTCTCTACACTTCTCAGACTGTATAAGACTCGATTAGACTCTGCTTGGTTTTGTCTTTCTTTTTACATTGTTGTGACGTATGTAGGAATCGTAGGTAGGAACCTTCGTTAGATATCACAGCGTATATAGTAAACCAAAAGAAAGTTAATCAAATATTGCCTAACGGCACTTCAAGTACAGTGTATTTTACTTTCCATATAGTCTTCCATAAGACAGACCAGCCAGAGACGTTCATTACTTCTAGTATGATTTCACATAAATACTTTTTAACGAGAAAGGAGAAGAGTCAGGAAGGTAATCACACCATTATAGCGGAACAGCATCCATATAAAACATATTGAAATGAATTTTTACCTCACCCAAATACTAAAAGGTCGTAAATGTTTCAAAGTATGTCTGAAAACTACTTCTGAACCTGAAAAGAGTCTTTTCTGCCCTTCTTGTAACAATAAGTTTATTGAGAACTTTGCGAAAGTGTGGCACCCCTCAGAAGATTGGCTTGGTGTAGTTGGAGAAAATAAATTCTAGTTTAGGTTATGGTGAGCTCTTCTGAAATGTGGAAATCAATAAACTAAGTAGTATAATTTTAGGCTGATAAGAATAAAGTAGGAATGATGGTCTAATAGGTTAGCTTTGCGTAGTAGCGGGAGAGACTGTTCTTTAATATATCGTAAGCCAAGTGACCTAGATTTAAGAATTGTGCATTCTTACAGAATGGGCCGTAGGTGTCTTTGAATGATTCCACCTTCTAGAAGATGAGAAGAAGAACTATTTCATTATTATAATATACGGAAGAAAAAGAAAGGAAGAGGATACATTATAGAATAAATACATCGCTCATAAAATGTTTTCTTGCAATTCTTTGCTGCCTGAACAAGGCACTCATGTTTTAATGAAAATCCAAATTCAATCAATTAAAATTGAGTTTAATTTAATTGTATTATGATCAATAAATTGGATACTTTTCAACATTATTTTGAAGATACAAATATCTAAACACCAAAGACATCTATAGATTGATATGAACACAAATCTGTATTTAGTTTTTTTAAAACTAAATAGCAAGTAAAAGTTTCTAGATAAAACTAAACTTTAAAAAATGAAGAACTTTTACCAAACTGGATATTGAAGGGTATTAATAACCGACTATAAATTCATTTGCCGCACACTTGTTTGTTACTGATTTGATGAACTTGTTAAATTTGATCATTTCCCAATTATTTTTCTCATGAAATTTTTTTTAGAACTTCCAACTGTGAACGCTCATTTCTTTCGCCTCTTTTTTGAAATGTAAAATTTTTTCCTGACCCTTTAGAGTATGTGCGAAATATTTTTGTTTTTAATTGTTGTGACAGTAGTGAGGGAATTTGTGGAGTATTATGCCGCTGCTCAAAGAGAAATAACCGGCATAAGAAGTGTCAAAAACTGTTGGTCATAAAGCATAAGGACTAGACGGGTGTTGTGACCCGCACCGGTGGCAATTATTCAAACCAATTGAATATGAAGTGTGCGGCAAATGAACACAACGGAAACCCCAAAAATCCGGGTAGATTATAAAGTCCGTTCGACGGCATGTGCTTGTACTATACATCTTGTATCACTCTGTGCACTATGCTCCATTTTCGATTCAAATTAACACACAGCCGCCCGCTTTACATAGCCCTCGTACCTGAGAGAACCCTTTTTTACGTTTTTTTCTTTTTGGTTGAAATTATTTTTTGTGTTTTTTCTATTTCACCAATGGCATCAGCATCGTTGCTGTCCGCATCGTCGTCGTCATCATCAGAACAAGCAATTTTTCGGTAATAAAATATTTAAATTTAATTAAGGCCAACGGAGTAGAGCCGCTATGTGTATTGAAGCCAAACCAAGGTGCTGCTCTGACCATTTCTAAAATAACTGTAAGCCCGTATACGAAATATTCGTCAGTATTGGTGTTGTTGGTGTTGTTGATGTTTACATCACATGTAATAAAATTGTGCTGTTTGGTGTTGTACACTTTCCCAGCTGAACCCCAAGCTTAAGTAAAGGTGTTAACTACTGGAAAACGAATATGAAATGAAATGAAATCGTTTTGGTTGCTTATGCAAACACGTCTGGAGGCTACATCAGGTCAAATCATGTTGATGATGATGAAAAATAACAGCGAGCCTTCTTTGTTGTCGCGTAAACATATGATGATGCCTCAAACGAACCAATTCAACGCTATGCAAAAATTTTCGCGCTTCACTTTGTGAGCAACGCTCGCTAATGAAATATTTTATATAAGTAAAGAATGATAGGCAGGCGGACCGCAAGGAACACGATTTTTCATTATGAAAAAATTTTACTTTGATTAAAATTCTTTTTCACCGGCATTCAATTTAGTTGTTGTTTTTTCTTTTGTTGTTATTGTTATTACTGATTCCAGAACCTTTTTCTTTAAATGCTTAACAATAGACGGAGGCCTTCATTTTGCTTTGCAACATTTTTTTTTTTTTTATGAAAAGCAGTAAAGGTGTTAACTGACGAATGAAAGATCACAAATAATGCAGCAGGGCCGTGTTTTGTTATTTATGAAAATTTTTTTATGTAAAAACAAGCCTAAGATCAATACTAAGTTTTAATAAGTTTATTGTTCCATTTACAATATTCGGAAGAGCGAGTCATAGACCAAAAATTCAAAATCCTTCCATCCTTCCGTTACAAGCTTAAATTGTTCATTTGCCACCCGAACTAACCTGGACTTTCGTGATAATATTTTTAACTGTCGGTGGATTACCAATCCAACACGACACATGAGTTCAAACTCCATCTGAAAAAAAATTTACTTTTTTCCTCAGTTGCATTTGAACCCGAGTCCTGCAGCGGGCAATGTTTGAGACATATTTTTATTTTCTATATTGAAGTTTTTTATTTAAAGTGAGTTTTTTTAAGTGGACAGACACACCCAAAATTTTCGAAAAACCTTTTTATGCAGAAACCAACTTATAAGTTGATACGTATACGTACGTAATATATTTTAATAATAATTAAAAAAAATCGGGTAAAAATCACGCCTACAATTGCTTACAACAATAGAGCTAACAAGTAAGAAAACTATATTTTAAATACGTTCCACATGTATCTGCTTGTAAGTTGAGTTTTACGCTGAGTATGCTTGAGAGTGTGTGGTGTCCGAGGGTACCCATTTCTGAAACATCGTTATAAAGGATTATTGACCTATTTTAGCCCATTTTAAAAAGCGCTCTGCTTACAGGAACTGAAAGGGAGTGTTTGTACAAAATTTCAGCTCAATATCTCAAAATATACAAACGTGCAAATTCCTACAACAGACAGACACATGGACATACATGTCGAGATTGACTCAGATTTTGATACTGATCAAGTATATATACTCTTTATAGGGTCTCTTTAAGATATTATATAAGATATTTTGTACAGCGTATACCCCGTGACCGCTAAGACCGCGTACCATTTTACCCTAAATTGGACGTATGGACAGTTTTAAAACATTTGAACATTTCAGAGAGTGACTATGAGTAATCAGCTTCCTAAAAAGAAAATCTACACTTATTTTATTTCAATAACCTTGATTAGATTATCCATCTTCACTCTAGAGTTATACCCAAAATATGTTAATTTTAGAAAGAACCAGGAGCCAACAGTAGCTAATTCCTAAATGCTAGGTTTATGTAAAAAAATTGTTTAATTCAAAATAACGGTTATACAGATATAACGTATACAGCCTCTATGCTGTAAAGAGTTGCAGTCATTTTTATTTTGTACAATATTTAGTATTCTCCCGTCAGTCACTGTTGTAGTGAAACGAGGTAAACAAGATGCTGCAGAACGATGTAACTGTGTAAACAAAAGTGCAGTATTTTGAATAAACAACTGCAACTGCAACAACAAAATCAACTGCAAACAAATACATGTTCTTTTTTTTCTAAATATACTCACACATGCACTTACACTGGCACACACAAAATGCACGCTCTCACACTCGTCCAGCTCTCTTGCCGGGGATATTGGTTTTGTTTTTGTGTGACGGAGACTAAGAAGAGGAAGATGCAGCTCAATGGCAATGGTGTGACATATATAAAAAATACACAACAATTTGTATCGGAATTTTACGCTCAGCTCGGCTGATGGTAATTCACACACATACACATAAACACACACTTTATATAAATACGAAGGATATTATGGTATGATGTTGTACTATAAAATGAAACAGCAATAACAACAATAACCAGCTGCGTTGTTGTTGAAATAATCGTTTAAACACTTGATGCGCAAGTTTCGCGATACCGAGCAATGCCATGCACTGCAAACTGCACTTTATTGCAATTTTCTTGCTCTGTGCAATATTTTCTTAACCATCGAATTAACGATTTTTTTCCCGTATTGTTGTTTAATTTCTTCATAAATATTTTTGTTTTGTATAAAAATTGAAGTTGTTCCGCCTTCGGTTAGAGATTTTAAAATATGTGGTATATAAACAATACGCCGTCGCGTGTCGCCGAATTAACACTAAAGAGTTGATGACTGTGGTTGTGCGTTTAAACGGACGTAAGGGTGCCGCACGAGATTACAACTACAGTCATATGCTCACAACAACACACAATACAACTACAATTTTCAGTTTATTTGTTTGCTGCCTGTGACTGTGACTGTGCCTGCCACTGCTGCTACAGCCACTACTGCTGTTTGCTGTTTGCATAGTCACATGTCCTACATACATACACACATACACAAATTGTGCAGAGTGGTTGAATTGGCTATAATAATACCAACAACAATAAAAACAACAACAATAAGAATAATAATAATAATAGAGAAAAAACACATTTATACTCGTATGTAGCTGCAACAATTAGAAGCGCTAGCAAGAAACTCTCGTGATAAATAAATGTGATATTCAAACGGTAACACATAAAAAATATTTAAAGCAAAAGGAGTGAAATTTGTTGATTTATGGCAACTTTTGGAGTACTCTACTAATTTCATTGCCATTTAAAATGAACTCCATCAAGCATATGAGTAGTTTTTCAGTATGAAATCGCATTTCTTTATAATATTTTAACAAACCTAGACATTTTTTCACTACAACATACAAAAGTAATTAAAATGCAACACTGTTGACTTGGTACTAAAATTAGTACATAAGCTGAGAAAGCGTTTCTAATCATAATCTTAAGGCTTACTAAGATGAAGAACTTAATATACAGCAACAAAATTATGAGCACATCAAACACATTAACGTACACACTCACATAAACACACACACACATACACGCATACCATATACCAGCATTAAGTCTGCACAATGTTGACATAACACGGACACACAACCTTCTACTCAAAGGTTATAATAAAATATAAGCCGGTTTGGTTTGATGGTTCAAAGAAATGAAAAAAAAAAAAAAATTAACTAGAAAGTAACACTTGTAACAGAGTAACAGAGAACAAGAGCTACTATGTCTTATATAGTATGCTTATGCCATGCTAAGCCGTTGCCACGTAACATAAAGAGTATAACAAGCCAACTGCCAAATACCGCCTTCTTTTTTATTTCTTCATTTTTTTTTTTTTCGATTTTGTCGCAAAAGAGCTGCTGTTGCTGTTCTGTATGCCGCGTTTGGAAAAGACAAAAGGAAACCCACTTCAATTGTTAGACACTTTGGCACATCAACTCTTCAACCCATTGTGTACACATACACGTACACGGAAGTCTTTTTTCCTTATCTCTTTTCTTCTATAAATCTGTCTCTTTCGCTCTTTTTCTGTTGGTTGCAAATCTGCTGTGTTATTATTCTCTGCTACTCACCCGGTTGTTGAGTACTTGATATGCTAATTTTCACAGATTTTCAAGGGAAATTACGAGACCCTAAACCTACACGCACACCTACATACTTGTATCAAGTGTATGATGAAGAGTCGTTTGGCTGTGTATGTTGAGTAAAACAATGACATTTACTTGTGCCTCATCACATACACACACACACAGCTTGAAGTGTCATAGAGAAGTACACTGATATTGTAAGAGGTGTCAAGTTGTAGTATATGTTCGCAGCGCCCTCAACGAGAATAGTCGGAGTAATAGGTGCTGTTTGAAGGAAGCGTCAGTTGCACCGAATAATACATTAAATTCCTGTGAAGTAATGGTAATTAAGTACTTTTCTAGAACACAAGTAACAAAAGATAGAACTTTTTAGCACTGATTTGTTAAAAAATAGTACTAAACTTTATTATACCCTACATCACATGTGGTATATTAAGTTTATGCGAATGTTTGTAACTCCTAAACGGCTGTATCTTAAATCCACCTTCAGTCAGTCCGATCGATTCAAAATCAAAATCTGAATTGATTAAACAATGTCCGTATGTATGTCCATGTACATACGTGTTTAAGCTACTAGTCGCAATTCTTGAGATATATCAACGAACCATTTTTATGATCCCAAAAAGCCTGAGTTTGCAACAATTGATTAAATTTGTGGTACTGAGTGATGTAGGGTTTTAAGTGGTCGGGTTTCATTGAAATTTTTACTTCTTTTTTACTTATCTTATTATTATAGTTGTGTGTAGGGTGCCTACACGTTAATATTTACCAAAAACTTATTTTATATGCCACACGTCAGGCTTTGTACTCCTCTAAATTGTGCTCTCAAATCCTTTCATATCCGCTCTCGCTCTCTCTCTTTCTGTTTTCACTTTCTCTGCACAAAATACAATTCTTTGCAGACTGACACCACTACCATTATATGAAAGGAAAATTATACATTATATGAGTGTGTGAATGAAATGCATGTCTGGCATTGGTTGTTAATATATACAAATCAGAGGCGGAGCTTACCCTACCACTTTTCACTCCAACTATGATTTTTCTATGATATAAAAAGAGGAGGTACTTACTGCAAAAAATATTATAAGAAATGTATAAATTCCTTCAAAGAAACATTAATAATATATTATCATTATATTCGTATTGAAAAAAAGCCTTAAATTAATAGAAATTGTTTAAAAGTCTAGCAAAACAAGATTTCTGATGGCCCCTTCATTTTATTCGATTTTGACTACAACTCTGCGAATTGTTTATCCGTGTTTGTTGTTTATACTCACACAGAAATATAAATCCAATACAAAATACACACAACAACCCATCTCCCGGCTTTTTCACTTGCATGGCACTTGTATTATTACAGCTTAACTGCTGCAGTAGTGTAAGTATGTTGTATCGTATGCCAGAGGTGCTGGTGATACAAATTATAAACATGAAAAAGAAGAAGAAGCATACAGCTGCTTGTGCAGCAACTCAAGCTAAAATATTTTATGCCCATGTATTGTTGTTGTATTGTATCGTTCTGTTTTCAACAATTGTATCACTTTTACTCTCTTTCTGTCTATCTCTCTTTCTTGTTTTGTTAGCATGTTAAAAATAGGTTAAAAATATACGATACAAGACAACAACAAATCATATGAAAATGTTCTACAGAGAGTAAATTGTGATGGATAAGTACGAAGAAGAGAGAGAGTGAGCTATTACTGTTACAGGTAGCACGTGTTCAAAATAAAATAAAAAAACATATAAATTTGCCACCAACAGAAAATCAATTGAAGCATTCAAATAACTGTAGCACGTTTCAAGTATTTATTAAGATTTTTTAAAATCTATTTCATCAATATTTTAATTAAAGAAAATTACAAAACTGCGCATAATTTGAGAAATTTTATAATATTTTATTTTATAGACGTGCCCGTTGCTTTTCATACACTTCACGTAAGATGCAGATATGCTCAGGTTGTTAGTGCTCCGTTTGAAATACCCAGAAGATAGCCCCACAAAGTATGTATATTTAGTTAAACGTATGAAATACTAATTCTGAGTCCATCCAAGTTTCAGTCATGCCCACAATTGACAAACATTTCTCGATAAGTCGCAAAGTGAAAATTTAAAAAACATATTTATAAAGAGATTTTCTATGCATGATTGTGTTAAAAATGAGTGGAAATGAATAAAAGACACGCCCACAATTTTCATTTCAGGGTCATTTTTTAGTGCAAAATTATAATTTTTTTTTTAATCGGTACTCAAAAAATGTCTCCTACTTATGCATGGCACCGAGCCTGTTTTACCTCTCAGATATAGAAATTACCTACCATTCAAGGAATATTTTAAAAACACCCCTTCAAACCCCGGGTTCAACAGGTTGTCTTTTTAAAAGCAAAAAAAAAAAATGTTTCTCAATTATCTTGAAACAATATCTTACCAAACGCCTATCAAACGCAAAGAGATACAAATTGAATTGAATTTTTGTACAAACTAAAACAAAAACATAAATGGTATATAATTTTTTTTTTTTTTTTTTAAACAAACAAACATTCAACTGGAAAGTTTGAACACTCTAGTTAAGTGTGTGTTTTATATATTTTGTGACTTTCAATGCATGGCAAAGGTAGTCAAAGCTGCTGTGGCGAAAGGCGACTCTTGACAGCAGCAATTGTTAATTTGCAACAATCGAACATTTCAATTGAAATTGAATACCGTTTAGGGGCAAATGATGATTTCATTCTTTTACTCCTTCTTTTTTTTTTTTTCTTATATATCTATCTTCTTTATCTTCTGTCAAGTACATGGATTTGATAGAAATTGAACAATACTACAAACTAAATTTGGCTTGGGCCATATCTTAAATACCCTTCATTATTTATACAAACGGTGGGCGTTGCAGGTCCCTAATTACGCCCTATCATTTGTCAAGTCGACTTTTCCGCCGGGTAGCTTTTTTTCTGTAAATTTGCTAAATTTCAACTTCGTATCTCAAATATTGTGGTAGAAAAAATGGTTTTTTGGATTGTGGACCACGCCCATTTTGGTCACAATGTTCACATATGATGAATGGAATAATTATATTTAGGTCATTATGCCAACCACACACGGTCATACATTTCTAGATTGGCTCAGTTGTTGTTACTGATCAAGAAAGGGTCTCTAACAAGGTGTTACAAATGTAATGACAAACATAAAATACCTCCACATAGCATCTTGTATGGAGGTTATAAAAACTAGAAACTGAAATGCCAATAGAAACACAATTGAAAGAGAAGAAAGTCAATTGAAAATTGTTTTCAAATTTATAATATGAGTTGTCAATGGCAGCAGAATACGAGCCGTACGTGTGTGTTGGTAGATAAAATGTTTATGAAATCTTTAACTTTTACCTGAATAAACGCTTCATGCAACTGTAATCTCTCTACTTATATACATATCTTCATGAAATTTTCATTTCTTATTATTATCACGGTTCGACATTAACACTCTGACAAGCATAATACGAGCAGAGATTGTTAACGGTAAGTCTCTCTACTTAAGCATTTGGTTTATTTTCTAAACTTCACATCAAACCAAACTAAGCCAAGCACGTTACGAAACCATACAAATACAATAATAACAACAACAATAGAAACACAGTAGAGGACCTAACAGTTAGCACCCAACAATCAACATTGATTTGCTGGTTATTTGTTTGGAGCTTAGTCGTTAGCTTTTTTCTTATTTGCCTACCGTTTGATTGTTTGTTGCACTGTTCCATTTATCTCTTTCTCGCTCATTACTTTTCTATCATTGTGGGTTGTTATTGTTGCTGTTGTTGTTTTTATTGTTATAGTTAGCAGAGGCAGAAGAAGAAGAAGAAGAGGATGAAACCAAATCATCATCAAAACGCGCAAAAGAGATTTACGAACAAATGATTGTTTTGTGTGTGGGTGCAAAAGTGGGTGTATTTATGTGTGTGTCTGTTGGTTGTGTAATCCTTGTTGTAACGCGCTGTCATAATATTTGTTTCTCTTAATTAAATTGTGTGAATATTACAATTTTCTATATGAGTGCACACTTTCATTTCATTTTTGGTTTTCCATGTGGTTTCATATTTTGGGCAACAATTTCTTCATATTGTATGTATGTGGGGGTAGTTAAGTTAGTGTAAGATTGAACTGTATAAATATGTTATCATTAACAGGCAATGAATGTGAATATAATTTAGTTAACGAAGTAGTAGCTTAAAGGTGAATGAAATAAAATATAGTATGAAAGTGAGAAAATGCCTTCGTGAAAAAACCATTAAATGGAAAGGGTCTGATCGTGTCCAATTACTTGAATTATTATCTACCAAATTGTGTCGAAAATATTAGAGATTGCAAATGCCACATAAAGGCATTTTTTTTAATGGGCCATTATATGAAAAGGGGTTTTGAAAATGGTTCAATTCGCTCCATTTTCCATAGAATTATACAATACCAAAACAGCAAATACATAGTACGAACTAAGGCATGAGGCACTTTGCATAATCCACAAAAACTTTAAGCATTGAATTTAGTACCATATAGGTTTTTGAAAATTTCCTATCAATTAAGCCGCCTAAATATGATTTTGGTAATTACGAAAGGTTCGACATCATAGAAAATCTTTATTCATAGATAATAAAAACTTTAAAATTGTAAAAGTTCCTAAAGCCTCCCTCTAGATGTTACAAACGGAATGATAAACTTTGTATACATGTTGAATACAAAACGATTAAAGTAAAAATTGGGCTTAGGCCAAGTCTTAAATACTTCCCATAGATTGGGTGTAGCAGGTTCATGATTACGTCCTTTTTTTATGTAAGCATTATTTATCAACTTTTAAGTCAGGTTTTACGCTGAGTACGTTTTTTGTAAATTGTGGGCGTTTATGTTATCCGACCATGCCCATTTTTAATATATATATAGATGGAAGATGTAATTATAAACAGACTTGCTAATTTTCAACTTTATAGCTCAATATCTGTGGCAAGTAAATAAATTTTTGACGATTATGGGCATGGCTCTTGACCGATTATGCCCAATTTAAATAGCGTTCTACACGTAGAAAGTGTATGTACAAAATTTCATTTTAATATATCAAAATTTCCTACCATGAGTGCAGTTGGACGTACGGACGGACATGTCTGATGTTTTCTTCTGGTTGTTGCTAATGGAATGACAAACGTGATATATTCCTCATCTTATGTGGACCGCATACAAATATGTAAATCACTGCTTACAACACGTACTCGTGTAAAGGTAAATAAAGATTTCAAAATTTTTCGTCATAAATTAAACCACACACACATATTGCCAAGTAACTGAAAAATAACACACCAACACATTTTTACTTGTTCCTAAGTCAAGTAGAGGTGCGGCCCACTCGTATATATATTTCATATACATCATTAGGCCATTAACAATAATCCTATCCTGTGCGTGTGATGGTTTGAGCTGGTGTAACAAAAACGAAACTGCATAAAAAACAAGAGAAACTTTAGTGATTATTACCGACAGTGTTACGTGACTGGTTTGGAAAGTGCTCGAAAATGAGATCCCGTCCTCCCGTTTGCATCGCAGGCTGCTACTGTTACTTACTTTCTATTTTGCATGGGTGACTTTGTTCAAATCGCTGCCTAATGCACGGTACCCACTCGGTTGGCAAATCATGATTATTGTTATTGTTAAGTAAATGTGTAACTTTCGTTGGTGAAGGATTTGTTTACTTTATCGTTTTTCTCTTCTTTTTTTTTTTACTGTAAAATTTCATTTTACTTTATTTTCAAGCATATCTGTAAATGTCTGGCGCTCCAGCTTTGTGTTTAAGATTTCATTTTATTTCGTATTAAAGGTTGTTTTCTTTAATTTTGTCATCTACAGGAAACTGTCTATTGCTTTCCTTCTATGAATCGTTTTTGCATGAATTTTATGTTCAGATGTATTTTTACACCCCATACCTGAGATGGTGGGTGTATTAAGTTTGTCATACTGTTTGCAACATCCAGAAAAAGCCCTCAGAGACCCTAAAATGTATAAATATTTTTGATAAAAATCAAAAACTTAGTCGATCTAGACATGTCCGTCCATGTATCCGTATTCTGTTAGCACTCTAGTGACAGTACATTTTGAGATATAAAGCGAAAATTTAGTTAATTAATTTATACAAGCAGAATGCTACTGAAATTGAGAAAATTGGTCAATAGCCACGCCCACAATCGACGAACATATATATGTCTGCTTCAAAAATTTTTCTATGAATTTGAAATTATTATTATCTCACCCATCGATGAGCCAAAAATGGGCATGGTTGCGTGTGGACAACAGTCACGCCTACATTTTATAAAAAATACCATATTCAGCGTAAAACTCAAATTTCAAGCTGATGCATATACTATTAGAGGACGTAATTATGTACCTGCCACGCCCAGCATTTGTGTGTACATGTGGAGGTTATTTATGATTTGGTTTAAGCCACATTTAATTTTTTTTGGTTTCACAACTATTCCCCTATTTCCGGTACACACACACACACACACACACACACACACAGACTTTACGTTGAAAACATATAAAAAAGTTTACAAAATCATTTCAAAATGTTGCCATCCTGTTGAGTTTTCTTGATATTTTTTTTTTTTTGATATTTTTGTATTTTTGTGTTTGTGTTGTTGTTTATTTTGAAACACATACAAAACACGAAACTGGTTCTATAAAGGAACTGTTGTGTGTTGTGTTGTAAGTCCTTTCTTTTTTTTCTGGTGGTGATGTTCGAGCTGTTGCTGCTGTTACTGCTTCCACTGTAGCTGGAGCACAAAATGCATTATTGTCATTTAAAATGCAAGCATGCATTAGCCTGTCACACGTCCTTTGAGATCTCAAAGAGTTCCTACTGAGTTGTTTCCAATTTTGTTGGTTGTTATTGTTCAGCTTGTTGTTGTTTTATTCCTACTTTCATCTTAACCACATATTTTGTTATTGTTGTTGTTGTTGTCGTTGTTGCTCTATACTTACAACGTGCCTTTCAGGCACGCTTCTATTTTCAATTTTTTTTTTGTTCTCCATTTTTACCATATTTACATACAACTCGAATCTGATGCTTTTTTACTTCAAATTCTATGGAAGATGTTTGAATGGGGAGAGAAGAGCATTAGGGTGCATATGTGTGTATGCGTGTGTTTATCTTTAAAAAGCTTGGGGACAACTCAGCTTTGTTTTTCGTCCATGAAATGAAATGCGTACATATGAGTGTGTGTGTGTGTATATGTACGTTGCAATACAATGATTACGTTTGTTGTGTGGCTATTACCAATTTTGCTTCTTCTTATTTGTACATTTTTGACATATTATTTATATTATTTAAAGGTAAAGGCAAAAATATTTTGTTTATATGTATACAAACATATACGTTTAATATAAGTTATGTCACGAAACAACGACAACAGCAACAAAAACAAAAACAACCGCATTATTGTTATTGAAACATAAAAACGAGATATCGAACCAGTATCATCGTTTTTAGTACATAAGGGAGATTTTTAATTACAAACCATGCCCTCTTTTGTAAAAAATCTCTCACCTGGCCACACATTTATAACTATAAACTTTAAATTTGATAAATATAAAAATGGGCAGAATCATTATACAGGCACGCCCTCAAATTTATCAATACTCTCTGGAAGTAGACCTCAACTCTAAAATTGAGACATGAGATAATAGATTTGCTACCAGTGTAGGGTATCCACGCCTTGTGTTACTACTGTTTACTTGACTTCTTCTTTTACTAATATTGTTGTTGTTATTGTTATTGTTGTCTTCATAACATTTCAATTTGCATGCACACGTATAATCACCGTTACGTGTATGATCATTTATTATACGCCTGCCAACGCATTACGATTAGTTTCGGTTTTTACAGTATATTGCGGATGGCATATGTGTGCGTTTGTGTGTGTCCTCTTGCGTGTGTATGCGTTTGGTTTTGACCCGAAAACTCTTCATAGCTTCATAATCGCATTTCAATATGTTGCTGCTACTATTGTTATTATTGTTGTTGCTGCTGCTGCTGCTACTACTTACTAATGCTTACGTTGGGGAAATTATCGAAAAGTTTCCACAATTTCCAATTTTTGGTTGTTTGTGAGTGTGGTTTTTATTCTTTCTTGTTTTTTTTTTTTTTCATTTTTGGTTTTTGTCACAGCCAATAACTACGAATTGTCAGCTTATTACGTTGCGTACGTAGTACAAGAGTAATAATAATATGCCACATGGCTTTTATTGGGTTCTTGCGAAAGTGCAAAATTGACAGAAAAAAGAAAAAAAGGAAAAAAGAAGAATTTCCATATTTTTATGCAGCAATTGCTTCGTATGTACGTATGGCTTACGAAAGATAATTCTTCTTCTTAGTTGCTCCATTGAAATGTATCCCTTGGCGCTTGCATAAGTTAGTATCAATGGTTAAGTGTGAAAATTGCTTTGAAATTATTTTTTAACAACATTTTTTGGACGACAAATTGTTAGTGGATAGAGGCGCCACTGCGACATAAGTGTTGGCCAAAATTAAGATTATATTCTTATGTCACTGAATTTCTTGTTAACTATATTCATAAATACTTCATTTATATATAAATTTTATACAAAAATATATTGAGTTTATTCTGAAGTTGGTAACTTCTCAATGATTCTAATGGAGGCACAATTTTATTTGTCCTAAAAATTGAGAGATTTTCTTAAGACTTGAGTAGTAAAAATATTTGTACCATTTTCCAACGTCATAGGTAAACTTTTATGGCACACAAATAGATTTTTGACAATTGTGGGCGTGACTTTTGACTCATTTTACCCATTTTTTAAAAAGATCTGCATGCAGAAACTAGAAGTGTTTGTACAAAATATGTCTATAAAGTCACCTAAAATATGAGAATACCAACCGCAGAGGGACACGAAAGTCCAGATTGTCACAGTTTTTGATGTTGCTCAAGAAAATACATGCTTTGTAGGGTTTCTGAAGCTTCTTTGTAGGCGTTTCAAATGGAATGACAAACTTAGTATACCCCCATCTAATGTGCAGGGTATAAAAACTACATAAAAAAATATTTTTTACAAAATTTTAACCAAATAACTCAAAATTTGCGGCCATGAGAATGCCAACAAAGCATGGATATACGGACGGTTGTGTTTAAATCGATAAAAATGTTGTGGATGATCAAGAAAATATTACACTTTATAAAGTTTCTAATGGTTTCATTATAATGTTGCAAAGAAAATAGCAAACTTAGTATACCTGCTATATAAAAATTTTAAAATGTATTAAAAATTTGTTAATGCTATATTAATTTTGTCTGTAAGTCCGTTTTTTTATAAAAAAAGTCAATATCTGACACGTATTAAATAAAAATTTGTTATATACATAAACTTAAATTTAAAAAGCATACATCAGTTAATTTCTATATATATATAAATGTTGTTTAGTTTAAGTAAAGACAGGCTTAACTGACCAAACATTTTCATTTATGTTATTTATATTTTCTCTATACCTCTCTCTACACCCATAAAACAAATGTGTGTTATATAAAATATAATTTAAGTTCATTGAATTATAAAAAAAACAAAAGAAAAATTAATTCTAAATTCTTTACGAGTACATAAATTTATTCCCAGTTGATGCGTCCTATGAAAAAAAAGCGCAAAAAACAACTGCAACTTGAGAGACGGAGAGAACGAATTTGGTTGTAGCAGCAGTAGTAACTCTTGTCACAAAATCTTTATTTATTGTTTTCAATAAGTTGCCGCAAGATAATAACATTGAATAACATGCATATGCAGAGAACCCATTAAAGGAATTACTTGAACTTTATGCTTCCGCTGCTGTATGTTTTTTCCTTTTTTTTTTTTTTTTTTTTTGTTACCATTATTTTTATGTATTCTTGTTCTAGTTGGGTTTTTTTTTTTTTTTTCTTATATATTGTAGAGTTCATACGATACAAAATCGTTTTTGTACAGAAAATTAAAAACAATAAATTTACGCTGATGAGAAGAGAGCAGGATAACGGTTCAGTATACGGCACACAAGCACCAATAATATCTAAAAACTTAAGATAAAGATAATTTTAAAAGTTCGCGCGTTAAGCCATGACTGTCACAAATATAAACAAATCCCAGAAACAGTCGAATATGTACACACCAACAGCTATGCCATGGAAGGCTGTCTCGTTCTGTTTGGGGACAGCCCGTATGCTCTATATTGGGAAACTAACAAAACTAAAAAGAAATTGTTGCATATATATTATACATACACATGCCATGGGGGTCTTAGTGAAATTTTAGTGTTATACTATGGTGAGCACTTGAAATTAAGGCGATAAACAAACTGGCAACATTTGGAAATTGTTTGTTTGACCAGAGACTATTACGGACGTAAGGACGTACGAACGCATACATTGCAGAAAACATTTAAGGCCATATACAATAAATATATATGTACGAGTATATGTATATATTTATATATATACATGTATATGTGTGTTGGGCCTAACAAACGTGTTTCCAGTCCAACCACAGCTACGACAAATAAATTCCACCATATACAAACAGACACTTTTATACATATATGTACATATAAATGTTAATATGTATATGTGTAGCATGGTTTGTTAAGCTTTTCTTACTATTGTTGTTGTTATTGTTTTTGGTATATACAATACGATATTTCATGATATACGAGTATTTACCAATAATACGATCCTTAAAGTACACAACGGGCCAACTGTCATCTGTATGCGACGTTGCGGTTTTATTTTATATCTCCGGATTTTTGCAAACTGCTGCATGTATGGATATAACGACAACAACAACAACACCACAACCAACACTTTAATAATGGTTTTGGCACAACTTTAATCGTATCAATTGATTGCTTTGATAATAACGATACCCACTCTCTTTCTCTCTCTTTTTCTTGTTCCCTCTTTGATGTTATAACGATAAATGATACTGCTAAGAAGGATATATAAAATAACTTTAACTCTACAGAGAAAATATTTGTCACAATAAAAAAAAAACAAGATAGACAAGTTCGGATAAGACCGAAGCTTAAATACCCTCCACCTTTTGTAATTCTCTAAAAAATAAGCTCCTATTACCATATTTATGTATAAGACTATTTCAATCACGCCCATTTTTGGCACAGTATTGGATAACGGTCCCACTTATATTTATACCCAATTTCAACTTGATAGGCATAGTATTTTTCGATATATAATTTTTTTAAAATACAATTTTTTCGAGGTATGATGAGATTTTCGCTTATTGCGGGCGTGTCTCTTAACCGATTTTGCCCAATTTCAATACGGAACAGCGAAATTGAACTAAGAATACGTATGCAAAGTTTCAATTTGATATCTCAAAAATTACGACCGTGAGAGTGCCAACAACAGACGGACACCCGGACATGTCTCAAACGATTTCTCTTTTCATGCTGATTCAGAACATATATGGTTTGTGGGGTCTTTGAGGCTTCCTTCGATGTGTTGTAAACGGATGATCAAAATGAATATACCCTCTTCCCTAAGGTGAAGGGTATAAAAAAGAAAAAAATGGAATGAGATGGAGATGAATTAAAATGGTAAAATTTCTACTTAAAATGTCTTTTCAATTAAATTGATTTTATTTATTAATAATATAAATATTCAGTAATTGTTGTTATTTATATAAAAAAACAAACAGACGAAAATGTTAAAGTTTCTCCAGCCCGATCATTTAATACATCACTTAGTTCTCTATGCAGCTCCCTTTTATATTACAAATAATTTACTTGTACATCTGTGTAGTTATTTATAATGTACTGGCTCAACAATTGTGAATATTTGTGATTAATTTTTTTCACGTGTACTCCTATAAAAAGTAATATTCGCACCACAAATCAGATCAGAAATTGATTTCATGATAAAGCTCACCCCCCCTCGCTAGACTATATGCTTTATAAAATTTAATTACACTGCACATAACAGCTCTCTCTCTCTCTCCCTCTTTGTACCAATAATGCGTTTGTTGATAACTTTGGTTATAAGGATATAATATAATGTCCTTTGTGAAGGTGTATACTTTATGGGGCAACACTCATAATATTTCATGTTAACGATTGTATAGGTTACGTGTACCCGTATATATGTGTATTTGCTTGGAGTATTGTATGCGTTTATGTGGTACCTACAGTTTATCCTATAAGCAAAAGTTAATTAAAAACCAACAAAACACAATATTGAGTTTCGAACTAGTAGCGTATCTAGGAACATACAAATTGTCCACACACACACACATCCTTTGGGTATATAAGGTCAAGGTGTAAATTTTGTTATCCTTTGATTATTAAAAGCAAATTGAAAAAAAACAAGTAAAAAAAAATTAGTTTGGTCCAAATCTTAAATATGCTACATATCTTTATAGTAAGAGTGCATAGGCGTGGCAAGTACATGATGACGCCCTAGGGTATATATTACTTATTAACTTGAAATCGGATTTTACACTAAAAAAAATTTATTTTGTTTTGTAAATTGTAGGCGTGTCTGTTACGCGGCTACGCCCTTTTTTATGTTATAATACATTTTATGTACATAAATTTCTATTTCACATGTTAAAATTTGAAACTGATAGAAAAATATTTTATCGATTATGGGCGTGGCACTTTATAATGGAAGCATATTTAATTAGCAATCTTCGGGCAGCAACTAAATATGTAAAATAAACGATTTCTCCTTCCTAAGAGAGCCAACAAGAAACAGACGTACGGACGTACCTTTCTAGAGGAACTCAAGTAGTATCCAATGACATCTGGTTTAGAGTGAATCATAAGATGTAACAATTGTTGGTTATATGAGAGAAAATTTCCCGGATAATGAATAAAGAAGCAGCTAGCTGGGCCAGATCAAGGGAGAAGGACGAATCTCAAATAAATGAACCAAATGTTTGATATCCTGTAGGCTTGCGAAAGAATAGATCAGCTTGATGGTGCCGCGTATAATTACTGAGTCACTTTTTCATAGCCACCAATTCACTCTTCATATGTTAATTTTATTTTACGCTTATATACTGTATGTGAATCTCTTCCACAATAATATTTATATCGAGGTTATGAATTAGTCTTTTAAAAATATTTCCATTCTCCTTGATATTTACTTGGGACATACCGTAAAGGCAACCTCGGAACACATACATACATACATAAATGTGTTTTTGTCTCTCTCTCTCTCTCTCTTTTACTTTTTTTATAATGATTGATGTCTTTTTAAATTCTCTCTGCAGAGTAACAATTAAACATATTTTTACAACAGCTACTACAAATTGACCAATGTACTTGTTGTTGTTGTTGTTGTTACGATATATGGGGATTGGGCGGGTGATAGCATAAAATTCTGTGGAATTTGTAATACAGGTGGTGAATGGTGGTAGAGTGTGGTGGCTCTTTTTCTATTGGTATTGTTAATGCAGTGTATTTGACAGAAGAGAAAGACGGAAACACAGAAAGAGTGAATGAGACAGAGTCAGAGGGTGAGTGTGAGTGGGTATGAAGAATACAAAGTGTGAAGTGTGCTGAAGAATGCTTTGTGTTATAGAGTCTCTGGACAATCACAGAATTGCAACAGCTACAATTACACAACGACAACAACAACAACAACAACAATTACAAACAACAAACAAAAAATGGTTAAACAAGCACACGCATAACCATTCACGGTTAACCGTTGTTGCTGTAGCCGCTGCAACTATTCTATACAGTTACTGTTACCCGTTACCGTGGGTAGTAGTGGCTTTAGTGTGTGTGTGTGTGTTCGTATGACTGCCTAGGTTGGTTTTACATTTTTTAAATTGTCATAAAATACGAGACACCAGGCACTTGTGCTTTTGTGCTGGTCAAGTGTTTTTGTGTTTTCTTTGGTTTTTGCTGATTTCATACAAAAAGCAGCACAACACACCAAAAAAAAAAATAAAACAACAACAAATAATAGACAAATGAAAACTGATACTGGACATTTGTAGCCACAGGGAAGGATTTGTTAGGTTTTTCAAGTTCTTTTTTTTTTCAGTTTCTCCGTAACTTTGTTGCATGTGTTGTGAGGATTGCTGTCATGTTATTGCGCTTTAGATAGATTTGTAGTCATAACTGTTATTATTTGCTTCTTCTTCTATTCCACTATAAACATTTTCTTTCTATTCTGTCCTTGATTATTGTATTGTAATATTTTGTGTTTGTTGCTTATATTTTTTTTTTTTTCAATATTGGTTGGAACGATATCACGCTGTAAAAACGATTTATTTCAGAAAAGAAAGGTTATTGCGAAGTATCATTGTTTCAACTCTGTATTGTGTAGTACATGAAACAGGATTTATTTAAAGCCACGCCCACAATCGAAAAATATTATGTACACACAACTTGTCGAAACTAAATCTGTTGCAAAATAATTTTGAAATTTTGAAAAATTATTAGAAAATTCGTTTAGAAAAAGGGCGGAGTTGGATAATAGACACGCCCATAATGTTTACACGAATCGATTAAATAAAATATATTGATTTAAAGTTTAAGTTTAGTGTAAAATTTATTTCAAAATGAGCGGGGTTGGATAATAAACACCCTCACATTTTTATAAATAAATCCCTTTTTTACGCACATTGCGGAACCTAATAAAATGTGAACTATTTGTAGGCATTATTAAGTACTTAACACGCCCACTTTACATTTATATAATAATATAATGTTCACTTATTTCACTTTAATTTCTTGCTTACTTTTATTATATAATTTTGTTAATTCCAACACTCATCCAACACAATATTTTTGATTTAAACATATCTATATATTTTAAATACATATTTATAATAGTTCATATACAATAAAACTTTTAAATAACTGCTTAGTCGCTTTAGGCCTCATTTGGTTAGAGTTCATAAAACTTTTGTATTAACTTTAATGCTTAACCCGTGGGAATTAACATAGAGAATAATTATGTGACATTTAAAATAACATATAAACATATATATATATGTATATATAAAGAGACAGACGTATACAATAAAACAATAAAATAGTTATCAAGTATAAACAAACAAACAATTCATAAGAAACAATAACTATTATTCTCCCTTTGTGCGCCTGTATAGTACCGCAGGACTACTAAAAATTACTTTTGTTAGTAGTTTATGATCAGTAACTTGTATAAATGTATGTTGTGCAGTGACTTAGCAACAATAATATAACAAATATTTATAAACGCCTTCAAGCTTATAATTTTACATAAACACATAACCATAAAATGTGTTTTTTTTAACTTTAAAAAAAATGTCATTAGAACTGTTTATCATACTAGCATAGGTCAGTATGATAAACGATAGTTGCTGTTTACCTCATTAATTGATTTTCATTGTGTAATTATTCCAAATAAGATGAGGAGTACATTAAAATTGTCATCCCATTTGCAAGACTCAGAAGAAGGCATCAGAGACCATTCTTGATCAGCATCAAAAACTGACTTGATCTAGATATATATGTCCGTGCGTCCGTGCGTCTGTTTGTTGTTAGCATTGTCAAATTTTGAGATATTGAGCTAAAATTTTGTACCGGCATTCATTCTAGTTTCTACAGGCTAATCACTATTTAAATTGGATAATATCGATCAAGAGTCACACCCACAATCAAAAAAAATCTACAAAAATATCTACAAAAATTAAAAAGAATCGCCCTAATAAGAAAAATGGGCGTAGTTATATAATAGACACGCCCACAATATAAAAAATAAACATTATTTAATCTAAAATAAAACCTAAAAAGCCAGTTGACACAGTACATGTTTCATAAGAGGGCGTAATCCAGCATTTGTGACTTGGACCTCTTTCACTTTTTGGTCGTACGCTTCATATTGCTTATAACCAACCACAACCCCCACATGTGGCATGTGTGTACAAAATGGTTCATATTTATTAATTTCTCTTTGTTATTTCCTGTACTTTTATTTAGATTCCTTTTCGCTTTTATTTCTGATGAATTATAAGTGATCAATCATTCTTTGTATTGTGTGGGTGTAGAGTGGTTTTAATTTTAACCGGGTATTGAATATTGGT
Organism: Ornithomya fringillina; assembly: GCA_963978525.1. Classification (NCBI taxonomy): domain Eukaryota; kingdom Metazoa; phylum Arthropoda; class Insecta; order Diptera; family Hippoboscidae; genus Ornithomya; species Ornithomya fringillina. The sequence goes on along the minus strand of OZ021691.1, from coordinate 29,977,739 downwards.
TGCATGACTAGTTTATTTTTCACATCCGGTTTTCTTTTGTGTTTTTCTTTAATAAAATACAATACGTTCCACTTAAAAGGGGCCGCATCTATAATCTGTAGTATATAGTTTTTTATTTCTATTACAGATTTCCGCTTACTTTTTTTATAAACCTTTTTAATTTGGTTTAACTTTCATGTACATGGATACTTTCTTAATATATTTTCCTTAAAGATCGTTTACTTCAATTTGTTGTTTTTGTTATTGTTGTAGCTTTTCTAATATAATTTCCTCTTTTACCTTTAAGTGTTTCTGTTTTTGTGTCTTTCTAAGTTGCTTTGGCTTTATAGTTAAAAGCTTGAGGATTTATCTTAAAAGCATTAGGGATTAACAACAACAACAACAACAATAATAACAGCAATAATGTTCATAATGCTGATAACAGAGAAATGTTCGTAAATAATTTATTAGATTTCATATTTTATATGTTTTGATTGTTGTTGTTGTTGTTGTTGTTGTTGATATAGTATACAAATACTTTTTTGACTTGTACTGTACTCCGAGACTCTTGCATTAATTTATTAAAAATATGTCTTTTTAGCAGAGTGCTGCAACTGCATTATACGCTTCGTTGAACATTTTATAATAAAAGCAACTGCCACAATGTCAAAGAGATAAAATTAAAATTTATTTTATAACTGTGTACGTAAAATACTTGTTTGCCTGCCTAGATTTTCTTCTTTTTTTTTTTTTTTTTTGATACCCTCCAACTTAATGATAAATTTTCTGTTCCTTTTGCAATATACAGAAGGAGGCTTCGGGGAATCTACAAATTTATATAAATACACACCCTTTTACCTTTGTTTGATTTATAATTTTGTGAGATTGAAGTAAAACTTAAAAATTGTCAAAGTGTCACGCCCACAATCGACAAACCATAAGAAAACTTTTTGAACAGAATCTATACTTGGTACAAATTACTTACTCTGTTAAAAAGCATAATTAGCCATTTGCCACGCCCACTATTTATACATGAAATTGGAGGGTATTTAAAATTTGACTCAAGCGAAATTTAGTGTTCTTAATTTTGATATTTCTTTATATCTTCCTTCTCTGTATTGCTATACACACACACATATATATATATATATATGAATGTTTGTCTTTTTTTTTTTTCTTATTTAAAATATGAATTACGTTCATATTCAAAATCAAATGTAAATTTATGCATTTCTATGCTACATACACATATATATATATATATAAATATACGAATTTTCATTTTATTCACAATCCTTGTAAGGTTATATAGAAATGACGTTTGATGGTGTATTGTAGCGTCTCGAACGCTTTGTATGTATGTAGGTAAGAAATTGAATAACCGAATTTCACTTTGAAACATTCTTTTAGAAACCTCATAATTTCGTAGAAAAGCAAAAATTATAATTATTTATAATATTTAGCTTAAGTGGAACGTATAGCTTGATATAACTCCAACACAACAATAGCAAAATTTTGAAAATTTATTTAGTACTGTTTAATATTATTTAATACTATATTCCCCCCCACACCACTTGGCTCTTTAAATCATGTAACAATTAGTTTAGTTGATCAGTAAATGCGAGGAATTGCTATACAAGTCATTCGTGAAATGTCTTTCATATGGACAGGTTTTCTATAAATGGTCTGATCGGGTTCAAATTTGGCTCAGCCAATAATTAAATTAATTAACTACTATTCACCAAATTTTGTTGAAAAATATTAAGTATTGCGGTTTTTTGTCACACAAGGACTTTTATTATAAAATGTCCATATATGGAGAGGAGCTCTGATTCTGATCATTTTCAAACCAAAATATGTCCTTGTTCCAAATTTTCATGAAAATTTCTTTAAAAAATGCCTGTCTGTAGATTTTATACAAATTTACATGGCCAGACAACACACAGCCAGGCAGACTTGGTTAAATTTTTTATATACAAACAACAGATGGACGGACGTAATCATTTTTTAATGGTTAAATTGATTCAAAAAGTTAATCTAAATGTATCAGTAAAATTCAAAGTGGGCGTGGCATGTGTCGTTTAGGAGTACCAAACACACAGTATAAATAAGACGAATGTGATTACATCTTAAACTCAAAGGTTATAAAGTTTTTTAAATCTTAGAGGCGAAGCCTTAATAATTATTATTAAATACCTTGAAATACAATAAAATTTCAATAATTTTTTTTCCTGAAAATTACGAAATTAATCGTTTAAGATATGATGCCACACTTAACCCAATCCTCTTTTTGTGTGTCTCTTTCATTCTCAATTCTTTGTGAGTCTCTTAGACAGAGTGCGTTGACAGTTGACTACACTTTCCTAAGTAAACCAAAAGTTTTCATGGTTTTGTTAGCAACGAGTGCAGTTGAGAGACTGATGATGGCTTTCTAATACTTACCAACCAACCAACCAACTAGGCAGCTAGCTAGCTAGCCAGCCAGCCAACCAGTTATCCAACCAACACAGTTGTGCCGTTGACAATGAAATTTAATTTTTTATATATTTTTATGTTTTTTTTTTTTTCTATAAATGTATCTACAAATCATATCCATTTTTATCATTGTTGTTGTTGTTGTTGAGCGTTTTTTTTTTTTTTCTTTTCGAATTATTTTAAAGAATATTCAACATGAAGTCTATATGAGCTTGAGCTATAAACGTACGGACGTATGTATAACATAGAACACTCGGAGACTTGGAATCAACTTCAAGGTCTGGTTCATCTAAGCACAAAGAATGAATGTGTATACAATCTTGAATATGTAGACGTTTGTATGATGTTATTATAGCCTTTGTAGTATTGAGTGGTAGAAATGTTTATTATGGCTGCTGTGGCTCGTTTTCATATTATATTATGTAATATAGTATTGTATGAAAAGTGTGTGTGAGCGTTAGTTCTGTGTGTTGGCCCTTCTTTTCATTTTATATCAAATAAAATAAAATAAAAAAGTATTTTGTTAAAGGCGGAAAGCTGTCATAAGCAGATAAGCTGCCGCAATAAGCTTTTGCACCAGCGATATATTTACACTGATTTACGGGATATAGGAAGAGATGCCTGTGCTCTAGCAGTGAATACGGTTAACGTTTGCATATGGTAATCATATCAAAACACAACGACCTTTTTATGAGTTTTTTTTTTTTGTTTTTGTTGTTTTTCTTTTTAGATGGTGTCGCTCTAACCACTTTCTCTGCTTTAGTTTTATTTTCTTAACGTTGTCATGTGAAAAGTTCTAAAGAGAAAGAATTCAGTAGAAATTTAAATTTGTTGAATTTTATGTTCAAGTGAAGGCAATCAATTTTTTTTTTTTTGTAATTGCTTTTGTTGCCACCAATTTCAATTCAGTTCAATTAAATAATTTGCTATGATTATATGGGGCGTAGTATCAGCCCAGTACCCCTTCGAATTTTCTCTCTCTTCTCCTTGTATTTCTTTTAATAAGCTAATGCATGTTGTTTGTATATGTATATCACAATACTTTTTTGAATCCCTCTTTCGCCTTGTTGCAATGTCTAGGTTTATACGTACACTTTATAACAAAAGTAAGTAACCAGTTTATATGCCCAGCATTACATGAAGTAAAAGTTATATTAAATTTGTGTGAATGTTTGTAACTTTTAAACGATAAATGCCACACCCACTCTCAATTTAACTGATACATTTAGGATCATTTTCTCAATCAATTTAAACTTGTCCCTCTGTCCGTGTTTTTTATTCATTTCGACGTAAAAAATTAATACCAAATGCTTAATTAAGTATCTGCCACGCCCACAAATGGTAAATTGAATGGGAGGATCAAATTTACTTTTCTTTTTTAGTTTTATTTTATATTTAAACACTTTATGTCGTTTCACTTTTAATACTGACTGTTATAGAGTTTAATAAAAAAGCAACCTTTGGTTCTGGTATTAGTTGTTGTCCTTTTTATATATTTGTAATATTCATAAAAGCACTTTCTTGTTACTCCATAGCTTGAGATACTTAAGCATGAGTACGGATTTAATCTTTATACATATACAGAAGTAAAAAAAAAAATGTCCTATATTTGTTACACATTAATCGACTAGAGTGTGTTCTTTTATTTTTTCTTTAGAGTTTAAATAAACTGCATGCAATATTCTTTTTAATTTATTTGAAAACATGTTTTTATTTTTTTTTCCATCCCGAGTTGATTTCAATTTATTTTAAGCAGTTAGACGCCTTAGTGCTTAAGTGTAGCACATGCATATACATACATAAATATTTTGTAATATTTTATTTATTTTTTTATCGTTATATATTACAGTTTTATGGATAAGAGTTTTAAATTAAGTGCTTTCTGTTCTATTTAAGTAATAAAGCTCAAACCGAGTGTGAGTGAATCTTTTACATACTCTGCTACCATCCTTTGTTATTACATATTACTTACCCACACTCTTTACAGTTTAACTTGAAGAATTTTAATGTATTTTAAATTAACTTAGTGCACATTCCCTTTCATTTATACTTTAATGAACCTTCTTTATACCCCCCGGTATACAGACACATTCCCTTCAGGTATTTTTCTCTTTTCCTTTCACTCGCAACTACCTTCTAATCATATCCTTAAAGCTTGGTGAAAAAAGTTTTATTCAAAGGCTATACAATACACATACGTACACATAACATTTTTATGACAATGTCTGCCGCTTTTCACTTATGTGCATTTGTGTGACAATGTCTAGAACAAGGAAAACCTTTGGAGAGAAATTGTTTAATCTCTGTTAAAGCACGACTGGGTGACTTACTTAGTGTTTGACTAGCTGTTAACATCCGCCTTCACCAAACTTGTCTTTTGAACTTCTTCTCCATCTTCCTTTGCGCTCTTTACAAGCATAGTAGCCTTAACTGGCTGTAAGCATCGCCCCCCCCACTAATTTAAAAAGTACCTTACGTACCTTAAAGTACCTTACCTTAGAAAAAAAGAAAAAAAAGAAACTTTTTACTATGAAAGCGGAAGTACAGACGGACATGACCAAATCGCTTCAGATTTTGATATTAATCAATTGTATACTTCATAGAGTCTCTGACGAACTTGATGTTTCAGAAGGAACAATTAATAATAAAGCATACAGCTTACAAAGGTTATAAAAATTTAATCCAATGCAGCCAAAAAGTTAATTATTTTGCTTCGCTTTCTCCTTTCCGGATGTTACAAACTCAATACTAAAATCAGTATACCCTTAACCTTAAAGGGGTACATAAAAAGAGATGACACAGCATTATATAGACGGTTATGGATCATGTAAGGACATTATCCGTAAATGTAAGAATGGAAGTTGAAGAGGCAACTAAAGAAAGGCACATGTTCTGTATATATCCACCATACGTCTGGCTAAGTGACAATGATTTCAATATAAACGGTATTAATTTTACAGGATGATGTCAATGTGTAGTAACACACTCTTGTTATTGATTCATTGATAATATTTTTTCATCATCAACAGAACAACAATATAACAGAACAACACTGCCGGGTAGAGATATCGTTTTAGCAGGAGTATGGTTTATTCAGATTGTATATTTCAAATCTATTTCACCAACATCTGTGTTTATTTTTCATTTCCTTATTCATAACATAATACAGGCGTATATAACAACAACAACAATAACAATCTATGTGCCTTTAGGGTATAAAAAGGTATACTTCCTTTTTTCTTGTGAATATTACATTACAAACAGGAAATAAAAACTTTATCCCTTATTTTCTATTAAAATGAAAATTTATATATTTTGAAATACAAAAAAAATAGGTAAATGTTAAGCTTTAACATGGAACGAATGTATTTGTGTCTAATTTGCGAGACAATTAGAACGAAAAGCGAAAAATTTTAAATACAAACGTCCAGACACAATTAATGAAAAGCTTGGCGATAAGAAAATGATATAAATGACTTGACTACCATACATAAGGCCAACGCACTCTTCTTTGAGAGAAAAAAAAGTGTAAAAGCGAAAGCATTCGCTTAACATGACAATGGGGCTACAGTGAGAAATGAAACAAATGTTTACATTAAAATCTATTCATTTGCATAATTTGTTCAAGTTGGAAGAGATAACAAAACGTCAGATGCTGGCAAATTGTCAACCTTATGTATAAATTGGAGAAAATGAAGGAAAAATTTTTTAATAGATATTGAAAAAGTGTCCGAATATAAAACTTTAATAAGTGGTTAAAAAAGATTTAAAATATTTTATGTATAATAACATAAAATAAACAAACCGCACCCCTTATCGATGGATAAGGTAATTATAAATAAGTATGATACACCAAATTTCAACTTTATAATGAATTATATGTGGCAAATAGGTACATTTTTATCAATTGTGGACGTGGCTCTTTGTCGATTTCGCTCAAATTAAGTACATAACTATCTGCATGTTGCACCCAGACTAACAACACAAAATTTACTATAATGGTTCTTGGCCCGATAGATAGTGAATAAAAAAAACCTTATTATAACTGTGGGCGTGGCACTTGATCGGTTTAATAACCTGCCTACATAAATCAAAATTTACTGCAACATCAACAGAGTCATAAGGACGTATGGTCATATCTAAATCAATTCGAAGTTTAAAAGCTTTTTCTTTTTTTTATTATTTTCTTTTCTATTCAATTTAGCTATGTTTAATTATTCTGGATATTTGATATCTAATAAATATTTTATATAAAATATTATTCATTTTTAATTAATCCATATCTTTACATTATCTTCTTCTATGCGCTTTGGAAAAAACCGTTGGAAAATATCCTTGAGATGTATTAAAAACCAACCCAAACAACATGTATTTCCGTTTAATATTTATTGCAGGAAACATTTAAAACCAAATTGAAAATGTTGTACTTTATCTGTGTGTTCTCTCCGTTTATCCTTTAGCATATATGTATGTAGTTACATATATTATTGTAGTATATAGTGTATAGTACGTGCGTATAAATTTATTTTTACCAGTTACTCATACTAACGATGTTAATTTAAATTTTGTCTCACTTCAGGCATACATGTGGATTCTTATGTTATGTTATGTTATGTTATGTGTGATAGTCGTAGTAGTTGTTGTTAATACCAGCAGCAGTTGCTGTAGTGAAGGAAGGAGAGTTGGTACAGGTACACCAATTATATGCTAGCATGCCGATATATTGTAGAATGCATGCCATTGTTAGAACATGTTCAGAAAATGATGCAGAATTAATATCTAATATAACACCCAAACACACGTACGTACATGCAATATTTTTTATTTGAACTTTACAGGGAATTGTGTGTACTCCTCTCTTCAAATGTGTGCGTGTGTTTTTATTATACATGCCATAAAAATCATTTAAATTAAACAATAATATTTTTATTAAGTGAAATATAACGAAAACAAATATAATACGTTTTTGTATTGCACATACATACATACATATTATTTTTTCTCATTTTATATTTTTTTTTACTTATTGTTGAATAAATTTATTATACCTTCCATATGAAATGACGGGTATACAAAATTTGTCCATATGTCCGTCTGGTATTGGCACTCTTGCAGAATTATTAAACCGAATTTTGCTCGTTGAAACTAAGTTTATGCAGACATTTTATGAAATCGATCAAGTGGCATGCTCACAATTATATCCCAGCCAACAATTGCAAGGGTCACATTGGACATCACTTTAAAGCTGTGATGGTTGGGTTTTGTGGAGATTTAGTTCGCTGGTCATATTTTTTCATCTTCTTACCCTACGTAGTGGTGTTAATTTCATAATTTATGCTATAATTAGTTAAGTTTGTAAGTCTTTGACAAAAAAAAATTAAGAAAGCTTTATATGGAAAGTGATTTTAAAAATGGTACAATCGAGTCCAAACTTGCCACAGGCCATTACTAAGATAGTTAATTATCTTTTGCTAAAGTTTTTTAAAAAATAATAAGAATTGCAAAATTTCGTCTTATAAAATAAAATAAAGAAATAAAACGATTTATGTGGAGGGGTTATAAAAGTAGACCAAACAAGTCTATTTTCAATAGTAAGAGTCTTTGACCAAAAAAATGTTACTGCGCTAAATTTCATGAAAAAATCTCTCAAAAGGCAAACTGTAGATTGATTTCAAGAAATACATAAACGGACAGATGGACATATTGTACAATAGTTAAATTGATTTAGATTATGAAACAAAAGCGTACTATTTTCTGTTTTAAAAAACACTCTTGTACCGGTTTGCGATGTAGGTGAAATAGATCATAATTCATTTCCTTTAATTGTTTAATCATACGGTTATAATTTAGTTGCTGTTTTTTTGTTTTTTTGTTTTTTTGTTTTTTTTCTTTTAAACTAAACTTTCCACAAAGCATAAAGTTTTTTTTTTTATGTTATTTTATAAAAACCGCCCTAATGCTGTAGTAAACCATAGTTGCGAGCCTAACTAAGCAACCAACCAACCAACCGAGCAACTAACCATGAACAATGAAGCCTTAATAGCTTGAGCAGCAGTAGCAGCATGGCTTTATGAAATTGTCATAATTCTTTATTAAAAACTTTTGTTGTTTTGTTTGTTGTGAAACATAACGTAAACCGTAAAAACTTTGCGTATTTTTTGTCTTAAAATGTGTTAAAAGTTTCTCTAGGCCACACCCCACACACATATTCGGTGGTATGTGCTTGGTACACAAAACCATTACAAACAATAATTTATAATAGGTATTATGTAAATAGTATACAAATAACAAAAACATTTGAAAGGCATACCGAAGACTATACTTAACTAATGGTTTAAAAATATTATATGACACTAGGTAAGAAAAATGACTTATGATTAAGGTTGGTTAAGATAAGATAATGGAGTCAAGGTTGCAATAGGCAGATGTAGTAGATTTTGTGATTATTCACTTGCAACACATTTAGCAATTGTTCACACTCTCAAAAGCTTGCTTTTAGTAAAAAAAAATCAATAATTTATATATTTATACAAGTCACTTAACAACTAACATTTACAATAAATATTTTGCTGCAATAGTGTCAAGGTGTCAAAATATTTTATTCTTGCAAAGTTTGCAAACATTCAATTTCATTTCATTTTATATGCTTTTTTTTTTTTCTGCCTCTTTACACTTTGGACAGATTTTGTGGTTATTTGAACGGAAGATTTCCTAAAAATCTATATGTGCTGTATATTCGTATGTAATCGTCTTAGCTGGGCAACATGTGTACGTTATGGTCATTGTCATAATATTTATCTAACAACTTAACAGTTTTCTGTTTGATAAAGACATTATTGGTGTTGTTGGCAGTATTGGTTTCCACATCTCGTTTTCATTTGATTATTCGTTATAACAAGCATAAATAAGTTATTAAATAAGTTACATATGTGAAGAGTAAAAAAAATCATTTCGATACCATTATAACAAGTTTTTGAACGTTTTTGAACGTGTCATGGTGAACATTACAGTCTTCTCCTGAGAAAATATTTCTTCGTTTGTGGGCGGGACATTTGACTTATTCCATCTAAAAAATGAAAAAAGGAGAGCTCATGTGTACGTAAATGTTTCTACAATACCTCAAAATTTATAATTATTCCAACAACAATAAGAACAACAAAACTTGACGTTTCCTTTTGTTTGGATGTTGCATACGGTTTAGCGTTCCAGCCATAGCATACCGTCTCATGCAGGGTAAATAATTTAATTTATTGTTGTTGTAGTATTTAACAGTTTCAGCTTCATCAACTCTAACATTTTCATATTATACTTGTTGTTTTTTCGGTTTTTTTTTTTTATATTTTCAGCTTGTTCGTCGCAAATGAATTTAGAGTGTTTTCGCTTTAAGCCATTATTTCGACATATTTTCAAAACATGTGCGTTCGTTACTGCTAACATTGCAACAAAATGTTTACGTTTTTCAGTTGCACATGCATGTGTGTGTGTATATACGGGCACACTTTTCTATCAAAGTATGCAAAATTTTATAAAAATTCACGTACGTGTATAAAAATACATTGAATATGAGTTGTTGTTGTTTTAGGCTAAAAGTTTTCTTTTTTTTTTTATTTTGCTGCTACTTTAGTTTTTGTTTTTATTTTTACTTCGTATAGTGTTTTAAAGTACATTTGAAAACCACCCCGGGTGGCTGGAATAATGAACCAATAACAAGGTAAAATATAAATCAAGTTAAAACATGTTTGTGCTGTTAGCTGCACTACACGGACGACGAATATACGATACGTACGATACACGCATTAACACACAATGACAAACATGATTGGGTATTAGGAGAGTGTATTATGTTTGTCAACTGGAGCGTATCTACACAATGTTTAGAAAACAATGTATTGTTCATACACATGCAGACATAAGGGTACATAAAGCCAGAAATGGAAATTTTGTCTTGAACTTGAAGTAAAATTTTATGCCCTTAATTACCACTTAAATGAAAATTCTATTCTATCAGCCAGCATAACCAAGAGCCGAGCCAGCTCTTGCCTTATCATGTGTCAATTAGAACAATTCAACACACGCACATACCCAACACAATAATAATAAAAAATTCTATTCAATACTGAACGTGTTAACCCATCTCTTCCTCTTTTTTTGACCATCATTACACTTGCACACGTTGCTTATGCGCTTATGTAAGGTATGTATGCATGCATGAATGTGAGCAATACAAAAATGTTTTTATACCCTTCACATAATATGGGGAGTACACTAAGTTTGTCATTCCATTTGCAACATTAAAAATCCTACAATATATCAAAAACGGTGCCGACACACAAGTGTCCGTATGTCCGTTTGTCCGTACGTCCATCTATTGTTAGCACTCTCACGGTCGTAAGGATTGAGTTAATGCGCTGAAATTTTTTTTAGTTTCTGCATGTCGTCATTATTTACGTGCCACGCCCATTATTTGTATGCACATGTGAAGGGTATTTAAAATGTTGCCCAAAGCAAAATTTAGTTTTTATTTACTTGTTTCTTTTTTTTCTGTTCGTATACAGTGTACGTGACAGTATTGTTAAAAGTAAATATGAAAAAACAAACCAACAAAAACAATAACAATACAAATACAAATGCACAGAGCATACGATTACGATTACAATATACTCATACTCCGTTATTCGTTCATTTATTGTAATGCTTGAGCATATGTTTATGATTAAACACGCTCACCACATAAATAACGGACAGAAATTGAAAGAAAATAATGAAAGTTGAAGTAAGTACGAGTTTATTATTATTATTGTTATTGCTTATAACATTATTACTATTTATTTATTGTTGTTGTTATTTTATATTGTTTGTATACGTTCACTGACGTTTATTAACAATATTTAAAAACGATATAAAACAAAGAAACCTTGAATTTCATACAATCTCTTCGACCACCTTCCTCTTTTCATTCACTCATATGGAGCTTCTGTTTAATCAAAACAATAACAACAACAACACTATAAGATTCAGTCTGAAGCGGAAATTGAAATAACATCCAAGAAGAAATTATTATCTTCAGCTTGCCACGGTCCGAAGAATACGTTTCAATAATATTTGAACAATATCATCGTAAACACACGACCAGTTAATCGATTGTATGGCCATAAGTAACAAGTGTTGTTGTTTCAACATTTCATTTTTATGTTGTTTCATATAATATCTTAAGGAAGGAAGTAAAGAAGACGTTACTACAAAATCTAAAAGATTGTTTTTTAATAATAAAAGCTTTTTTTCACCATTAATGTTATTCATGTGGTTTCTTATACTAAAATGTGTTGTAATTTTTATTTACAACATTTTTAGCTGCAATTTAAAAACAACAACAACAACAAGGAAAAATTAAAAGAATAAATGAATTATATAATTAATTTAAGGTAAATATATAACCCTCACATATACATAGATATATGTGAACCCCCTAATAGAAAAGAAATTTATAAATCACCAATCTGGCAACTTAGTCAACCATATGATATGATTAAGTATACCCCCCACATAAAATGGGAAATATATAACCTGTACTAAATACGGAATTATATTTATAATGGATACATATACCATAAGAGGGTGTAACGCCACGCCCACTATTTGTATGTAGATAAAGAAGGTGCTTAAAAATTTAATTTTTTTACTCTTTATAAACATGATAAAAACTTATAAATATCATTAAAAAAAACACATGCAAATAGTCATTTCAGATGTATGTACATATGTATATATATAAACAAGTACATATATCCTATTACAAGGTTAATACATTTCACTTCAGACATATTTCCAACGTAGACTGTTTTGTGTACATTGTCTTGTTAGAAGAAAATTACCCCAAAAATGTGTACTTTTTTTACACATACTTTTCCTGTTGCTTCACCAATATACCGCACATGGTACATAAACACAAACGAACATATTGATACCTGTAAAAAACTTAACAAGTCTTTTTCTCTCTTTCTCTCTCTTTTAAATGTCTAACGTATTCAGTATAATTTTATTCATGATAGAATAAACAGTGTTTACATGAGAGTATATATGTGAAGGTGGATGGATGTAAGTGTATGTAAGTGTGTGTAAGTACAGGCATAAAAGCAAACATTGTCGAATGGGGCGTAATATGGCAGAAAAGTGCTCCCATTTCAATTTCCCCCTTGAGGAGTTTTCCAATCAAACAGGAAGTTCTTAGCATAAGCGTTTGAGTATTTTTTAACATCAATCCACCTACAAATATATGTATATGTTAGAATATGTATAGAAATAAACACATGTTTCTAGTCAACTTTTTCTAATGGGAAATTTAAACTTGTTTTTGTTATTTTGTGTGTGTGCATCCTGATAATTGATTGTGTCGCTTGTGCGGGTATTGGTGTATATGTCTATATATGTATATAAAGTGTACTTGGTGTAGTAGTTTATTAGAGCATAGCAATGTGTGTACACGTGTGTGTAGTAGTGTTCCCCTAAGGATATAATATAAAGTATCTACTATTACCTCTCTGTGACAACATTTAAGAGCACACTCGTAAAGACACAGCTTTAGTGATTTTCAATTTCTTGTTACATCCTATACATCCACCAAGCAAGCATCAAACACATAATAATAATAAATATATTAATGAGTAGAAAATTAAGTTTTGTTCTGTACTTTGTTCTATTAAGATATCAGTCTCAACGGAGAACAAGTAAGAAAATTAAATTTGGTTTAAAACAAATCTTAAACACCTTTTAAAGCTATATACAAACGGTGGGCGTGGTAGATACATAAGTATGGTTAATAGGGCAAGCATTATATATCAGTTTACAACTAGAGTTTTACACTAAGTACGAGTTCTTTTATATTGTGGGGGTGTCTGTTATCCGACCATGCCCATTTTTGGTATATTGATGATTACAATTATAAATATTTTAACCAATTTTCAACTTTAGAGCTAAATTTTTTGGCACATAAATAGATTTTTGTTGATTGTGGGCGTGGCACTTAACCAATTTTTCCCAAAATAAATAACGTTCTAAAAATGTCTGTACAAAATTTCAGCTCAAAACGGACGGACACATCTGGATGGACTCAATTTTTGATACTGATCACAAATTTATAAACTTTGTTGGGTCCCTGAAGTCTCCTTCTAAGTGTTGTAAATAGAATGACAAATTTAGTATACCCTCCAACTTATATGGAGGGTATAAAATCTGAGAAGATGAGTAGATGATGTTTTTCTCTCTAAATGTGTATAAATTAAATGTAAGAAGGGTCTTAAGAAGCTGAGGTATTTATAAAATTTAATCAAGCTTTTTGTCTCAATATTTTTCCCTATATAAATGTTTTCGTCTTACTTAAATTTTATTTTATTTCAATTGATTTGAATTTTAAAACAATATAAATAAAATTCAAGCGGAAAAGTGTAAAAGACGAAAGACAAATACAAAACATAAGTTTAAATGGGGGCGATACATATATAAGGCAGTTAGCTCAAGTTAAGTCAACTCATTATAATTAAAGAAGGCGCGTCTACACTTATTATTCACTTGATATAGCCAGAATGACAAACCAAACCAAAACCTAGACATAGACACACAGAATAGACGGGTGCAAATATTTCCATTATGTGACAAAGTAATAAACGTAGCGCGAAATGAAAAGCAAACAATGTCTCAGAGATGGAGAGAAAGCGAGAAAGTTGGCCATTGTTATTACCATCGTTATCGTTTTTATCATCATTAGTATTTGTTAGCATTAAAATAAGGGCTAAAATTGAATACTTTACAACACCAATACACACAGTAGTACTTATACAATACAGTAAGCAAAACAATGAAAATAAAAATGAATTTTATACCCTGCACGTATTAAGTTTGTCATATCATTTAAAACTTATAGAAGGAGGCGCGTCAGAGACTCTACAAAGTATATAACGGATTTTTCAAAAAGGACATAACAATTTAGTATTTTAATACAAACGGAGTCTTTAACAATTTTTATAATTCATTAACGTCAAAATATCACTTATAATTAACATTTTTATATCTACAAAATTCTATAACAACCAACGTTTGCGAATTATTAAAAATACCACCGCGATTGGGCTTTGCTGAAGTTTGAAAAAATGTTTGTACTTCATTGAAAAATCATCATCAGCGATATCTTAATGGTCTTCTCTATAAGCAAAATATGCGTCACTGAATAGCAACTATCCTATATGTGCTCCAAGAGACTCCATTACAACCACAAGAAGTATCCATGTGGTGTGGATTTCATACGGTAGGTGTGATTGGATCATATTTTTAATCGAAGAAAATGATTATAATGTTACGGTCAGTGGACCTCGCTGTAAAGTTATGATTAATGTAATATGTGTACTAAACCTATATTAAATCTGAGCTCAATATCTCAATTATTCTTAAGTTTTTTTAATAGAAAATTGTTATGTTTTTATTGAAGTATATCTGTCCGTGTGTCCATGTGTCGTTCAAAACTGGCACTCTCACAGAATCCGTCGTGAACATTTAATATGTTAAATACAATATTAAAGAATCAATGAGGTATCTGCCATACCCAAATTTTTTATATAGATGTGGAGGCTATAGTCCTGTAACCTATAGTCCTAATCAAAATTTAGATTTTTTACATTTGGTATTTTTTTTTTTTTTTGGTTTTTTTTATTCCTACAAAGTCACTGTTCATAGGTTTTTTATTTTTTTGGAGCAATAACAAAACCCAATGAATAATAAATAATCATAAAGTTGTTGTAATAAGAGTATTTAGCTTGTTTGATCCTTGTTTTCTATATCTCCTCCCAATAAAAAATAAATATTTCTCTTTATTATGATTTCAGTCTCAGTTAAGAAATGAAAAAAAAATTGTAAGAAATTATTTGAAGAGATTCACAAATAATAATAATAGAAAAAAGTAAATCACAATATCACAAAATTTTAAATTGAAACAAGAAATTAGATACCGGCTTAACATACAAACACAGTCTCGAAAAATTGTATAAGAAAATTGGCAAAAATGGTTATTTTAGAGATGGAGGCGATAAAGTAAAGCCAGCATGTTACCTTAGCGTAAAAAAAAGAATATTGCTATAGTGCAAGGAGGGGAGAAAAGGAAATAAACATGATGTGCACACAAATCGATGTTGTTACGCATCGCTGATAACATCACAAATGTCAGACAATGAATAGTGTTTTATATACACTTATACTTATATATATATATATAAATATTTAAATGGAATAAGAGATTCCGTTGGAGCTGTGACAGCTTACGGTTTCCTGCTATATAAAGACTGTTACATATAACGGTGCTATTACTTGTCGCATGCCATCTGGGGAGTAATTGTGAATTATAAGTAGCAGACAAATATATATATATATACATATTATCAACAATAACAATAACAACAACAATACAATAAACTTTACACACAACTGTACGTCTATTTGTCTTGAAGTTTGTCCCTCCATCCGTTCATCCCCTCTTCTATTTTTCCCATAACTCTCAATCAAAACGAAAGTTGCATTACAGTTAACATTATCGAATGGAAAAGAAAACGTTTTTTATTACACAAAACACAACTCACTCCCCATCGACTCCCCCATATACATGGGAATTCTACATTTCAACGCTATATACTGCTAGCGTACATTATGTCCTTTAGCTCCTCTTCCAACCCGTACGGTTTGTTTTCTATTTTATTTGTTCCCAGTTGCATTAGCTTTAGTTTTCTATATTGATGTGTGTGTGTGTGTGCATGCTGAATGAGTCGCTTCACTTATTTCAATTATTTTTCATTGTTGCTTGTGTTTTAAATATTTATCAATCAACAGAGTTTGTTAACTTTTTCCAATTTTTTTTTTCATTTGCTTACAACTCAAACATAACACCCACTTATACCTTCTTATCTAACTTGTAGTTATATTGAAAATTTGATTTTTTATAATAACTTTTATGTTTAGGTTTTGAATAATTTACGTTATGATGAAATTATTGTTGTTGTACTTATTATATAAATGACAATAATCAACTGTATAAAAATGACAAATTTTATTGTAAAATAAGTTTTTTTATGAAAATGTAGGCGTACCTGTTATACACTCTGCCCACTTTTGAATTTAACAAATTATGCTTTTTCTATTTTAAGCTTCAAAGATTATAGAGAATTTCGAATTTTAAGACATGTGGGCGTGACATTTGATTGACTTTATCAAATTTACATAAATCTTCAGAGTGGATGAGCTTTACGCCGACATTGACATAGTCCGTTGAATAGAGATTCAGATTCAACGCTTACGATGGCTAGATCATCTCGTGCTCTAGCTAAGGTGGTGTTCAACAGGAAACCGAAATAACGTCGCGCAAAAGGCAGAAACTTCGGAGGAGGGTATAATGTTCTGCAAACACTTGGTGTACGAAACTAAAGGAAGGCTCGCTAAGTAATGGTGATGATGTCATGGAGGAACTAACAATATTGGTTTTAAAAAAAATATCATAAATTTTCCGTGACCATTATTAATAATAAAAAGACTGTAAACATTTTAATAATAAACGGACACACAGACATTTAAGACAAATTTAGTTTTATTTTGTTTTTTATTAAATTATTTATTTTTTATTTTATAAATTTGATATTTAATATTATTTTAAATTTTTTATCATTACTTTATATTAATTTTTATATTAATTTTTATTATTTATATATATATATCTTTTTTTGTTTTTTTTTTTAATTTTATTCTTTTAATTTAATTATTTAAGTGTTATTTATTTTTTATTTTTTACATCATTATTATTTTTAATTATATGGATAAAAATATAAAAAATCTATTTTATATTTTCTCCTTTTCTATCATTCTGTGGAATGTATAGCTTATACACTGCAAGCATTAAAATATAGTTTCAACAATGACACGTTATTATGTTCAACAACAACAGCAATAATAATAAAATACACAAGTGATGACATTTAAATAATCACATCAACATAACTAATATTGGATACAACAAATGTATGCACAGCTTATACGTACACACGTACATATGTCATTGTTGCAGATATTATAAATTAAATTTTTATATATGAATCAACACATACCTACACATACGTATGTGTATATATTTTAATTTATTTGACAAATCAATTATCTGCATCTATTATAATAAAATATTTTTATACGGTTGAGAACATTTCAAAGAAACCGCATTCTGACACCTGAGGATATATTTTATTATTCTTGCTTGAGTGCGTACATACGAATAAAATGTTATAAATTGTGGTTAAATGAGCTGAACATGTTATATTGTAGTAATCAATTTAATTAGAAGTTGTGCAATTAAAAGAGACAGAGATACACTTTTTTTTTGTTTAAACAAAAAAATCTTTTTAAAGAAAAAATTTTTTTACCAAAAAAAAAAGTTTTTTACTTATAAACTTATAATTGATGTTATTTAAAAAAAAAAAAAAACCATTCACTCTTGTTCTTCTTCCTATAGAAAGCTACTACCATAATATACGTTAACTCGTAACGTGTACAACTATCTTGATAAGGATGGCAATAAAAATTAAATAAACGAAAAGGAATTAAAAAGTAAACCTTCAAAAACAACAACAACAATAATAATAGTTATAGTAATAACTTAACATAAAGAACGAAAATAAACTTTAGTAATTAACCAAACATTTAACTGATTTCGCTATAAAGCTAAAAACACACACACACACACACACACACACACATAGCTTGAATGAATCTTCTTGGAAATGGATTAAAAGAAACTTTTCTATCTAAGGCTGTTATATATAACCTTGGCAAATTACCAATAAACCGCCTGCAACACGTGCTGTGCTTAATGCAGTCCCCCTTAACTTACAAACACATATACACACACACACATACAACACAAGTCATAAAGTAGAAAATAATTTTGTATTTTAAGAAAACTAAACAAAAAAAAAAAAAAACGATGACAGCAAAAGGTTAGCTAATGAAATAAAGAAAAAGAAGAAAAAATCACGGAAGGGAACGCTAATTAAACCAAACTACGCAAGCAGTTACATATACATATATACATATCAAAATTATAAGTATGATTATCCAATCTGAAACATATGGTTTGACTTTTGCTAGCTGGTGATACTCACAAGTATACGAAGTAGTGCAGGCTCCTAAACTTTATAAAAAAAAGGAAGAAAACTTGTAATTTGGCTTAGGCCACTTCTTAAGTACCCTTAAACATCTATGTACAAAATGTAGGCAAATGCCTTATGTTATTGCTAATGTGGAAAATACCTTAATCTGTATTCTTTACTGAAGTAGTTTTTTGTATTGTAGACGTGTTTATCATCGACCACGCCCATTTCTGTTTTATCTTAGGATAAATCAATTATACATATAAATTTCAAAATTTTTTTTATGTAGCTGTGAAGATATTTTCAGTAATTGTGGGCGTGACACGTGCGCACAAAAACCATAACTTACAAAACGAATTTTAATTTGATCTATCGATTGTTAATTTTCGATAGTTCTAAATATTTAACGTTAAAAGCTAACAAAATGAATTTTATACTAATCGATAAAAATTTGTAATCGATCAATAGTCAATTGATTATTATTATAGATTTTTACTCATAATTATTATATATTATTTCGATAATTATCGATAATTTTGTCTATCGTTATTAATCGATAATTTTTTATTGAAATTCTATTCAAAACTTATAAATATTTATATAAAGTAAGCTTTAACATATAATAGCAATAAGTATCGTATCGATAACATTTAATATATATCAATCGATAATTTTTTTATAGTTATTGCCTTCCCAACGAAGTGTTAAAATTAATCTATATGTAATCCTATCAGTTACCTACAGTATTATAAAGTTAATATATTGTTAATACTTTGTACTGTATAAAGTACAAAAACAAAAACAAAAAGAATGGAGCGAAAAAAATTAACGAGTTCAAATATTTAGCGCAATGCAGTTAAATAGATTTTGTTCTTTATTGTTGTTGTTATTGTTGTTTTTGTTTTTATTATTGTAACACATTTAGATGAAAATATAACAGAATGAAATTAATTACAATCATGATCGTACCGTCGCATGCACCTGATGTTTGCTAGCTATCCAGCTGAAACTGAAACAAAACGGAAAAATAATAAAAAATTGAAATCGTATAATTAGAGAAAACTGTGTATATATATGGTATGGTAAGGTGCGGTACATATATATATACTCATACCAAGCCAACTACAATATTAACTTGTATACCCTGGCTATGACCCTCCATAACGAGTCACAAATTCCAGCAAAAATACACACACACATACACATACATGCATGTTCATATATATGCATTATAACCTTTGTTTGTTTGTTTGTTTGTTTGTTTTTTCTTCTTGTCAATTACATTTCATTACATCAGTTAACTGGGTGGGATGGCAAGCCACCATAGAGTCCGCACAACACACACGTTACCAGCAGCAAATAGATAAACATCAAAGACAACAACAATTAAAACAAAATATAAGAAAATTCCACTATTTTGGTTGGCAACAACAAGGTGAGAATTGTAATTTTTTTTTTTATTGCAGCAGTTGTAACCGTTTATTGTCGTTCTCTGTTGTTTCGCTAAGGGAGTCAACTTAGTTTACAGTTGTGTGTCATTATTGCTGAATCAATGAAAAATTCATACATTTTATCTTCATTTGTTCTTTTCACTCATTTACTTTATTTTCCGTGTAAATGTTTTAGATTTGTTACAGATTATCCACAGTTCGTATGGGAATGGTTTTTGATAAATCAAAAACTAATTAAGTTGATGAGACTTAATTTACACTGTGAGACTGATTAAGTTCTTAGCTAATAACAAAGTACTGTAGAAAAGTTTAATTTTTCGTTGCTTTTTTTTTTTTTTTTATTGGAATAGAATGTAAATTGATTTTAGAGTAATTTATTGTTAACTATAAGCTTTATCAATAATTATCCCTAATATATGGAAAAGAACAAAGCAGAATATTTTGTCCGTAAGCCCTTTAAATGAGAAATGTAATAATGGGTTAAAATAATGATAATATTGGTTTAAAAATTACCACTTATAATTTTAGAGTCAAAGGTTATTTAGACACGCCCATAATTGTAAAACAATAGAGTTTCAAAAACACATTTCGTCCAGATCAGATACCTTACCAAAATTACCAAAATTAAATAGATCTAAACTTGTCCGTTCATTTGTTTTTTATTTGCAATGCTTGAATTGTTATATTTAAGAAATATTGCTAATATTCAATAAAAATATTTCTAGTATAAAGATAAACATAGGTTTTTAGTTAAATTGGACAAAATTGGATGAATGCCACGCCCACAATAAACAAACACTATATGTCAGCAACACATGACAGTTGAAGTTGAATTGTATGTATTGTATTTAGGTTTCCACCAGTGTACTAAAAATGGGCGGAATGGCACAAAATAAACGCCCACAATTTTGAAGGAAAAAAAACTTTTTTGTTCAGAATCAAACTTGAAAGTTTATACGTATTTGGTACTCTAGTGTGTATTGCAATTAAACACTAACCACGCCCACATTTTGAATACAGATTTGGAAGCTATTTAAAACTTGTCTTAAAACAAATAAAAAAAATGTTACTTATTAGATTCTCTCCAGAACCAATTGAATAATTGCCACGCGCACAAAAAAAAATCTCTATATCCGCCACACTTGACAGATGAAAAAGTTGAAAATTTAACAAATATACAAAAAACCAAATTTAATACTCATTTTATACACACTTGTACATAAACTGACAGAAACGACAAAACAGTCAGGAAAATATATAAAGTGTGTACATAAAAAAAGAGAAACAAATGGAATTCAATTTGTTAATGTTTAATTTCACGCTTAAATTAACTTTTAACAGCGGCATCCCAATGGCAAATGCCTCGACACACCCACACGCACACATACTTCCATACAAACACCAACCATCCATTTTTTGATGTTGACTGTCAGCCCGGATATCATTGAAATATCCTTTTATCACACAAACACATATACACACACAGAGCAGAGTATCAGAAACTCAAACCAAATTTCAAATATCCCTTTTGGTTATTATTGTTGTTGTTTTTGTTGTTGTTGTTGTTGTTATTATTATTATTATTATTGTTTGTTCTATCAGTTCACAGACCTGCACCAGTTGAAGAAACCTCAATATTTATTAAAAGAAGAAGAAGAGGAAGAAGAAAAAATCATAAAACACAAAGTTTTATAACTTTTGACAAGGATTTCATTTCATTTTCATATTATAGATGAACGGACAGACTGACTTGTAATGTTAAATATTTATACGCCAGTCAGTCAGTCAGTATGGTTTAACCGCAAAATGTTTTTGTACAATCTTAAGCCTGATTACTCACAAGCATATTGTTTTATTGTTGTAACTCCTCAGCATACGTTTCAAATTAAAGTCAAAATTTTGCAGTTTGTGAACACTTCAACTTCAAGTTGAAACTTTGGATAACAAATACCGGAAATTGTTGTCAAGATAATTACGGGTATACAAGTATGTTGTTTAGGTAATATTGCTTGTTGCTTGTTGTTTTTGTTTTGTGAAGGTTTTTTTTTTTGTTCTTTATTTTACTGTTCAAAAGGTTTCATTCGTAACTTGAAATTGAAGTTGATAATCGTTGGGTTTCCTTTATGTAAACTTATACCATATGTGTGTCGGTAGTTGATTAACTATTTAACAATCATTTGTGTTGAATCAATATTCATTTATATTCATCTAAAACAGGTAAATATTTATAGGGTTTGACTTATGAAAAGTTGTATCAATCAATATGACACAGAGAGAAAGAATTTTTCATATTTATTAGGGTAAAAAAAATTATTGAAAATTTAGTAAACATTAGTGAAATATCTATACAATCAGTTAAGGTTGATTTTTTTTTATTTATATCCGGTCAGTATGACATTAGAGATTTATTTGCTTCAAAGCTCCTACAAAGTATACATATTCGTTAAGAAGACGAAGAAATCTGAATCAAATTAAATAAATGAGTCCTTTTGTCCGTATGTCTGTCTATTGCCCGCACTCTCTTGTAAATTTTCAGATAGTAAACTAAAATGTAGTTCCGCATGTACGGAAATTTACATATTTTTCACTAAGGAACCACCAAAGTGCCAAAAAAACTATCTTTTTTGGATAAAAGACACGCCTTCAAATTACGAAAAAAATTATATGGTACAGAACTCGCAATAAATAAACAGATTTTTAAAAGTAAAGCATTGGTATGCCAAAAGGGAACTTATTTGGAAAGTAGACACATTCATCGGAAATCTATTTTTCAGCTAAAGGTCGTGCCCACAATTCACAAAAATTCTTTATAAACTTAAATAATTTTCATTGTAATTGGTAATTAAGAGCATAGCCATATGCCTCTCTTTTTTTGGTCTATGGCAAAAGACACCACCTATGAAAAGGTTACTATTACAAAAGTTACCACAACTGATCTTGAAGTGTAAATTCTACAATAACTACTTCACATGATAAAAGATGGATGAAACAATTTTCAAAATAATGAGAGTGGTTGGCAACTATTAATTTGATATCTACTTCAAACTTTTGTACTATTTAGTATAAATTTCATAATTTACGTAAAATAACCTCACAATACACTCGAGATGATATTGTTGATTAATATAACTAGCAACTCTTTTGCCCACCCATCAGGGTGGTGTGGGTAGCGTACACTACCTTGCATATAAATTTATTATTGCAAAGCATCACATGCATTCTCCTCATCGTCCATATCATTTGGCCACTTCACAAACTTGTTATTGTTTTCGCCATCACATACACATGATAAAGTCTCTTAACCAAAAAAAAAAAACGAAACAAACATAAATGAAAAGAGAGAAAGAGAGGAAGGGAGAAAGATGAATATGAACTATAATGTGGTTGTGAATAAAAACTGAAGAGCTTGGCTTTCTGCACCCGAAAAAAAGAAGAAAATATAAAAACCCAAAGAAACTGGAGGAACCATCCTTCAAGCTCCAGTCACTCCAAGCAACACAATTCAATACCAATACTCTTTGAATATTACACACAGCAAATGATGCTTGTTTTTGCTTATGTGTACTTTGACATATTGTATGCACGCACACACACATGTTTATGATATATATATTTTTTTTCTCTGTCATATATTTGATACATGAACTGTTGCTATCGCAAGCTATCTACCATAAATGGAAGGGAGTTGAATTTTTTGTTATTGTTTTTGTTGTTATGTGAAGTGAAGTATGTTTACCAAACGTTTTAAACATCAAGTGTATGTATGGTATAGAGTAGAAGTGCTACTGGTTGCACTGGGTGAAACATTCTGTGTGTTTGGAAAATTGAACCTGGTAAAATAACACTCCACTCCACAACAACAACAACAATAACAATAACAAACTTGAAAAATTTACTTTAAACGAAATTGGTTTTAAAAAAAGTGTAATTCTCTAGAGATAGAAAAAAGGAGAAACTTTTCAACAGATACAACATTACAGCTAGAAACTAATGATATAATGCAGCGATAATGGGACGCTTCACTCTGCAGTATCTATTAATTGCAGCGACTGTATATTCATATAAAAAATTGTCTGATTGGAAATCATACGCGTTAGTGATTTCTTTTTTATACCTTTTACATAAGGTGGAGGTATACTGAGTTTGTTACTGAGTTGTTATATACTATATACTTGATCAGTATAAAAATTTAAGTCGATTTAGACATTCTTATCCATATGTCCGTGTGTCTGTCTTTTGTAGACATTCTTACAGTCGTAAATTTTGATTGTTATATTTTCACGTTGAAGTCTTTCAACAAAAAAAGTGTGTTTGTGAATTGTGAGCGCGTCTATTATACGATCACGCTCACTTTTTTAAACGTCGTCTTATAATATTATTTAGCAAATTTTAATTTCATAGCTCAGTGGCAATGATAGATTGAATTTTATCGATTGTAGGCGTGTCAATTGATGAAACCTACCAACCTATACACAAAACTTTACTATCATATGAGTGTCAACAGAAGATTATATTTATCTTATATATATTCTACCTCATAAGGTCTCGATTGTGCATATTTCTGAGTATTACAAAAGATTTGGCAAACTTAGTATACCGCTCATCTTTTGTGGAAGGTATAAATATGAATCATCTACTGACTGAATAAAAAATTGTATGAGGTTTTCATTCACTATAAACCCGTATATATTTATAATATTTAATAAGACCCCCTTAAGGCATTTTTACATTAGTTACAAAATATATATTTTTTTTTGTTTTTCAAAAAAAGTAAATAAAATAAAAGTAAACAACATTTCTGTTTATATATAATATGAAATGTCGTTACAATTTATTGTACAACAATTGACAATGTCGTCAGGTAAGTATTTTTACACCCTTCATATTATAATTCTTGTTATTCCATTTGCAACTATCAGAAGATTAAAATTTGAATTGATATGTGTAAATGTCCGTTCTTTGTTCAAATTATGGTTAAAAACGTTAATATGTTAAAAGGGCACATTTAGTTTCTACGGTCAGATTTCTATACAACTGGGACAAAATTTTACACAAGCCGCGCCCACATTTAACAAATATATCTCTATGTAGAACTAAAATATAGGTGAAAAGTGAAGAAATTTGGTATAAATTTTTCTAATTAACTTATCCATCAATGTAGGAAAAATGGATGGGTTAGTATAAGAAACACTTTTAAATTAAAAAAAGTCTACACTTGATCAGACGGGGGAAGTATTTTAACCCATTTAACCCATATTATTTACTTAGCTTAGATATATTTGCCTATGTAGGATACTCTCTTCATCGGCTCGGCTTAAGCCATCTGCATCTTTTTGATTTATTTATTATCATTACAACTTGTAACGAAAATGTGATTTAATTAACATGAGCGCTGCAAGCTGTCCCTTCATTTTCATCAAACAAACGAATGCACAACGACAAAAAAGAAAGAATAAACAAAACAAAGAGAATGAACAGAAGCAATTTCTTGTTTAACAACAATCTTTCTAGCATTAAAATGAAGAAAACAACCGTAATCTAGCCCTTGGCTAAAAAACAAAAACTTTAACAATAATTCAAGTTGAAGATTGTTCTGTAACATTGTGTTGTGTTGTGTTGTGTTGTGTTTTGTTATAACTATGATGAAGGCAATACAATAAGAAGAAGAATTGCAACTTTTTTTATTTCAAAGTTATAAACAACAATAATAATCAAATGAATTTACGTAAATAGTTAAATTATTCATAAGTGCGATACCAAAAAACAATTTCAAGTGTGGCCGAAATGAAGAAAGATTAGAAGAAGAATCCTTTTTATAAAGTTAGAAATTAGGAAAATAATTAAGCACGTAAAACTAAATGAAATATTTTGAACTTGAGATGGGCAGGGCACTAAATTAAGTTCGTCATTCCATTTGCAACATCCAGAAGGAGGCTTCAGTGACTTTACAAAGTATATAAATTCTTGATCAGCATCAAAAACTAAGACCATCTAGACATGTCTATGTTAGCATTCTCTTAGGATTCTAAACATTCCAACCAAAAACAGACATTGCTAGATGTACTCACTGATACTCATCAAGAATATTTACAAATACTTTTTCGTATCTGTGATGTTTCTTTATGGTTGTTACTAAGCCATGAAGAATGCTTTTTAACATCCATAGAAAAGACAGTGCCCGCGCATAAGTTATTATGTTACAATTGAATCAATCTTGTATTGAAATATCTTTCTGTTCATATTGATTATACGTTTTGTAGCTAAAAAAAGTTTAATATTTATGTAGAAGCCCATTGTTACGGGTCACATACGACTGTTATACAATAATAAAAATTTACACACATGCACACTTACATATATGTATGAGTATAGGTCCTCTAACCTGGCCACCGAATGCATGCTATTAAGAGGTTTTGAACAAGTACACAAAGCGTTATCATCGCCATCATCAAAAATGCACCACACGGCTTATGATCGTATATACATTTATTCATATGCCTAGAATAGGGATTTTATTTTTATTTTTTAGTGTCACAGCAGCATGTTATGAATTTTAAAAAAGTTGTCTTTTTTTTTTTAACCTCCATTCCTTTTTGGTGTATGTGGTTAGAGTTCTTTGACAAAAATTTCGTGATTACATAGTTTGGAGGAAAAAAAACAAACAGAGTATAAGCGTCAATATACAACACATACAACACATGAAAAAGAAAATTATCAGATTACACTGGTTTTGGTTATTTTTTCTCTTTTTCTTTCTGGTTAGCGACAACAAATTAAATAAATTCCATCAACATTCTATAACGGGCATGTGACGACGTACTCAGACACATCACGAAATATTATTCATTTTTTTTTTTTTTCGTATGGGTTAATTTATATTTAATATACACACACACACACGGCTTTGTGAAATACTCATACATTTGAAATTAAAATGACTGCCTTTGAGTGTGTGTGTATGAATCGGGGTTAAATTTCTTACTTCAACCAACAAAATATATATCAAACAATATAATAAATTTATATGAATTTTGAAGTGTCTATGTGTGTACAAGAACAAGAAATATTTGTACATTTTCAAAAGGCTTTATTTTTAGTAAAATTCTATAAAACATAATATATAATAATAAAAGAAAAATTGTATATACTCGTATATAATTGTGTCCTCAATTTTTGTGGCAGATATATCGATTTTTATCGATTGTGGGCGCGGCTCTTGATCAATTTTGTACAATTTAAATAGGGATCTGCCTACATAAAGTAGAAGTACGTTTAGAAAATAGAAGTGTTTATAAAAAATTTCAACTTAAAAAATCAAAATTGACAATGATATCAAAAGACAGACACACGGACATATACATACACTTATAGATTGACTCAGTTTTTGAGGCTGATCAAAAAAATTTTGAAACTTCGTAGGGTGTCTGTTATCTTCTTCTAGGTATTGCAAATGGAATGAAAAACATAATATACCCCTCATCCTATGTGAAGGGTGTAAAATGAATATAAAAATTTGTGTACATATGTTCATATAATAATGGAAGATATGTTTAAAGCTTTCAAGTGAATCGTTATCTTTTTACAATGAAAATCAATGTCAATGTGTGTATGTGTGTATGGATAAATTTTTTATTGTTATTAACTTTATTTAACAAACATACTCTTGATAAATGAAAACATTCCTACTACATACCAAATATTTTATTGATGGCGTATGAGTAACATTTAATTTTACTCCTTATTAAGTAAAGCAGAAAAAAAAATCCTATCAAGTTGCACATAATTTCGTATAATTTTAAATAGGAAAATATCGTTATTGTTGTTGTTGTTATGCACTTTAGTTTTTACTTTTCATACATTATAATTAATACTCATTATAGAGTTTTGTTGTTATTAAATATATGAACTTAAGCAAAGTAACATAAGCTACATGTGGCTAAGGCCAACAATTGAATACCCACCATCGATATACCACAGATTTCCGAAAAGTATTTTATTTATAAGAAATACGTATAAATTGCTTTAAAAATTGCTTCCTTTTTCATCTGTTGTTGCATGGTGAGTGTGTCGCTAGAAGTGTTTTGTTCAATTTCAATTCCAAACCAGGAATAAATTCTAGCAAAACTTTTACCAAATTTAACCTCGATATCTCAATTTTTAAGATTAAAAGAGTGACTAAAACAGAACACTCTCGGACAAACAGACATGCACCCAGTATTCATAATGTATATACTTTGGTGGGTCTCCAAACCCTTCTTACGGGCGTTACAAACGTTTTGACAAAAGTGCTTTAAACCTCGTTCTATATATAAAGATGGATATAAAAAACGGCATAACAACAAAACCAAGGTAAAACTTGCCAACTAAATGGCAAATTACTAGGTAACCGTGGAGATATAAAAAAATACAGAAATTCCTGTTGTTTACTGGGTTTTCTTAATGTAAAATTTACACTCATACACAATACTATGTAAGGTTGGTTAAGCTAAACAACAACAACAACGCCGAAACCATGAAAAATTATTCAGGTAATGGCTTAAGGGCAGAGATGTGGAAAAAGTCTTTTCTCTTTTAAATTAAAAGCATGTTGTAAACTATATGA
Source organism: Ornithomya fringillina (assembly GCA_963978525.1). Taxonomy (NCBI): domain Eukaryota; kingdom Metazoa; phylum Arthropoda; class Insecta; order Diptera; family Hippoboscidae; genus Ornithomya; species Ornithomya fringillina. Next base: position 29,949,066 of record OZ021691.1, on the reverse strand, counting down.
GAGCGCAAAATACTTCTAGTCAAATAAAAGTTTTACGCTTTTGGGCTTTCTGCGGTTAACTACCACCCTACCATCAGCTAAAGTTAATTTATGAAATTATACAAAACAGTTGAATTGTTTGTAAGGGTTCTAAAGATATATCAACATGGTTTATAATCCTTGTTTATATGTAAGTTTAAGAAATGAAAAAATAATTTTGTATAAGACAGACTGACGGACATGATCATGATTCGTAATCGAATATAAGCGTAAGTAAATGGTGTAGTAGATTAAAAGGTCTAATTCTACCACCGTTTTCAGTAATTTCTTATATTTACATATTCACTACCTTGAGGCCGGCTATATACTCACTTGGTTGAAAGGTTTGTCATATAAAAAAAAAAGCAAAGATTCTCTTAGCTTTATATTTATTCATGAAAGCGTCAAAACCTTTTCAGCAATGCCTCTCTGTCCTTGTGTATTGAATATTTTCTTTGACTTAAATATTTTTATATACTCAATAGTAACCTGATTGAAATTTAAATAAAATTGTTTGAAAGACACGCCCCCAATTTAAGAACCACTATAAAACTCAATATTTTATAAATTTCAAAACTAATTTTAAGCGATTCTTTTTCAAAAATCACCATCAGGACCATACCCACAATACTTAAGTGTTTTTCCCAACTTTCATTTCCATATGGGAAGGTATCTAAGATTTGGTTTAAACTAAATATAAATATATAAAATAATTTTTTTTACTACAATTTTTCCCCAAAATTTTCATGCGTGTACAAAAGTTGCAAAAAAAAAAACTTAAAACACGGTTACACGGTAACTATTACTTGTCTGATTAATATGGTTTGGTGGTGTGTATACACAACCAAGTAAAATAAGTGTCTGTGTGTGAGTGTGAGTGTGAATTTGTAGTGGTAACTATGAAAGCGAGTAATTATAGTCATTACCGCTCATATTTATGTATATGTAAACAACAGTAGCCATCTGGGTGTGTGTGTGTGTGTTTGTGGCCTAGGTAGCCAGTAGAAACCAGAGAATAATGAACATGCATATGCATGCACATATTTCAAATTCCAAGTAAGTTTTACCATTTGCGCTGTTTATTGTTGTTGGTTTGTTTATTCGTCGACGCGTGTGGCCGTTGATGTTGTTTAATAAAAACAAAAAACAAAAACTTATAGTAAAATATACAAAATTCACGCCCGAGGCTTTGTGTGTGTGTATTTTTACATTCGCGATTACTTGTTGTTATTATTATTGTTGTTGTTGATGTTGTTGTTGGCTTACAGCACTACATTAACATAATGTTGTTAATTACACATAAGTCTGTACTAGAGTATTTTTAATAAATTAAAAAATAAGTTTACAAAAAAAAAGACAACAAAAAACACAAAAAAGAAAAAAATACAAAATGGCCTCTTTCCATTTATATATCATACAAATAAATTATAATTTCCATACTTTTAAAGAACAGCCAAAAGGTCATTTGGAAGGAATGAAGTTTCCCCCCCCCCAAAAACAAAGAAAAAATCAAAAATATTTTTATTACATTCATTACTAACAAAAAAAAATTAATAAATAAAAAATACCTAAAAATAAAATAAATAAAAACCAAATTCTTTAGCATTCTTAGTGCACAAGAATTTGGCAATAATTTCATTGAAAAAGTTTTATAAACTCTTTCACCATACACTTGAATAATTTTGTTAAAACTTTATTAACACATACACACAACAAACATATACTATACCACACTCTAATTGTACTACCAGTCATTTAGACAGAGTGTGTAATTGAATTGTACAAAAATTTCCAATTTACTGAACAAGTACAAACGTATGAACATTTACATAACTACGTAAGTATGTGTATAATACAATAACCATAAAGTTTAACCGACTTTGGTTACAATAATAATATACAATACAACAACAGCAGCAACAATATTAACATTCTATACAACAACAAAATTTTGTAAATTCCTTCATTGAGCACCTTTTAGAGGAAATCATTTGGTTCTCCCTCTCTTTCTCTCTCTAACATTTCTTGATGATTTTTAAGCCCTAGAATAAGATGATGTTTGTTATTCCGTTTACAACTATCACAAGTAGCACAATTTATATTTTATATAAACATTACAAAACTGAGGCAATTAAACGATGTCCATATGTATGTCTTTGGTAAAAAACACTTATAGTAGAAAATATAAATATCACAAGATTAAATTTCAAACAAACATTAGCCCATGAGTTGTTGTCCATTTAAATATAACAAAATCAATTGACAGTCACGCCCACAATGGGCAAAAACTTTACCCCAACCTAAAGCTAGAAAATTGAATTTTTTTGCAGAGCCAAATTACGATAGTAATTTTAATAATTTTCAAATAAAGCTCGTTTGTAAATTTTATAATTATAAAAATGTTGTATTTGGCTGATGTTTTAAGTTGACAAATCATGAAAATCATGAAAAACATTTATTCATATTAAGACACGAAAGTATTATGTCCCTATTGAAAAAACCGTTATATAAAAGTTTCTACTTGATACTAATATGCCCGAGATCTATATGAGAGATAGCGAGATTATCTTTGTATGAGGTCGATAAATGCCCCTCTTAACCCTATTGCACACCCTAATAAAATTAATAATATTTGCTTTATGATCATTTTTTTTTTTTTATTTTAAAACAAATTTTGTAATGTTTTTTTCTAATTTTTTACATAAAATTGAAAAATGTGCGAGTTCGGTTTTGGTAGAGTTTCTCTTATAGGCCATATTAAACTGTTTTTGTGGTGGTTTTGAAATAATTTATTTACAACTAGTTAACGAAATAGTCAAAAAAGTACAAAAACTTTAAAAAAAAAGTTCAATATTTTTAATGAATTACAAAAAATATTATTGGCGTAGAAGAAATAAAAAAATAAATTAATTTTAGAACTCATCAATATAAATCGCAATCCATCTGCCATATCTCACATGGCGGTAATCATGTGGCTATCATCCTCATTCATATTAAGCATTAATTTTTTATTCTCGACTTCGTAGCCTTTTGATTTTTCGTTATTGTCTGCTGGACTTTGCATGGTGGGACTGGAAGAATCGCTTGTGTTTGGCGAATTATCGCGTTCTTCATTCTCTTCGTAAATAACATCACAATTGGTTGGTATAGTTTTTGGTGGCGGTTTCTTAAATTGTTTCATTTTTTTGTGATTTTTATTATTATTAGTTGAAGCGTCGCTTCCATTGCGTTGCATTTCATTCATTTGTATTTGCATTTCGCGCAAACGATCCGTTAATAAGTAGAGATCACGCTCTTGCGTCTCACAACGTGTTCTCAGTTCGGCAATTTCTCTTAAATCTTCCGGCCTGGGATCACGTCTCTCATAACGCATACGCATCTCTTCAAAGAGATTAGTTAAACATCGGCATTTACGATGCAATTGTTCTATCTCTTGAGCATTACTAATGTCCCGTTTATCGAGAGCGGCCTTTTCCGCCTGATAAGCACTTTTCAACTCACTGAGATCACGTTTATGATTATTCACCAATTCTTTACGATTCTCTTCCAACGACATCAACTTTTTACGATGCTTCTCGGCCAATTCTTTTAAAGCTTCTTCTTTTTCTTGCTGTAACTTTTCCTTTATACTTTCTATTTGCTTTTCATGTTTCGCACTCAAATCGCTTGTGGTGGATTGCAATTCTCTGTTAAAGTTTTCCTTAATCTGTTGTAAACGTTGTTCATGTTTTAAGTCCATTTCTCGTTTCTCTTCTTGGAATTCTTCACGTAAATTATTTTCCAATGTTTCACGTTTCTCTTCTTCACGACACATGGCCACCTGATAATCACGATCGGCTCGTTCCAAATGCATACGTATCTGTAATAAAGCACTGTCGGATTTTTCACGTAATTGTAGGAACTCTTCCGTTTTTTCATCCAGTCTTTCTTGCACTTCAGTCAACTCAGCTTGCAGTTCTTCTTCATTGGCCGTATAACGATTGGTGATGGCACGCAATTCTTCAATATGTTCCGTTTGTAGTTTATCCAATGCCTCACGTCTCTCTTCCACATAAACTGAATCCAATTCCGATTTCAATCTTGACATTTCACCGTAAAGTTTAGTCTCCCAGAAGGCGGCCGCATCATTACGCACTTCCTCGATCTGATAATGCATGTGACGTTCTTTATCGTACAAAGTTTGCTGACATTTGATCTTAATTTTTTCCACTTCTTCTAATTGTTCTTCCAGCTGATCTTTAGTTACCGCCAGTTCAGTTTTTAAACCATCGATTTGTGTTACTAAACATTTAATGGAGTTTTCTTGTTCGTTAACTACACCACGCAATGAATTCACTTGACTTTGATACATTCGCAAATCGTCCACTTCGCGGCAACGTTCTTCGACTTCTTCTTCCAATTCATTTACTTTATCTTTGGCTTCTCTACGTTCATGCTCCAATTTGTCGATTTTCTCTTTGCATTGCCTCTGCATTTGCCTCAACTGCCATTCGCAGTCGCTCATAATAGATTCTTCGCGTTCTAAATTAAATAGATTTAATTAGATAGAATTGTTTATAGTTTTAGAAAGAAAATACTGTGATTTAAAGGAGTATCAAATCCCAAAGATTTAAATTTTAGTAAATTACATGATTACTAAAATTAGTTCTACTACTGTCAGTCCACTTTATTCCAATATTTACCCATATTATGCGTACGCAACATTTCAAATTCTGTTTGCCATTTGTCGGCACATATTTTCCGCTCGTTTTCTGAATTTTCCACAGCATTCTTTAATATTCGCACCTGCTCCTCCAAATCGTTACGTATTTCGATTACTTGATTACGCCATTTTTCGACTTCGTTTAAAGCTTCGTTTAATTGATTATGCAAAGTGTTGGCATGATTTTGAGTTTCTTTGTACTTTTCTTGCAGTTTTTCATATTGAGTGTTAAGTTCCTCTGGAAATTTGAGGTGATTTCATTTAATCACGTTTGGTTTAATACTAAAAATTTCATACCCACCATATTTCTTTTTGAACTCATCCTCTTTTTGATTATAACGTTGACGTAACGCATCCTTTTCATCTTCTACTACTTTCATTTTTTTTCGTACATATTCATCATCTTTTTGAGCAGCATTCAATTCGCCCTGTAATCCTAGAAAAGTCAAACTGGAGTTTATCTAGAAATTGTCTTTAATATTTGTTTTTGTTATACTTTCAACATTCCAAGTTTTTGTAGATAATTCTTGTTCCAAATTCTCGATATTTCGTTGCATTTCATTGATTTTATTTTGTAGATTTTGTACGTTCTTCTGGGCATCTTCCAGTTTGTTATGAAATTGTGTTTTCTGCTCGGCTAATTCTTGTCTGTAATTAAAAATTTGTATCGTGCATTAAATAATAATCAAAAATTAACTAAAGTTTTATAAAATTTGTACTTAACTAAATAATACTAAAATATTAGTACTATTGCGGTGGTAGTTCTATAGCACTCTTCTGGTCGTACACTTTGAGATATTGAGCTGATATTTTGTACAAATAATTTTTATACCCCCTTCTTAAGAAGGCATCATAGAGTATATATAAACTAAGTCGATCGCGTATGTCCGTATATCCGTCTATTTTGGTACTCTCGTAGTCGTAAAATTTCATATATTGAAACATAACTTCTTCAAGTTTCTACATTTAATTAGGTATTTAAAATGGGCAATAGCCACGCCCATAATCGACAAAAATCTATCTATCTGCCACAAAAATTGACCTATGAACTTGACATTTGAAATACACATTTTTGATTATCGCAAACCTCGACTACATACAAAATGTGGGTATGGTCGAATAACAAGCACACGCAAAATTTACAAAAAAAACATTATTTCGGGTAGAGTTCGACTTGATTTGAGAGTTTATAGTAATAATACAATGACTTACATGCCACGCCCACTTTTTGTAAACCACTTGTCTATGTATTTTTTCCTGCATGAATTACAAAAATTTTTTTTAATTTTCAAACAAAACCAAATTTCTTTGCATTTGCGTCTTTTCTACACACATTTAACCAGACCAGCAATATAAAACACGTTTAATACAACAACAAAAATATTTCCAATTATTGGCAGCAAACAAACAAATCATGAATCGAGGAATAGATTTAGAAAATGATTCAAGTAAAACAGAAACTAAATAACTACAACAACAATGTAGCGAACTAATGTTATGTAAAACCATATCTGGAATCAATAATTGAGCACAAAATTTTGTGAAAATATTTATCCAATAAATTTACATTTTATAACATTTATATTACCACAAAATATGAGTGCGTTTGTGTGGAAGAAAATATATAAATAAAAGCAATCTTTTCATGAGGAAATAAATAATTTCAAAAGATTACGAAAAAAAAACCAAATTGAAACATTTTCATTAAATAAAAAAAAAAGATATATAGGGTGTTGTTGTATTATTTGCGTAGCCGGTAAAAAAAACATATTTTGATTTTCTCTATTTTTTGTTGTTGTTGTGGCCTATTTGCGTATGTTAAAAGGAAATAATTTTTGATTTTTATAGTAAGGCGTGGGAATAGTTTGTCTACATTTTAAGAAAGAAATGTTTAAAGACGATATATAACAATAATTATTAGTTTTTAAATATATAAATGGTGGTATAAACTCAGTGGCAAGTTAATACTTAGAAACGATCAAGCACTGTTCGTAAAGGGTTTTTCAATAAGGCTCTATATTATGATAAGTTTCGGTGCTTCAAATGAAGACCTTAGTTCTTGAGTTACTTTGATTATTTTAAAACTTCTCCGCTATGAGGTTTAAGAGATTCATAATTTCTGTAAACAGCGTAAAATAAACTAATTATTAAGTAAAAAATTGCTTACAAGATGATAGGTAATGCAAATAAAATAAGGCGATGTAATCATGCACATGCCACGCCCACAATTTATATATAAATGTGAAAAATACTTAAGATTTCTTATTTTTTTCTTAAAATCTGTACTTGGAAGTTTTATATATATATATATATATATATATATACACAGATATAAAAAATGGGCGTGGTCTGTAAACAAGCCAAACAGTTCGATGGGCCATCAAATGTAAATATTGAAAATACTTCATTAAAATCAAATTATTTAAAATAAATAAAATATTGTTCTGTAAATATCTGAACGTATGGTTTCAACATGTTTCTATAATTTTAAGTCACCGCACTAAACTGCCTGCTAACGTCTTATTGTTAATATTTTTTTTAGCATCTAATCATTTTTAATTTCTTTTTTATTATTCAAATAAAATTACCAGCAAATGGAAACACACAAGCAAACCAACAAAGCAATTAATAGCAACAATAAATTATTTACCAAAAAAAAAAAAAATTATACTTTACTTTAATTGTTCGGCTATAAACTCGCTGTGTGTTTGAAGAAGTTCACTGGCATCTTCAGTTATTTCAATACAATTGTCGTCATCATTATCATCATCATCATCAACATCATCATTATTATTATTATCATCATATGCTGATGCTGATGCTGACGCTGATTGACTTGGCATATGTTGGCCTTCAATGTGAATGGGTATAAAGTGTACATTACCGGCTACATTGCTACTAGCACCACTGTTTATATTTATAATATCACATTCATTATCCATGGGAGAAGACATAGAGTGTTGTTGTTGTTGATGTTGTGTTGAACTAACAGCAGCCGTGCCGGAGTTATGTGTACAATTACTGCCACCAGCAGTCAAGTTTGTTGACTCGACCACCACATCTGGCAAACTGATACTTTCAAGGCACACCAAACGTTCTGCTGTGGTGTCACGATCACCATTTAAAGTATCAGTAAAATCCAACAACACCTCATCACAAGGCATTAAAGTTTCTTCACAATCGGTTGAATTGCCATCGCGTACAAAAGGCAAATAAGTGTAATGTTGTGTTTGTTGTTGTTGTTGCTGCTGCTGTTGCTGTTGTTGTTGTAAATTATATTGTTGCAGTTGCTTCGTAGTTGTATTACATTTATTATTAACACAAATTTCATTTTGGCAACTATTTATGGAGGCAGCCATGGAATCACCTAAACCCGAATCACTATCGTTTGTATTACTTTTCATGATCATCGATGAACGTTCCGGTGTACGTGAATTTGAGTGTGTAGCATAGAATTCATGGTCAAGGTGGTTCGGTGAGGCTGGTGGCATTTTATCCACATTATCCATCTCCGTTAACAAAACATCCAGAAATTCTTCATTATCGCCATCCTCCTCATCCTCATCATTGGTATCTTCTTGTTGTTCGGGTACATCTTCCAATTTCACCGGTTTATTATATTTTAATTCGTTGTCAATTTTTTTAACGATTTTTTGTTCATTTTTTTCATCACAACTATCGAAGAATGTGTCTTTTTGTTCTTTTCCGTCAACACTGCACTCGTTTACGATAATCTTGGGCAATTGTCTATTAGTGGTGGTGGTGGTGGTGGTTGATGTTGTTGTTGTTATTATTGTTGTTGCAATTAAAGGTGAGCATGGTCTCGGTGAGGGTGTTGCTGATATTCTTTTAAATCGATTACTTTTAACACTTTCCACACTCGAATCGCGACTAGTTCTGGCACCTGCCCCCTCATTGGTTTTTGTATGCTTTTGACCCATGCTGCTGTTGTCGTTTATTTTCAATCCATTTTCATTTTCTTTATCATAAGTATTTATATTTATATTAATTGCGGCATTATTTTTATTGAAAAATCTTTGCGCATTCGTTTGATCATCTGCTTGATGGCCGACTAGAGAATTATGACTAGCAGCAGACTCGCTATTATTGTTAACCGTATTGTTGGCTATTGCTCCCTCTCTCGCTTGATCATCTATAGCTGTTTTTTGGTTGTCGTTGGCAGTTTTCGTGATTTCTCTCGCTGAATTACTTTCATTGTCTGACGCTGTTGATGACGATGAAGAAGTAACACTTGCCTCTCTTTCTTCTTCTTCATCATCACCATCGCCTTCTTCATCATTATCTTGTTCGTAATAATGATTTTCATTCACTTTAAGTTGTTTCAAATTCTTTTCGCTATTATTAGAAATTGTCATTTGATAAGTATTAGTGGCTTGTGAACTATTCACAGCAGCTGGCTGATGAGGATTATCTTCGATAGGTGCTAATAGCGCCGCAGAAGCTGCCACTTCTTCTTTATTAAACAAATAATTTATAGCATAATTATTACATTGATTTATAGCAGCATCTCTACTGTCATTGTCTTGTTCAATCGAACAATTATTGCTGTCGTTTTGATGTTGTGGATAATGTTCGTGATGGTGGTGGTTGTTGATAATGCTGGAAACAGGTGCAATTGACGGCTGTTGTTGTTTCGTTGGCAGGCTTTTATTAGTCAAAGTAGCTGGTTGTTGTTGTTGCTGCTGTTTTTCAAAATTTGAATTTTGTATTATACGATTACGGTTACGATCCTGATTACGTCCACGCGCCATATAAATACAATAAATAAAACGGAAAAAAAATTCGCAAAAACAAATACAATTCCAACTAAATACGCAACTAGACGTTCTCTCTTTTTCTTTTCCTTTCTTTTTGAATTATTTATTAATACATCAACACATCATCATAACTAAAATATCCCATAATTTGGGTGTTTTTTTTTTTGTTACATTTTCTGTGCAAGGAAAGATGAGAAAATTTTGTGCGGCTTAAACTAAACCTTGAACACCCACCAATAATATGTTAATAATTAAAAACAAAACACAGCCAGTGACAATTTATTAACTGTCTGTAAATCTGTCTGTCATTTTTGTATGTTTTTTTGCTCCATAAGGGTCCCTTCTTTATCAATTTTTAACTGTCTGTCTGAATAGAATAATTCTTATTTCTTTGTGGGAGAGTTCAAAAATACCCTCTTTAACATTTCTGAAAATATATCTGTCTGTCTCTCCGTCTTCTTTATTTTTATCAGTTTAAAACTATATATCTATCTATAGAAGAATAATATTCAGGTACCTAAAAATAGGACAGACAGACAAGCTTAACTAAATCGTCTTAACACAGTCTTCTTCTTTGCATTGCAAACGTTTTGACAGATTTTTATATACTCATCTATTTATAAGTGATGGATATACTGAGAAAGAGAAAGAAAGAGAGAGAGAAAGAAGAAAAAAATGCAAACCAGACGGAAATTTTTTCGCAAATCAAACTTCTCTACTGATGCGCTTGACTGACTCTCATTGACTTTGGCCGAGCACTAAATTTAAGAATGTTTTCTTATTGTTGTTGTTTGTGTTATTATTGTCGCTGTCTATTTTTTTTCACGGATTTCGTGGTTACGCAGTAACTTAATTAACACTTGCAATGAAATGCAACCGAGCATTGCTGTAATAGATCATTAGCAGAACGTTTCCCACTCTGTGCCACTCCTTTTTTTACTTCGTTACAAATTCGTTTATCTACGCTAACTAAAAATTTCGTTTCGTTGCGTTAGTAATCAAAATTTTATATATTTTTTAATATTTTAATTTTTTTCCCTATTTTTTCTTAGTTGCCAATTATTTTGGACTTTTTTTTGTCTTTGTTTTTTATTTTTGATTAGGTTGCAACCGTTTAGCTTGTTTCGTTTCAACTAAAGTGCAAGATTTTTGAATGCTGCGGGAAATTATCGTTTTAAATGTTTAGTCTCTTGGCAAGAGCAGAGAAATTTCGCTTTTTACTCTTTTTTTTTATATTTATAAATATATATTCTAAACTAAAAGATGAGCAGCGAGAATCGGAAATGAATTTTCTCATTTGTTTTTTTATTTTCTTATTTTTTAATAAATGAAACTAAAAACATAGATTTTAGAATTAGTATTAGTTGATTGTTAATTTTTTGTTTTTATATTTTTATTATTTATGTCTCAGTTAGTCTGCCACTCTTGCGGTGTCATAATTAAACTTTTAGAAAAAAACGTTTCAAGGAAGATTATAATGATCGTTAAATGATGCTTATATGCACAGTAACAACAAGTAATAAATGATTTTTAATATCTCTGCAACTAATCACAACAATATTTGTATATATGGTAAGGCAAAAACGCGCTATCATTTGAGCGCTCATTTTGTGTTATTTATAGTTTGATTATACTATACATTCCGTCCGTATAAACGCTTATTATGCAGAATTCGACGATTTATTAGATCAGTGTTAAGTTAAAAGGGGTAATGGGATACCTGCCACGCCCACAGTTTGTATATAAATTCAGAGTGCATTTAAGATTTGTACTGAACCAAATTTCGGTATTTTTACTTATTTTCACTAGTTCTTCTTCTTATATATTATTATTCTTAAATTTATATATATTATTACATATGAATTTTTTTATTTATTTATTTTTTTCTTAATTATTTTGTCTACGTATTTTTTTTTCTTGTTTGACTTAAGCTGACGCATAAATTCAATATGACAAAAAATTACAAAAAAAAAAAATAAAAAATTATAACTACAACCTCACAAGATTTCATTTTTTATATAGACAGTGAATGTGATTTTGACATATTGTTTGTATGCACTGGTATCATAGAGGTCACAGTAGCAAGGTTAAAATTTCCTATTTTTAAATAGTCATCGATAATAAGGAAGGTCGAGCAATAACAGACAACCCTATGACATTGACAAGAACCGTACTATAGTAAATTCATTTAATACAACAACAACAACATTGACCTGCTCCTTTAATCTCTGATTTGCCTTAATCGAGTTTTTATGTATTTTTTTTAAATTTTTTTTTATTGTCTAATTTTAATTTACTATTTAAATTAAGCAAAATCAATTGAAAGCCACGCCTACAATGGACAAAAATGTTTTTTATTGATTTATATTTAACCCTTTCATTGGTGAATTGAAAATGGGCGTGGTCAGATAATAAATACGCCCACAATTTACAATAAATATTTTTGATACAGATGCGTAGCTTGATGAAAAATACATATACTTTTAAAAGGTGTAAATAGGTATCTGCCATGCCCACTGTTTCTATATACATAAATAATATATATTATTTAAAACTTAACCATATTTTTACTCATTTAACACGAGACTGATTAGCATAGGTCGGGCTTGGCCGCTCATTACCTTTCTCCCATATTTTATTATCCTGATGTTTTTATAACCAAAAGTATTTATTGTAACTGTTGCTGTTATTCTATTACGGCAGAATCTATAGCGCTACAGTAATATTTTATGAAATTGAAAAAAAAAAATCGAAAAAACTTAACAAAATCATTAAAGTAATGAACAAAAAATTCCCACAATAAAGATGATTTAACAAAAAAGTTTAAATTCAATTAATCATTTCTTTTGCCACATAAATTTATTACTTTTACTTTTTATACAAAAAAAAAATTAATGGCCCACAATCTGTCTAGCATTTGTTGTCTTAATGGTTTATTAAATTTTAAATAACCTTGAATATCGGCGCACTTATACACGTAATCTCTCTGATATTGTATTCTGCACACTTTCTAATTTAAATTAATTATTACAACTTATTTTAAAAATGAATTTTCAATGTTTACACATTTATTTTATTTTATTCAAAGAAATTCAGATTTAAAAAAAACGTACACACAAGGTACGAACGACATTCTAATCTAATCACCAATGACCTTGAAAACGACTAAATCTATAAAATGTTTAAATTACAATAGAAAAATAAAAAACATCAACAAATAAAACATATAACAAAAAAACAGTGATGGGATAGAAAAATAATTATTTTTTAAGTAAAAACGTTCATAATTAAATATTATTAAATAATAAAATTAATGAAGAAACGATTACAAAATGGCTAAATTGATGTTTATAAAAAAATGACTTAGATCCCTTTGGAAATTATGGGCACATATGATAAAATATAATAAACGGCTGTAGCTGCGGTAAAGTCTTGATAGATAGAATTTCGTCAATTGTGGGCGCTCGATTTACTTAACGATATTAAATAAATTTCAACTTACTATCATGAATTTTGCAACTGGGATTGTGATTTTTGAAAAGCAGGTGGACAGACACACGGACAATGTTATATGGAAGTTTAATGAAACTTGCTTAAAAAATGAAATTTAAAAAATATGAAATTACTTTTCAAACAACCTAATATTTTAGAAAAATTTTGCAGATCTATTACGCTGAACTGATGAACAACTCAACAAACAAATTTTACTTCATATACAATTTTAAAATATTTCAAAATTTAATGCAGTACATATACACAAAAACCACAACTACCATAATGTGTAATAATAATGAAGAAATCTTCTAATGAAAAATGATTTTTGCAACTGTTGTGGTTTTTCTCAATTTTAATTTTCAAACTTAATGAATAATAAATGAATAATATTTCTTTTGAAACTCTTATATTGCTTATAGGTGTGCAGGTATATGTGTGATGTATAAAAGGAAAGTTGAAATTACTTGTTTTAATGAAATCAAAGAAAACACAAACTTCTACGCATCATATACAAATGGTCAAATGCACCCAGAATACTCTCTAACTATCCTTTTCTGCTTTTGGTTCGTTCCTCTTTTATGAATTGTTTGTTATCTATATATGGCCAACAGCAGCAACAGTAGTAGTGATAATAATAATACCAGAGATCTAAGCAATAGCTTCTGTTAAGGTTTTTTATCTTGTTTTACTTATGTTCCTTTTTTTTTTTTTTATATTCTAAATTATATACTTTCTCTCTCTATCCCTCTCTGTCAGCTTTGAGTTTCTTCTGTGTACACAATATTTTTATAAAGATATTAAAGTAAAAACAAAAACTAAATTTGGCTTATATCAAATCTTAAACACCCTCCCCTTCTACATGCAAACAATAGGCATGGCATTTACCTAACTGTACCTTTTCTAATTTTGATATATTATATAATATATCAACTTCCACTTTGAATTTAGCACAGAAATTTTTTTTGTTAATTGGGGGCGTCTCGGTTATCCAAACACGCCCATTTTTGCCTCATCAATAGATGATGCAATTATAAATATGTGTACAAATCTCACTTTTATAATTAAATTTTTAATATTTAATTTATTTATTTATTTTATTAAAGCCATTAACAGAGAGATACATGGACATACGGACGAACATGTCTAAATCGCCTCAGTTTTTTAATACATACTTTTAACAATCACTGACGCCTCTTTTTTCTCGCAAATGGAATGACCACCTTGGTATACCATTATCACTAAGGTGGAGAGTATAATAATTTCATCCAAATAATAGTAAAAAGTTACCAACTTAGTTTAGTATGCTAAGTGAGTGATAATGTACAGTTGTGCGAGTACCATTCATCTCATGGCTTGTGGATAATATTTCTCATTTTATGCATTTTTCATATATAAATAATGTGCTGCTCACAATCCAATTCCTTTATGAGTTGGGGGTGGGTGTGCTGGCACTAAAGTGCAATGGAATGATAATCTTTTGTAAATAAACACCCGATTATATGTCTACCTGGTATCCTTACCCTCACACTGCTCTCTCTCTCTTCGAGTCTTTCTCTCTCTCTTTGTCTCTCCAACTCACTATTCGTTCGGGGGGTGCTTCATGGTTGAACTGTTATGTGATCCTTTTAGTAAAGTATATTATTTCTTTTGAATTTTTTAATAACAATACTCTGACTATTATGTATACCTTTGCTTTTACGGTTATATGTATGTTTTAATACTTTGTTGTTGCTGTTATTCAATTGGAATGCTTTTACTTACCCTATAAAGTAACGAGACCATTAAGAATTTGTTTTGTATGTTTTTATTTTTATTTTTTATTATTTTATAATTCAACCAGAGTATTGGTTTCATTGCCTGCTTTATAATTTGTACGTATTTGGATAGTATATGAAAAAATAATAACTTACAATAACTGAATGTGTGTGCGTGTATTTTAATTATCGAAAAGTTTGCTGTAAAGAGAAAAAAATGAAAGTTTATATTTACTCCTCTTTCATATATATAAACAATCAACTTGCTTATCCAGTTAGCCATCATATGCGTGAAAATATGTGTTTTAATAAATTTTATATATTTGCATACAACATAAAAATAAAATTTACCACTGACACATATTTGTGTTCAAACCCGGCACCATCTGAGGCCCGGAGTATATTAAGTTTGTGTGAATATTTGTAACTCTTAAACGACCAAGCCCATCTTCAATTTAATTAATCATTTAAAAAAATATAATATCAATCATAATAATATCAATTTAACCATATCCGTCTTTACGTCTGTCTGTTTTCATGTAAATTGTGTTCACGGTTATGGCCACAATTTTCATGATATTGCAATGAAATTTAGAACAAGAGCTTCTCTGGAGTCAAATATATGGACTATTGAAAATGAATTAAATTGGTTCATTTTCGGGACCCCTCCTCATACAACCCTCTTATTTTAAATAAGTCTTTATATGGTGAAAAATTGCAATTCTTAATATTTGTTTGATAAAATTTGATGAATAATATTAAATTAGTTTAATAATTAATTGTGTATAATAAATTTGGACCCGTTCGGATCATTTTAGAATCCTTTTTCATATATATTGATATTTCACAAAGCGACTTATATGGCAATGCTTCGCGTTTATTAATACAATACAAATTAATTGTAGCCTAATTTAAGTAGTTTTAAGTTATTTGGGGTATTAAATAATCGGGCCTGACCGTCTATAACATGTTCACCTTCTTTATACCCTCCACAGTGATGAGGGTATACTAAGTTTGTTCTTTCATTTGTAACACTCAGAAGGGGGCGTCAGAGACCTTACAAAGTATTTATATTCTTGATCAGCGTCAAAAACTGAGTCGATTTGGACATGTGTGTCCGTGTATCCTTGTATCTGTCTGTTGTTGGCACTCTCACGGTCGTAAATTTTGACATATTCAGCTGAAATTTTGTACAGACACTTAATTGTACGCAGATTGCTATTTAAAATGGGCAAAATTGGACAAGACCCACGCCCACAATCGACAAAAATATATTTATCTGCTACAAAAATTGAGCTATAAACTTGAAATTTGATGTGTTCATCTATAAATATTAGTTTCAGCGATGTGTCAAAAATGGGCATGGTTGGATAACAGACACGCCCACAATCAATTAAAATCTTTATATCTCCAACAAAAGTTGAAATTTGGTACACGTATACATAGTTATCCCACGACTGATGTGCCAAAAATGGGCGTGGTCGAATAAAGAGACACTAGATTACTAAGTTAATACGTAATACATACACTATTATAGGGCGCAATATATATATATTTTTGGCACGCCCACTGTTATGGATGAGGAGGGTATTTAAGATTTGGTCTAAGCCAAATTTAGTTTTCTTACTTGTTTTATTCTTAAGAAAGTAGTACACAATATTTTTTTTTTTTTTTTTCAAAACATCAATTTAATTATTTTAGAAATTTTATTTCTCTAAAAATTTTGAAATTTTTATATATGACTTGGATCGACGCTTATATTAGAATTTTATTTAAGGCGATACACTGTTTTTCTATAGTCTATTTTCTATGTGTAAGTAAGAGATTATTGACAACCTATCACCAACGGAGAAAGAAAGTTGGGCGTAACTATTTTAACTATAACAAAACAAATGAACGGTTTTTATACATGATTTACAATTCATTTATATCACATATATGTGTTTCGCTAAATGTCAATAGTTTTTGTCTTTTGTATAATTTAATCTTTTATAAAATTTTCTTGAATTTTATAAAATATATTTTACGTGTAATTAATTGTTGGATTAATTAATGCGTGTCGCATTCATTTCTACATGTTAAGTCTAATGTAAAGGTTTTAGACTTAGTAACACATTATTGTTGTTATTGTTATTATTATTGTTATAATTCTAATAATCTTATGTAAATACTGCATATAATAAATAGACACTATTTCTATGGAACACCCTTTGCATGTAAAATTGTTTTCCATTTGTATGTGTGTGTGTGTGTATATATGTGTCTGTTGGTGTTTTTTGTGTATATACCTTGTAGTTGGTATTAAGTTCGTGTTGCAGTATAATTAATCTCAAACATTGTTAGCTTGAGACGCTCTAAAAACGTTATAATTACCGGTTTTACTGAGAGTTTTACTAATAATAATAAAACTTTTCTTATATCCGTATCATATATGTGTATGTATAACTATTACGGGGCAACTAGAGGAAACATATCCACACACATTAGAAATTAAATCTTTAAAATTTTAAACACTTTCTGTTGTAGATAAAAAATTATTACAAAATTTAAAACAAATTGGCAACTGAACTGAATGGAATCAAAGTATATGCACAACCATCACAACACCTCAGCGAGTGTTTAACTGTATTTAGAGAAATAGAATTATTTAATATCTTAATTTATCTTTGGAGCACGTTTTGTTGTTATATTTTATTATTATTTTTAATTACAAATTTATGAGTACACATATGTTACTCATTCTCCCTCTCTTTCTCTCTCTCTCTCTCTTTAACTCTAAGAATTTATTATTTATTTATCCCCCATTTGATGCATTATTAGTTATTACATAAATATACAATATTTATATGCATATATAAATGTACATTTATAAAATATATATGAATTAGTATGAAAATCATCATAAATTGTATGTAATCTAAAATTTTATGAAAAATCAAAAAATAACAAAAACGTGATTGAATTTATTTAACACAAGCTCCATAATATATAATTTATATATAATGCTACAGGCAACAATGTGAATAGAAAATCAATCTCAGGGCAAAGAATGATAATGATGATGGCTATGTTTGTTAGTCTGTCTTTTGTAGTTTTCCAAATTAAGCGAAATCATTTAATGGCCACGCCCACATTACATACAAATCTTTCTCTCAATCTTTTCAACACAAAAATGATTACCTTATATATTTATATTAAGTTTTTCCATCGATGTTTCAAAAAAATGGGCGTGTCTGCCACGCCTACAATTTTCAAAAAACCTTATTTGACACAAAATTCAACTTTTTAGTTGATACTTAATATATTGATTTTAATTTATATGATTTATATTGGTGGGCGTGGTCTAACACGCCCAAAAAGATTATAAAAGCCATTTTCAGTACAAAATTCAACGTCTTTATATTTAATATATAAACTATGGAGGGTGTAGTTGGATACTTGCCACGCCCATTTTTTGTTTATATATAAATATATATATATATATATATATATATTATATATTAAAGATTTAATCTAACCGAAATGTTTTTTTATAAACAAATTATTCCCTAATGAAAATTTTCTGAACCAATGCGGTCGAAATATATTTGGTGAGTATTTGCCCACAAAACTTTATTAATAATTGCATTTCTATTTAAATACCATAACAATATTAACTAATATTAATTTCTATTCTATAAAGACTAAACACAAGTGTGTCTCTTGTAATTGTTTTTAGTATACCGAACACTGAGAACTTAAAGACTCGATATATTTGATAACATTATATTTATACAATAATTACTTATATATATATTTTGTGCCTTAGAGATTATAATTATAATTGCAATTAATTTGATAATTAATATATCATTTCTTCATGGTCATAATTTCTTCATCTTTTGTATCATATACATATAATTTACAATTTTTAATTAATTATTTATTACATCTTTATTAATAAATAATATTTTTATGTGCGGGTATTAAAAGAGATTTTCAATTATGGAAACCTTAAATTATAACAAAAACAACAATAACAAATTAAATGAAAAATGTTTAAACAATTCAAAATAATTAAAAGTCCTTATGCAAATAGAGGGCGTGGCATGTATCTAATTGCTCTATTTAGAGTTTTTGTATTACAGATCAACTAACGAGTTGTCGAATTAATTAATCGAGACAAATGAGGTTTTTGTAAATTGTGGGCGGATCTATTAAACGACTATGTTTATTTTTAGTATATCGATAAAAGTTCTAATTATAAATTTGTGTAAAAAATTTAATTCCTGCATAAATTTTTGTGTGTATGAAAGATTTTAATCGATTGTGGGGCGTGGCACTTGCCCAATTACTAGAAATGTATAACATTTTATATCGATATCCCAATTCTTCTGAATTTTGCAAACGAAATAGCAAACTTAGTATATATCTCTAAGGTGGAGGGTATAATGGCTAGAAAAAATACTTTCTAAAAATTATAGTATATTTTTAGGGTTAAAAGATTTTCATATTCATATATAACAAAAATAACAGAGGTGTCCAAATTTCGGCACTTCCATTACAATAAATTTTATTTTTCATGTTATTACAATTTTCTGTATAATAATATAATAAATTAAAATTGTTTTTTTCATATAATGATTTTTGTTTAATTTTTCATACATTTTATATTCTTTTAGCTTTATAAATTTTCAAATTTTAAATGAAATAGACTTAGACCACAGCTTGAATTTATGTATGAAAAAAAGCCAAACTTAAACGCCAAAATAATTTACACTAAATCATGACTAAAGGCATGCGTCATATATATACAATTATGGGAGAATACAACTTTTATGACAATAAGGCTATGTCAACTATAACATCAAGACTAAATATGGCAACGTACATTGTATATATATAAGCACAGTTGGAATACGTCTGCTTTGTTGGTGGAATGACAAGTTGTGTTCAATTTACTTATATAGAAAAAATCAGAAATAAACAGAAACATCTTTTCTCGCACACGCATTCACTTCATGCTTACACATATACACAACTACAGTAGAGAGTGTACTACAAAAAGCCGGTAAACACGTTTTGAAAGCACTATATATATAGCAGCAAGCAGAGGCAACAACAAAGGCATTGCTTACATTTACACGTTATTTTATTTGCAATGTTTCTTTACTCTCTATACCACCCCGTGAGCTATTGACTAGTAAACATTTATCAAAGCGTTTGTAACAATCGGAAAGAGTGAATAATTTTTTTTATAAAAAGTTGGACACTTTTACTTTAGTTTACTTTGATTAACAGCCATGCCCAAGTTTTCGCAAAACATTTCTTACGAAGCGAAGACTTTTTTAATTAGCGCTCCAAAATTTAAATTTTAATTAGCTTATTTATCAATAAGATAAAAAT
This sequence comes from Ornithomya fringillina, assembly GCA_963978525.1. Lineage (NCBI taxonomy): Eukaryota > Metazoa > Arthropoda > Insecta > Diptera > Hippoboscidae > Ornithomya > Ornithomya fringillina. The sequence goes on along the minus strand of OZ021691.1, from coordinate 29,928,934 downwards.
GTCTCAGAGCTACTTTCTTATGATATATACAACAGCAAAATTTCAATTTTAATTATTATTTATATATAAATAATATTTAATTTACAAAAGAAATTTTTTATTGTAGTTTCACAGTAAAGATACAATACTTTACTTATTTCTTCGTACTTCAATATATGCCACACCCATTTTCTTTAACGCTTTACCTAACTTAACGATTTTTTTGTTATTAAATATGTTCTAAAATTTTTGCACTCTTCACTCTCATCTTATGCCATCGTACTCAAATTCGCTTGTATTGTGGTTACCCCATTTTATCAGCACAGCAATATCGTCAAGTACGGCATCATAGCATTTACTCATTAGATCGCTGTGTCTGGTATATGCAGTCACCTTTAGTATTGAATTTTGTGTTGTACAAGCTCGTTCATACGTTTTAACTGCCAAAAAGTACAGACGAACAAAAAAAGAAAGAAAAAACAATAAAGTTCCTAAACAGTGTTTATAACATAGCTATAAAGCCGGTATCTTTTAGTTAGTGCGTGTCGTGTCAGTGTATACGAATCTGAATAAATCAATATAAACGTGCTTACGTGTCTCATTTAAACCAAAAAAGCCATCATTTGTGTTAATTTCCACCGAGATTTAGATATTTTTTAATACTCTTCGTGAAAATGAGGGAAATTGTTCATTTACAAGTTGGCCAGTGCGGTAATCAAATTGGCTCAAAGGTATGTACAATACAATGCCCTCCGCCACAAATTTATATCCATGAAATTTTTTACTATTTTTACTACGCTATACTATTATTAGTCGGTGGCTGCACTGTGTATGCATAATTATTTTAGCAGCACAACAGTAAGGCAAAGAACTGAACTAATTTTTACATAACCTCAATGTATGTATCTGCATGTATGTGCATTTATGTATGTTTTCTTCTTCATGTTGCTGTTGCTGTTGCTGTTTACCCTCCACGATTATATAGTATAGGTCTGCTAGTAAGCGAATAAACGTATAGTAAATCAGGCAGCATTTCTTCTTATACTATGACCTCATTTATTGTTGATTTAATTCGCTGATTTGATAAATGTCATAAATAAAAATTCGTTATTTTTTTGAAGTTTTTCACAATATCTCCACTAAGACTTTAATATAAATGTCTGGATACCTAATAACATAACTCAAAGGCACAGATTTAGATACAAATAAGAAGCAGCTGACTTTTATGAACTCAACCATGTTTCTTCTCTATCTCTCTCTCTCTATCTCCCCCTCTCTATTCATAAGTAAAAGTCTTTAAATACAAGAAAAGTTACAATTACGCCAAATCTTAAGTACCCTCCATATATATATATATATACAAACAGTGGGCATGGCAAAATATCTGATTACACCCTTTAATAATGTATGTATTAAAATCAACTCAGAAGTTGGATTCTACATTAAATGTGGTTTTTTATAATGTGTGTGCGTTTTTATTATTTGATCGCGTACATTTTCAGTTTTATGATATATAACAAATTATCAAAATTTTGCTATTTTGACTACATAGCATAATTTTTTTTGTCATATATATCAATTTGATTTTATTGTGGGCGTGGCTTTCAACCAATTTCATTTTATTAGAAATCTTTATCAAAGAAATTGACGAAATTTAAGCTAGAGATCTAAAAACTTACGACTATTTTTTTTTTTTAAGACCAACACCAAAAGTACTCTAGAACATACATGAGTCGATCTAGAGATCGAGTCAGATTTTGATGCTCTTGGCGTCTCCTTCTCGCCTATTTTATTAACTTCTAGATAGCTAGCATATAGTAAAGAAAATAAATAATATTCTTTGCATTCCAAAAAAAGTTTTTTCTCTAAAGAAATCTCATATATTGTTATATGCTGTTCTACTTCTTAATGATCATATTTTTACGCTCTCTCTCTCTCTAAAAGTTGTGAGATTTATGCGGAAAAACGCTCTTTCTCTTTCTTTCTCTGTTTTTTGGTAGTGACGTTATCAGTATTGCCACATGTTTACTATTTGTTGATATTACTCACTTACTTTCTTTCTCTTTCTTATGTGTATTAAAGTTAACAAACGGCAATAAATAATTAAAAAACAAAAACAAATCCATAAGTAGAAAGTGTAATACTAAATGGAACAGGTTTAAACGCCTCAAAAGAGCCGATAATAGTGAAAGTGGACTAAGTCCATTTTTCCAAATGATTCATTCATGGGTACTTTAGTTATATGCTTTTTTATAAATTTCCAATTTTTATATATTTAGAAAACCGCACTTAGGTCACTTTCAATGTCATTTCTAAAAATGCGTTGATGAACAAGTAGGTTTAAGTAAAGAGTAACAACAAAAAAATAAGATTTTCTCTAAATATAAAATTAGACCAGTTTGTCGTACGAACAAACAACTTTCTTAAACTGTAGACAAGTGACTTTAAAATGTTTCTGCTCTTTATTTATCCGGTACATTAAAAAAGCATTTTTATTGCAACATTGTTCACTGACAATGACACTCATTGCTGGAATACTTAACAAGTTGATCTCATCAGAATAACCAGATTTTCTATATACATAAGTAGGTGTGTTTATTTATAACCTTCCTTAAATGAAATGATTATTCATGAAAAACTTATAATTTAAATAAATAATTTTATGGCTTCTTAGTGTAGAGGACAACAACTCTTTATATATGTATAAACACGCTACCTAGTATTGGGTGGTGAAAGTCTGCCTTGTGTCCCTATAATTAAAAGCGTTAATATGCGCCAAGTTTGCATTTCTCACTTTAATTAAAAAGTTCCCTTTGATTTATTATCATGCCGTATGAATTATTGCCAGCATAATTTTGCAGAGTTTGTCCATTCACAAGGCTTTCAACGATTATTTTATTTTTATTTTTATATTTTTTTTTTTGTTTTTCATTTTTTCATTTGAATCTCATCTTTGTTCGCTTTGGGTTATTTGTTGCTTTTTTAATTTAATTTCATTTTACTCGAATTTTTTTATTATATAGTATTATTATTATTATTATTATTGTTATTATTATTATGAGATAAAGTTCTCTCATAATGCCTATTAAGTTAAGTTTATCATTACGTTTGAAACACCCAAAAGAAGGCGTCCTTGTGCCTAATGAAATAAACATTCTTAATCATCATTAAAAAATCTGAGTCGATTTGAACAAGTCCGTCCGTGTGTTTATCTGTTGTATGAGCGCAAATTTTGAAATATTTAAGCAAAACATACATTTCGCTGTTTAAAATGGGTAAAATCGGTGGGAAGCCACGCCCATCATTAACAAACATCTATCTTTTAACCATAAAAATTGACCTACAAAGAAATTTTTGTACACTTCTACATAATTAACACTTTCGTAGAAATACCAAAAATGGGCGGGATGGAATAACGAACACGCCCACAATGTATAAAGAAACTTTTTTTTATACAAAATCCATCGTAAGTTCATACGTATTACATTTATTTAAATTTAAGAAAATCATCGATTCATATGGATTCATATCGATGATACGTAATACATAGACAAATACATTATACACACGAACCTGCCACAAGATGTGAAGGGTATTTAAAATTTGGCCTAAGCCCAGTTTATTTTTTCCACATGAAACTCTCTATTTTACCCATAACAATAAAATGATAGTATCTTTTGATAACTGCATATAATCACACATGTTTGTTTATAACTTTTAATCACATTAAAATAAATTGTTTACGATATTGTTTAATTTATGTTTTTTTTTTGTATTGTTTTGTTATTGTTATTATTGTTGTTATTATATGTTGCTTTTTACATAATGTGAAAAGATACAATCGAACAACGTCAATAGCAGCAGCAACCACAGCAACAATAAGAAAAAACTGTATTCGGTTAAAGTTTAACTTTTAAGACCCTTTCAAGCATAAAAATTGCTTTCTTGAGAGTAAAAATTAATACAAGCTTCACTCCCAGGACAGTTCAAGTTGACGCTCTCTCTAGGACTTGAACAAACGAAAATTCTCTAAGATTTAAACTAGGGCGATCTCCGTTTAAAGCCCAACTAGGACGTACAGACATGATTAGTTAGTATATAAAACTTTGATAAGCCAGACCCTGACGGAGACATTATACTTTCCGTCTAGATATTAAAAATGAAATATAGTGGAGGTTAAAAAAATTAGTACTAATACTTAAAATATTAAATGTACTAAATATTTATGTTGAAAAGGAAATGTTGCATAATTTTTTATAAATCGTACATATTCTTACTTTTAAAAATAATCGGCATAACTACACTACCAACAGTAACAGATAAACGGCATTTACTCACGTGATTATTATTATTATTTTTTTTATAATTGCATGGAGTGTTGATGAAACGCATTAATATGTGTTTTGTTTTTTTTTTCTTTTTACATTGATGATTATGGCAAAAATTACTTTATTAAAATGGCCCCAAAGCAAAAACCAGGTTACCAATGGTATATAAACATATAAATACAACAATAACAACAACTCTAGATAATAGTTAACTGCAGTAGAATATAAATAAAAATTGTGGAGCTTTAGGTCGTACAAGTAAAAATTGATTAAAATCATAACTTATATGGGTGTGTGTGTGTGTGTGTGTGTGTGTGTGTGTGTGTGTGTGTGTACGTGTGTCTGTCTGTCACTATACCATGAAATTAACCACAAATTTTTTACCCTTTTTTACGTGAATTCTTTTGTTGTCTTTTACAAATAAATGTTTTAGTACAAAAACTAAACCAAAAAAAAAAAAAGTAAGAAGAAGAACCCAAACTAAAGAAATTTCAATTTTCTTTATGCATAATAATCTTTTGTAATATATTTACATAGATATAAAATAATAGCAGAACAAAAGTTAGGCGCATATGCTGGTTACTGGTGCACCGACACCACCGACACCACCAACACCGCCGCCAACACCAACAATATTAGATTAGTGATTTCACAATATAATGCCAAACAATTTATTTAACCATTATTTACTTAAAAGCCAATTTTCTGCAAATCACTTCCGAGCGAGCACCAAATAATGATAGACTATCAACAAATATCGGCGTCGTCGTCATTGTTGGCGTCATCATCATCATCATCATCATCATCGTCGTTGTTCTAGTTGTTTTGATTATTTTCTGCTGTATATGATACAAGTTCCGTTCCAACTTTTTTTCAACATTCACTATTTTAACATAAGGCAATAATATTAAATTTGTCACAGTATTTATCGCTTACATAGAAAGTTTTATTGCACCGATTGTCCGAGAATCACAATGTGTCCGTCTGTCCATCTGCCCATTCATGCTTTTCTTATATAATCTTATAAAAACAAGTAAGAAAACTAAATTCGGATAACTTGAGGGCGTGTCAAGTACCTTATTAAGCATTGTAATTTGTATTAATCTATAATTCGGTTAATTGGAGAAGAGGGAGGTTTTTGGAAAATTATAAACTTGTATGTTTTCCGACCACGCCTATTTCCGGCTTATGGGTGGAATAACTATAAATATGTTTAACAAATTTCTATTTTATAGGTAAATTTTTGTAGTAAATATAAAGATTTTGGTCGATTGTGGGCGTGTCTGTTATTTGAACGCGCCTATTTTTTGTACATCAATAAAAGGAATAATTATATATGTATTTGTACCCAATTTAAACAACGATGGTAAATAATAATGTATGTACCCTGATATATCACAAAATGTACGATCGTGACAACAGACAGGAACACGGACAGACTGATACAATTTTCGATGCTTTATAGGATTTCCGAGACAAATGAAATAGCGAACCGTTATCATTAAGGTGTATGCTATAATAAAATTTTTGATTTTTGTTCATAGTTCCCAGCAGTTTAAGAACCGCTTCCTTAATAAATATGAAATAATATTACATTTATATTAAATTTAGCTGGATTAGTGATACCTATGAACAAATTAAAATATTAATTGTAAGGTATTCAAATAGTCATGGTTAACCGTCCATAAAATTTTCCTTTATTTCATTTTATTTTTTATTTTTCCAATATTGAATTTTTTTCAGTTTTATTATAATAATTATTTTTTTTTCTTCCTTTGTACTCCTTTATCATGCTGCTCTTTTGCTCTCTATGGGCTGGCTTTCATCCTTTTAAAACTATTTATACTAAACTGAATATAAGTATAAAATAATAAATTTGGCTGCTATTACTACTTACTACACATAGTGCAGCTAAGTTATATTGCATGTTCTAGTTGTATTATATTCTTGACATAAACACTCACTTGTATTTACATATTTACGATAATACCGTTCATTCTCTGAACTATAGACAAAACAGCCTTATTATTATTATTACTACAAAAACAAAACAAAACGAAGCACAAAAAAAAAAACGAAATTCTCAACATAACATACAAACGAACGCAGATTGCTAAAATTCAATTATAAATGACGTTATACCGTCACTGAGTTGTAAATATTGTACCCTGTACATGAAACAAAAAAAAAAAACAAACAAGCTCTTTTATGCACGTTTCGTTGTATGTGTTTGACATTGTATGAAGAAAATACTTTTTAGTGCTATTTGCATAATTTAACAAACAATTTCAATTTCAAGTAAATGGAAATTTCAACACAAATTAAATAAAAATTTCGTTCAAAGTAATTGTTCAATTTTCTCCACATAATGTATACACAACCACACAAATGTCCAACATGTGTTTGTTTGCTTATGTACCGTAGATGAGTACACTTCAACACACTAATTAAATGTAAGGTAAAATATTTTTACTGAGAGAACGATTTGAAGGGCTTTTTATTTGGTACCGGTATGAGCGAAATTTTATTAATAAGAAAAAACTTGATTGTCGTTGAGGAAAACTTTTTAATAACTATCAAAAATTGACCCAATTCCACTTATAAATATTTTCATGCTTAACTGTGTGTGTGTTGCCAATCCAACTCAACAGACGGGTACAAAATTTCAAGAAATTCTTTCAGTTTCTTCATCAGCTGAATTTGAGCAAGTTTGAGCTTGACGAGTTTTCCAAGTCTAATGCTTGTTGTTGTTGTTGTTGTTGTTGTTGTTGTTGTTGTTGATATTAATTTTAAAATTTTCAACTAAATTGTTGCTGTTGTTGCTGTTGTCATCATCATCATCATCATAATCATTATTATTGTTGTTGTTGTTTGTAAGATTTTCACAAATTTCAAATTAATTTTTTGTTGTTGTATTTGAAAGATATTTTTTTACTTCTATTATTGCTTGTGGTTTGTTGTTAACTTATTATAGTTGTTAATGTTGTTATTGTTGTAGTGTTTACATAAATTTCAAAATTTACATTTTTGTTGTTATTTTTGAAAGATATTTTGTTTCACTTTTGTTGCTTTGTTGTTAATTTTTTACAATCATTTACTGTTGTTGTTGTATTCTAAAAAAAAAAATCTATAACTTAGTAAAATAAATTATTGTTGTTGATGTTGTTTTAGGTTTCAGGTGGTTCCCCTGAGCATATTTTTGTTATTTTTGCCCTTTTACAACAACATAGTATTTCTTGGTGCACATATACAGTTATTTATATTTACACATGTGTCCATTATTGTTTATTTATTTTATTAAACAAAGTATGAACAAGTGTGTATGGTATGTAAAGTAAGTACCTCTCCGCTCATTAATTTCTTATGATGCATTAATGGAACGGCAGTGACGCACAAACATTATATTCCAATATTTGTGTATTGGTATGTACATACGCATACACACATACACATATACGTATATGCATACGTATAACACATTACATTTACAGTAAATGACAACAACAACAACAACAATTAACCAAACAAACATTAACTACCATATCAAGGAGTATGAGAAAAAAAGCATTTCATGGTTACTGAGCTTATCCCCAGATATTGATCCATATTGATGCACCAAAAAAAAAAGAAGCAAATTGCATCAGACCCACCATCACTATCTCCATCATTAGCATCAACAACCACACACTCTCAATGTATTAATATGATATATTGTTGTGTCGATAAGCATGCAAATGATGATTCTGATAGATGGTGCACGTGGCTGCAATCGGACTGTTCCGTTAATTTACATTTTACCAATTCACTGCCATTGTCTTTTTGGTTAATTTTATATATTTTCCTCTAAATGAAAATGAACAACTTTTCACACATGGTTGCTATTTTATTATTATTATGTTGTTTTTATTACTGTTACCACAAAATGTTAATTTTGTTGGTAGCAGTTGCCATTGTGTACACAAGCACTTTATTTTATTTATGATATTGTGTATATGTATATATGTGTATGCGTGTGCAATTCACTGTTATATGCAAAACAATTGGTCATTCATCAGAATTATTTTGTTTGCATTTCACTGTTAACGATGTTACACACGTTGGTTACATTTGGGCTTGTACTTTCTACTGGTTAAAAAAAAATATATAAATATATTTTCTTAAACCCATTTACGTACATGTATGTTATATATGGTATTAGTGAATGGATGGTTACATCTGGGTCCGGCAACATGTTTGGTTTTGTGGTATTATTAACATTTTTATAACTTGTTTGGTTATGTCTCTGCTGCAAAAGAATTTCCCCTGGAAATATGGCATATTTTTCTTTAGTTTTAACACATACATGCAAGTATATATGTTCGTAAGTTTATCTGCGCAATTAGTTTATCTGTTTATAATATTTTTCTTTTATTCTTCCTTTTATGGTGGAAAATAGCTAAAGTTTATCATTCTGTTCATACTTTATTGAGAGTAAAGTAGATTCTTAATCTTAATCAATACCTGAACGAATTTAGTTTTCTCTGCACGTGCGTACATCCATTGCATGTAATGTTTTAAGAAATATTCAATATTTGAAATATTTACAATAGCTGAGATTTTTTGGGAGCAAATGTGGCGATCTTCGGGTAGAAACTAAAAGTAAATGAAAAATAGAAAATTTCTGCACAATATCTTAAAATTTACAACCATGTGCCAAGAAACAGACGGACGCATGGACATACATGTCAAGATTGACTCAATTTTGATGCTGATTAAGAATATATATACTTTGGAGGGTCTCTGACGCCTTTTTCTGGGTATTGCAAACGGAATGACCAAATATTTTTTCAATAAAGAAGAATGTAATGTGTAAGCAATAGAACATTTATTTAATATACGGTAAAAAAATTCAATGCAAAATTCAATTTATATCAATTGATCAAGACAGAAAGGCCAAAGTCTCACTTAGCAACTTAGATATATTTTCAAATAATCATTTTTTCATTCTAATCAAGTGATTGCCTTGTTTAATTGAACCCATAAAATATTGAAATGTCATTATTAAATATTATAAAACCAATTGTCCAAACCTCTGCTTTATTAAAATTAACAAATACTTTTTCAATGGCATAAAGTTTCAGTTAATATAAAAAAAAAAAAAACACACTCCACCACCGCATTTTAACACCAGCTAAAGATAATTGCCAAACCAGTCGGAGCATTATAATCATAACAAATAAAAACATTTAATTTAGCTTAGACCAAATCTTAAATACCCTTCATTATGTCTTTCATAGTGGGCGTGGCATATACTTAATTATGTTCTTTAATTGTATATATATTATTCGGTAACATAAACGTTGAGTTTGATGTAAAATATAGCTTTTTTTAATAGTGGGCGTGTCTATTTAAATTTTGTATCCAACCACACCCCCTTTTATATGTATACCAAAATTTGAACGTCATAGCTCAAGTTTTGTGGCAGATAAATCGATTTTTGTATGCTGTGGGCGTGGCTTTTGACCGATTTTCATCAATTTAAATAGCTAATCTGCATGTAGAAACTAGAAGTTTTTGTATAAAATTTCGTCTCAATATGACGGACACACATGAACGGACATGTCTAGATATGAACACAAATTTTGATGAAAAATCTCCGACATCTCCTTCTCTGTGCTACAAACAGACTAGCACACTTAGTATACCCCCATCACTAGGGTGGAAGATATAAAAATGTATTAATGACCTTACTACGAAACAAGTGTTGCTCTAAATAGCTTGCACTTCATTCACATTCGCACTCACCTGCAAAATGATGATGTTTCGAAATTAAAAATTTTTTTAATGAGATTTAATTGAATTTACCGTAATTGTATAACAATAACAAACAAATGAATTTAAAATTTTAATTAAAAATTATTAAGTATGTATTATAAAAACAAATAATAATATTATGAATAGACGAAGTTAATGAATAAATACCCTACACTTCTAAAATTGAATAATTCTAGTAATTCAACTAAATAGTGATGGCAATATGATCACTTTAGCCTAGTTGTGCCAAATGCCACGCCCATATTCCACAAACATTTCTCAGATTCATAAATATGCATCTTTGAAATTGTAATCAAGACATTTATCCAAAAATGGGCGCGTTGGGATATACCAATAATGTAACGATTTAAAAATGAATTTATCAGCGAAAAATCTAATAAGTTTGAATATGATCAATATAATTTATTCGATTATTCAATCGTTATTTTTAACTTCTGAACTTTAAAAATCAATTAAATTAAAATATGATCGATATAATTTTTTCCATCACATGAATTTTTGATCATTTAATCATAATACCTACCTAACTTAGGAACTTTAAAAATCACATATAATTGTTGTATGTATTGTATGTGTTTTTTCTTTACTTTTAACCATTATTAACATCCATACTCTGCTATAAACCTATACATGTAACAAAGAGAAGAAAGGCCAAAAAAAAAATAATATTTTTACACATTGAATATAATTTGATTATAAAAACAAATATTTCCTAATTAATATCAAATATGTACAATCAAACAATCTTATGCATATATGTGTATATATATATTTATAGAATTATATATATAAACAAATTGCTATACAATATGTATGTATATGATGCTGATTATATAATGAGAAATTAAATATGCAAAAAGGAGAATGAATTTAAATTATCATTAAACATCCTACACATATACATATAAAAACATAAAAAATAAAAAGCTGCATACATACTTGAGTCATACAAAGTAAAAAAGTATATTCAGCTTAAACCAAATCTTATGTACTCTACGTACCTCAATACAATCAGTGGGCGAGGCTTTTAGCTGATTGTGCCCTTTAATAGTGGATGTCTCAGCTACTAGTATTATTCAATCTAAGTTTAATAAATTTTTTTCAAATTATGGGCGTAAATGTTATCTAACCCCGCCCATTTTTGTAATATTGATCGATTTCACATTTTAACATGATAACTAAATTTTCAAAGCTAATGCAGAGATTTTTATCAATTATGGGTGTAGCACTTCATTTATTTTCAAGAAGATCCCATACAATTTAGACCCCGCCTATAAATATAATGGTTGTGGATTTTAAATTTCAACGTCGCAGCTTACAGATTTCATCTATTTTAATTAGATCAGAGACAATTTAGACCCCGTCTATATCTTTCACAGTGATGGATATTAATGGATTTCATATTTTACCATCATAATTTAATTTTTTCAGATTTTTGTCTATGGTTGGCGTGGTCCTTAGCGGTTTCATCCATTTTTCATATGATCAGAATAAATTTAGACCCCGTCTATATAAATTTTAATATCAATTGTTGTCAATTGTGGGCGGGGCACTTAATCATTTTTATTCCATTTTCATAAAACCAGAATCGATTTTAGCAAAATTTTACATTTATATCTCAATTTTTGCATTCGTTTTGTGTCTATCTAGCAACAAAAGACAGATACACAGACGGACATAACTCGATATAAATTTTATTAATTATCAAGAAAGCCTCTTTTATTTGTAAATGGAATAATAAACTTAATATACCCTTTATCTTAAGTGCAGAGTATAAAAAAGAGTTATTCATTAAATATTCATTGAGCATAAATGCAATAAATGGCAGTTTAATTATTAAGTAAATTTCAAATTAAAATATATTTGTATAAAAATTCAAGCAGAATAAACTTTATTTACTTGTAACAAACATTTAAAATATTTTCAATTATAATGGTTTGGGATTGGGAATATATTTATCATCAAACAAGCGCTGAAGAAAAATAAAAAGATGGAGAGAGAATTAATCATATTATCAATATAATCAAGAAGGCCTTTTTTATACCTAAAATAATCAGAAATTATGCAAATATTCTAAAAGAGATTCTCTGCATGAAGCCAGCTAATGGCCACTAACGCTTGGTCAGCTCTGTCTCTGAGAATCGTGTAGAGAGTATTTATCCAATATTTTAACTTGCTTTTATTACTTTCAATAAACATTGGCAATAATATAATTGTACGCAATTAAATTAGCCTGCTCAATAAAAAAAGCAATCTCTATTGAGTGGCTATAAAGTAACAACAACAAAATTTCAAATGTTTGTAGGAAAGCAAATACAACAAAGTTAACGGAAGGAAGGCATCACTCATCATTTAAGCCACAAACTATTTATCACTGGGACGCCATTAACGTCCCTCTCTCTCTCACTCTCTCTCTATGTGTTATGTTCTTATACAATTTACGATTGTTAATAAAGACTAGAGAAGACCAACCATTCATTTAACACAAACAACACATGTCTTAACTCAATCAAACTCTTAATGGAATGTATAACAAGTTGTAAAAGTATTATGATATTCTCCACATAAAATGTGGCATATACTAAATTTATCATTCCATTTGCAACGCTCAAAAGGAATTACCAGAGACCCTACATAATATATACATTCTTAATCAGCATTTAAAACCTAGACGTGTATGTTCATATGTGCGTGTATTGGCATTATTAGAGTCGTAAATTTTGTACATTTTGCAAACTCCTTTTCAAAATAGGGCAAAATTGATCATAGATGTGGAAGGCATAAAAGATTTATCCTAAGCCAATGTAAGTTTTTTATAAGTTTTCTGTATAGAACTGGAACATCATTTACTCATCAAAATCTAGTCATTCATTTCTTTATATAAAGAAAAATGTTTAACATTGTATGTGAAAGTGTACTCGGTTATATTTTAATACAATTTAAAAAAAAACACTTCACCATATAATCAGAGGCCGGCCATACAGTGACAACATTGCAAAAACAAGATTTAATATAAAGCTGAGCATATAACCGGGAGTATAAAGTATAAAATGTGAAATGTGAAAGAGAAGCATCAGCGACGTAGCTCCATAAACAATATTTTATTGGCGTAATACTGCCAAAGTAAAAATTACTTACACTAAAAGCATGACAATTTGAGTGTGAATACATAGCTCACCAACATATGCACATTATCACTTTTGTGTGTACGTAGAGCACAACACTCACACTCAGAGTTTGGTTATAAAAATCCATTATGTTTGTTGGAGGATTCAATTTCTCCATATATTGGTTTGTTTATTATAAATTCTTCGTGTACGTATGAATAGGTGCCCGATTGTATATCAAGCTTCTCTATCATTTATTGTGTTTTTTTTTTTGTTTTTTGGAATATTGTATGCCTGTGTATGTGGTGCTCTTTGTTGAAATTGTATATTATTTAATATTTTTTTTTTTTTTGTTTTGTATTTTTTTGACACATTGTTACAATATATAGCATTTTCATGAGCCTTCTTAAAATCCCATAGGGCGTATATGTGTTTTTTTTTTATTGGCAACATTTTCACATGAATATTTTTTTTTTTTATATAAAGCAGTGGTTGGCAATCTGCGGCTGCCTTGTATTTTTTAACAATTTCGACCTGCGCAGCCACAGCATTATTGTTGGGATTAAGACACGCTCACAGATATTGTTCAAGATTTGACATAAAATAAAATTTAGCCATTTTTTATGTTAAAAAATTTTCAAATTTCGAATTTTTATAGAAACTTTTCCTTACCTTTTTTTTTTTTTTTTTTGTATTTGTTGTAAAGTTCATAAACTTAGAGATTCTTTTATTTTAGTGTGACCTTCAATATTGGAAAACATTTTTATTGGTATCAAAATTTGAGTTCCTACTGAAAAGTATAGTGCCGACCACTGTTATAAAGGATGCCTACATTTAGTTTGTGCATCAAAGTTTTTAACTACATCAAAGGAAGGTTATATGAACGGCTGCATATTTATGCATCTGCCGATTTTTCTATATATATATATAAACATAACAACATAGAATCTAACATATAATTAAACAGGGTGACTGTGAATTATAGAAAAAATGTTAATTATTGAATAAAAAACATGACATTCACGTGTTCACTTTTCACTGTTTCTAGGGAAAACATTAAACTTAAAAAATAGAATTAAAAATATAGAAACACATAGAATCTTAAAAACATAAAACATCGCATAAAATCAATTAAAAAACATACAATTTTATACATACCATACATTTCTATTTTCTCTTCAAAAATTGCTATTTAAAGGAGGCAAGTATGGTTAAAAGCCACGCCCCCAATGAAATCATATCTATCTATATACAAGAAAATTTATACATACAATTTGACTTTTCCAGTTATATTTATAATTAGTCCATACATCGATTCCATAAAGTGGGCGGGGTTATAAATTTACAAAAAAGTTTTTTTGTTTAATACGTAATAGATACATTACCAGAAAGCGTCATAATGTTTCTGCCACGCCCATTTTTTTGTAAATGAAAGTGAAGGGTATTTGAGAAATCACCATAAACCAATTTAGTTTTCTTAAATGTTTTTTATAAACTATCCTATTACTTTGTCTATTTTTTCAACATTTTTATTGAAATATTTGATATGAATTGTTTTTTTTTTCCTTTTTTTGTGTTAACTGATTAAAAGAAGTGTTAATATTCAATACCACTAAAAGGGTCATCCGATCATATTTTCATCATGTACCGTAAACGAAATACCCCTTAAGTGAAAAAATTAATAAAAAATATGGAAAAAATAAATACAACAGTTAGTAAAAGCTATACATATAAAGGAAAGTAACAAAAATAAAAATATAGAAAAAATTCTCATTTTTTACAATATTGTTAAAAATAACACAAAAATTATTTTAAAAAAGTGTATGCGAGAAAAATTTTGTAAAGAATTTAAAATAATTGGCAATTTTTGGCAAAATTTTTTTACGTTTGTAAATAAATATTTTTCCAATTTATTATTATTTTTTTTTTTTTTTTCTTGAAAAAATATTAAAATTTGTTCTAAAAGTAAACCCAATAGTAGAATATTTTTTATAACCCACAACACATGTTCTCTTAAAAAAATAAATTACAACAAAAAATATAACATTTTACTAAGCTTTTAGTGGAAATGAAAATTTTCTTTTTTTTTTATTACAAAAAAAAACAACAGCAATGAAAATGAAATGAATTTTTAATTAAGATTTTAACAATTGGTGGACAGCTATAAAATGGTGAAAAGAAGAAAACCCCTTTTCATTATTGTTCCAGAGTATGTGTGTGTGTATGTGTGTGTGTTGTTTGTTGTCTGTCTTCTTGCAAAGGCCACAAATCATAATAATGTCGACAAAAGTTTTTCATGTAATTGTTCTTTAATATGAAAGTAACTAAATGTGAAAAAAAAAAACAGTTTAACGGCGTAGCCGAGTTCAACTGTTCATTATACACCTTACGTAGAAATATTTAACCACGTTATAGGTCCACAACTTATGAGTTTTCTTCTTGATATCCATAATGAAATATTCTCAAATGGGGAATTTTATCAAAGACAGTTTGTTATTACAGATGTTGCCGTCTTTCTCTTTCAATCCTTTCCTGCCTCTGAATATTACTTGGCCTATCTTAGATTGATAAGTTGTTATATCAAGTATAGAGTGCAACTATCTTGAGTGTTTTGAAACGGCGACTTTTACTTTACTTTTCTATGACTGACTTTTACTTGAATAGCAACTTTTTTTCGCTAATATTCTAACGGTTACAGATCATAAAATGTTACAGACCATTAGTACATGTTGTTGAGAGAAGGGGAGATGGAGTTATCAAGGTTTTCTCTTCATGTGGTCTTACCGAAAACAATGGTCTAACAAGATGTACTAGAAAGGTTAACAACATCAATAAAATAAACCCAAAAACAATTACGCCAAAGTCGTTTCCTGTAGTAAAAACTGAAACAGACACAACAATAAAAGTCGAAAGAAGAAGAAAACAAGTGGAAATGTTATAATCGGTCATATCCGACTATTTAATATCCTGCTAAGTTTAGTGTTATTATGAAAAAACGAGGCATTTCCCTATAAGTCACATCCTGACATAAAATAATGTAGAAAGAAGTTTTAAAAATAGTTCAATTGGGTACAAAATTGGCCACAATTAAACTGACTAACTATTCTTCACGAAATTTTGTCAAAAAGTATTGAGAAATGCGAATCTATTGCCATAAAAAGACTTCCATTATAATAGAACCTTATATAAGGGGAGATTCTAAAAATAATCCGATTATGACCATTTTCAATAGAGTTTCTTGTTGGGCCAATTTTTGACTTTGCAACAAATTTCAGTTAAAATATCTCAAAAAATTTGTTCTATAGCTTAAGCAAACATTTACCCGGACAGACAGACGTACATAATTAAATCGATTTAGATTTTAATTCCAGTTCTGGCATTTGCCATTTAAAAATTACAACTGTCCGCACAAACTTAATACACACTTTGCTACAAGTGATCCCGAGTATAAAAACGGAAATGAAAAAAAGTTGTCGTGAAAGCCGTAAAAGGTTTGCGGTTAAATTGCTTAATTATAAAATTTGCGCTGAAACCAAAGCGCTACACCCACATTAACAGGAGAAAATAAAAGTAAAGAAAACAGAAGACTCGTCGTTAGGCAAATTAAAAATAAACAAAGCTTTCATAAATTGTCGTGATGAGGCATCATTTGTGGGAAGATTCTCTTTTTTTTTTTTGGAAGTTTTTATTATTTTTACTTAACATGGAGAAACATGTTTTCGTTTTTTTATTCTTTTTACTTTATTATAGTTGTTGTTATTGTTTTTACAACAATTTTAGATTGTTCTTTAATTTTATCAAATTTTGGCACATAAATAAACTTTGTGGTAGACTTGGATTCAAATATAGTTGAAACTAGATCTAAATTTTAACTTAGAAATAAATGATTGATTAACTTATATTAAAACTGAAATATATCTTTAAACGGAGTTTAAAAATCTGAAAAAAGATGCCTATTTCGATTTTGACTTAAATAAAATCAATAAAACTGGAATTTGGTTATAAATTTGGAATATTATACACAAATCGTAAGCATGCCCCTCTGTTGCAACTTATATGAAGAACTTTAATCCACTTTTTTTTAAAGTAGACGTACATTTATGTGACCTTGCCAATTTTCGGTCTTGACTAATTTGACTAATTTCTCTCCATTTACCTTTGTTTTGCTCTTCAAATTAAAAATACTTTACCAGACGACTGCGATTCTGCGACAGTTTTTTTTTTTTTTACATTATAAGCATTTGTGGCATTAAATATAAGCATGGGCACTAAATGTCATTTATATAAGTCAAATTTTGCTAATTGTAGGCGTGGTATTTCACATAATTTATCTTATAATTCGATTAAGTCTTAATCTTAGAGTTTTTCTTTATGAAGCATTTGACTTTTTCTTAATAATACACTGTTACCCAGTGTCCTTTTTCTTCTTCACGTATCTTACTGCATTGGTCTATTTTCTTTGTCTAACTTTTAATTTTTCAAATTAAAAATTCTCACAACATAGAAGAAAACTTTTTAACTCATTTGACATCCTTGCCAGTATTCAAAACTTGTATAAATTAATTGTGGCTGCAGGAAAAAATATTATAATAAAATCGAGTAAGAAAGTAAATTTAGCTTAAGCTAAATCTTAAATACTCTTCATATTTACCTATAAATGATGGGCGTGGCAGGTATATGACTACACCCTGCATTACGTATTAGCTTATAAGTCGAGATTTAAATTTTATAAGGTTCTTTATAAATGGTGGACGTGTCTGTGTTCCGACCTTGCCCATTTTTGACACATCGATAAATGGGGTAAATATAAACATTTGTACCAAATTCCACCTTCACAGCTCAATTTTTGTGGCAGATAAATAGATTTTTGTCGAAGCTGGATCAAGGATATACTTTCTAAAGTCTCTAACGAGTCCTTCTGGGTGTTGCATATGACAAACTTAATATACTCCAAATCTTAGGTGGAGGGTACAATGAAAGGTTCTTGATGCTCGCACTAAAGTTTCCCTACCATTCTTTGTGACGACTTTTAAGCTTAACTTTATTGTTATTTCATTTTGTGACAAAAAAATTTCTTTTCTTATTACCGCTAGTTGCTAAGTATCCACACGAAGCAGCCTTTTTTTTTACAGCGGACTGAAATTAGAAAAATATTCAAAGAAAACTTTGGAATAAAGAAAGTTAAAAAAAAAAGATTTAATTGAAGAGAAAAAAAAATGAATACAAGTAGATACCTATAACAAGGATATAAGCGTAAGGATAAAGGATTACGTATAAATGCCGCTGAGATGTTTTGAAATCTTCGCGGTTGTTAGGGATGGTTTCAAAAAAAAGCAAACTTCCACCTCTGCTTAAATTATAGACTTCTCATACCAGTCAGTATGAAAATATATTCTATCACATAGTATGTTAGCCACTCCAATATTTCACTTATTTTTGTATCTTTATTCATCTTTTATCACCTGATGCTCACCATACACAACCTCAACTTGCTTCTCCATCGTATTTATATAAAAAATGATTTATTGTAATTGATTGTATGACACATTTACCCGTATATGCGTAAAACAATTATTTTTAATTCTATTTTGTGGTTGAGTGTATGATGCTTAATAAGATCTCATGTACAATATTTTTGCAATACAACGCGTACTGCGTTGCGGCATTATACCCCACAATTCATGTAGGCCTCAGGGGCTTTTTATCTAAATACACAAATGAATTATTATGCTTATTTGCATAACTGCGTGCTATAATTGTACAAAACCCTAACTAATAGTTTGGTATTGCTGCTGCTGATGTCGCTGCTACTGCTGCTAATGTTGTTGAGGTTGTCGATTCTATATTGTTGAGGTTCCGTATTCACAACAAATATAATTGTCTATCTACACTGAATAATTGACTAAATACTGTAATGGAAACAAAGTTAAGAAAAGTGAAAAGATGGTTACCCCAACTAAATGTTTGACAAATCAACGATTGCCACAAGCGATTTCTTTTACACACTTCCATGACTTTCATGTCAACTGCGGGCATGGCTCTTAACCTAAATCAAATAGCATACTTCTAAAAATATATGCAAAAAATTTATTATTATAAGAGCGACAAAAATAGATAGACAGACGGATGGACGAACATATCTAGGTGTCTCAATGCAAAATAGAAATAAATGGTTTCTGGTTAACAAATGGATTAACAAACTTATACCTAAGTTATCCGCCTTATAATAATAAATGATTTTTTAAAAATCATTTCAAATCTCTTGAACTAGATACGTACCAATGAGTAAATGAGATTGGCCTCTACTGTCCTTGATAATAAAATTATTATAGTCGGTATTGAAAAGTCTCTTCATTTACCTTAATTCTTTTTAATGATAATTGTCATTATTAATGTAGTTGTAATTGTATATAGGCTTAAACAGATAAACACACAGCATGAGATTGTCATTTTGTGATATCAATAATTGACAAGAGTTGCGTTATGCAAATGTTTACCATACTCATTACTATTGACGCAACTAATATACGATGGCTGTACAATGATAAACTTTCATATATGCTGATGATGCTACTGAATGCTACAGTGGTGAAGATATTATATGTTGTTGTATACAGAGATAATATATTTTATTATGCAAATGTAAACCTTTTAAGAGAGCTCTCTTTCTCTAACGTACCATAGCTTTCACTAAACTGTACTAATAAGTTATTTTGTCTTAATTTGATCATTATTGTACTAAGTTGAAATTTTCATAAATATGAAAACACATATACACATATTGATTTGCTTATTTATTTGTTGGTTGTTCTCTTCTCGTCATTGAATTTATTATTAAATAAATCATTACTTTGACCTATGATTGTGTTTAGCTTTGGCTTTGTGTACAACGATTGGAATCTATTCTTCATTAGTTAATATGTATACAGTCTGTTGCATGTATTTAAAGTTTTATATCTTATTATTGACATTATATATACGATACACACTCATGGTGGTATTGTTGTCATTAATATTTTGTGCGTTTGGCTTTTACACAACACTTCATAGCACAACAGTATAGAATTTCTAAAGTGTTTGTTGTTAATTGTTGTTGTTATATATGAGAGATAAATTTAATTTATTTAGTTTGTTCCTTTTTCCTTCCGCCTTTCGTTTATATTGCTTTATCTATTCCTAATACTACATTATTATAATGTATATGTATTGCAGTTAGTGAGAGAGTCTGTCTGAGTAAATAATTCAAATTTTTGTAGTGGTATAAATTTTAAGATATCAAACTAAAATATTGTACAAATATTTCTAGGTTTCTACTTATATTGAACCAAGTGCAACGCTTACAATCGACAAACATTTTCCACAGTCAAAAAAATGTACCTTTGACGTTGAACAACACTAATGTATCAAAAGTGGGCGTGACTCTTGAACGGTATTGTCCATATTCAATAGGGCTCTGCGTGCACAAACTAGAAGTACGAGTATATGAAAAAAAATATCAGCTCAGCTTACAATTTACAACCAACAACAGACAGACATACGGACGAAGATGTCTATATTGATTCAGTTTTTGATGCTGAGATCAAGAATATGTATACTTTGTAGAGTCTTTGATGCCTACTTCTGGTTGTTGCAAATGGAATGACAAACTTATATGGAGGGGTAGAAAAATAAAAGAAGAAAGCTAATGAGCTTACAACTAACACGTAATTGCTCTTGTAAGCATTTTCTACCTCTCTTACTCGCTAAAAAAAATCCTGAATACCTGTTTATATAAATAGGAATAATTTTGCTTGGTTGTACAATATACATAAATTAATTACAATGTATAGATGACATGACATAGAAAGAAAGTAGGTGGTAAAGAAAGAGAGGGGGAGGGAAAATAAGAAGGTGTAAGCGAAGTATGATAAACAAAATCTAATTATACACTTGAATGAGTAATTATTAGCATAATACTTAAAGTAATTTTAACCATTCTCACACTCACCCACAATGTTGCATTAATTGCATAAACGCTTTACGCCAAGTCACATAAAAATAAAAAATTTATGTTATAAAAACAGATATTAAGAAAATATTATAGAGTTCAATTAATTCAATTATTGAACACAAAATGAATAAAAAAGTAATTTAATTTAATTCACATCATAAGAAAAAAATATTCACATAAATTTATTGCTTAAAAGAAAGCGGTGTCAGTGAGTCCAAGATAAGCAGCGTGATGCTGATAATGCTGACATGAAATGAAAAAAAGCCTTTCAATGTATTTTTAACATGTAGCCTTTAATTCTCCGGTAAACAGATGCAATCTATGATGCATCTTCTTCTTTTTCATTATTTATATCCTTTACCTTTGTTTTACTGCATCAAAGTTATACTAAATTCGTTATAACGCTGTCAACGTAAAGAAATAAAATTAGTAACTAATGAATTAATTAGAAGATAGAAAAAATTTGCAACTTTTTATTATGCCATATAATGGAAAGAAGTATTATATGAGAAGGATTTACAAACATAACAGGATTGGGACAAAATTCAGAAACTAAGGCTACATAATAAAATGCGAAATTTCATAGTCATTCCAAATGAGACTATATGGGAAAATCTTCTAAAAAAGATTTTGAATTTTTTCTGACCCATGACACATACGTTGTGTCACACTTTTTTTTTAAGGATTATGTATTCCTTGATTGGAAATTGACACTTTTTAACATTAAGCCACATAAGTCTCTTCATGAAATATCTTTATATGAAAAGGGTCAAATCGGGTCCAAATTTTGCACAGCCAGTTATTAAGCCATTTAACGGTTCTTCGCAAAATTTTATCAAAAATTATTAAGAATTGGAATTTTTTGCCATGTAAACACTTCCACTATAATAGAATCTTATATGGGGAGGAGTTTTAAAAATGGTCCAATTCTATACTTTCCAAATAAGTTTCCTTTTTCAAATCTCATAAAAATATCTTTAAAAATGCTATCTACACCTTGCCTACAATTGAAATGGTCAGTCAGACGGACAAATGAAAATGTTTAAATCTCTTCAGATCACACATACTGAGTCATAATAATAATATTATATTATTTTAAAACAAAAATTTAAAAAATCAATTCATTGGGTAGGGTACTCATTGTTAAAGTTTTAACATGTTTTGATTTTCTCCTTCTTCTTCTTCTTTTTACTTATACAATCTCCAGCTGCCACCAAATAGGCTTAATTTGTATGGTGAGCATAATATATGCATGCGTGTGGAAGCATTAATAGCACTTTTTTTATTACATGTACCGTATACGCGTGTACAAACCTTTTAACGGTTACTCTATACAGACACAGTTACTTATGCAATACATATGTATTGGTATGTTATTTGTATTATTAATGTGGCAATTTATTTAAAGATAGACAAAATGAAGGAGTAGTAAGGCAGTAAGAGAAGAAAAGAGAGAAAGAGAGATAAATAGATCATATATGTGTACGAGGAGGTAAAATGTGCAATAAAACAGTTTAAATAATTCATGGCCCGTGCGAATGAGAAAAAATAATCAAAAGCAACAACAATAACAACAACAAAGTAGATGAGCAAAGCTTTCTTGAATACGGAAATGTATTTTTACACACACTCGTACCTTTTAAAAGCACTTCAACACCGTCAGCTTACCGGGAATAAAACACAAAGTGCACATTAAAGCAATAAATACCAACATAAATATAATACCTAGATATGATAGTATGGGTATATATTACTAAAACAACAACAACAACAATATATAATCTACTACAAGCATCTTTAAGTGCCATAACAATGCACAATATTTTCATTTGTTTGCTTTTCCTACATACCCTGTAACCGTAACAGTAAAATATTTATTGCATACATAGTATAAAATGCAAAAGATGAAGAAGGCGAAGATGAACCGATTCTTTCTTTTTTTTTTTTTTTTTTGGAAAAGTTGCGTATTTTTGGGAAAACGTAAACTTGATAACGCTTGATTGCACACATGTGAATTCTGTTGAATTATAGATAAAAAGAAACGAATGCTAATACAAATGAATACACAGCGTATATATGAACGTTTCTACAGGGGTATAAAAATTAGCCAAAGCTAAAGTTACCAATTCAGTACAGTAAAGTACTACTTAATTACTCTAAATTACTTTTAAAAGAATTAAGTATTTAACTTTAATATATTACTTATAAAAATTTAAACTGAATAGCTAACATTACTAATTAAGTACATAAGATTACTACACACAATTACTCATTTACTTTACAAAATCAAAAAAGTTGTTTTTTAAGTACTCAAAATAATCTTGAATACTTCTTATTACTTTTTTTTTTTATTTATTCTTTTAAGTAAATACTTAAGTACTTTTAATAAAATGTAATACTTACAGTAATAAATTTTAGTATTTAGGTTTATAATAATTTTACTTTTAGTAAGTGTGCTTAAGAACTTATAATAATATTTAGTACTTAAGTCTTCTTCTTCTTTTTCTTAAAGACTTCATTAATGCATTGCTTTAATCACAAGTTCAATGGATCCACCCTTTTTATAATACTGCATATTATTGGCACATGCTCATCCTCTCATAGAGTTTATGTTTTTATAAAGTTTTCAAAAGCATAGAAATAGAAAATCGCACAATAAAAAAGTTTTATCCCTACACACATTCTAGTCAATTGGCTTTTAGACATGCTTCACTGATAACATGAAAAGTTTTTTCTTTTTTTCTTCTTTTGCTTTTCTGTTTGGTCCAGTTGTTATTATTCAACAACAGACGAAACGTTTTACAACAATAGATAAATTCTCTTTTAACAAACCATTGATCGATGCCATGCGTATGTATGAATACTACCATAAGTTATGGTTGATTAAAGTTCCATAAGTATTGTTGACTAAGAAGATAAGAGAATATCTGCAACTATTGATAACGCATAACGCTTTAAAACTGCGTAATCCAATTGGGTGCAATTCATTTTGTTTATTTTTTTCACATAATTAAAAAAAAATATTATTTTTTTATAGTAGTTATTGGCATTTTAACCTTAAGCTTTATTTTCAAATTATTTACGCTTAAAAGCAAGAATAATTGAAGCGTTAAGAATAAAATTGTAGAAACAAAAATGATTACGACGATAACGAAACACAGTCTTTTTTGCGTTTCCGTAAATGTATACAACATGTGTAGCAAATTCTCACAATTAACATTTTTCAAGTGGAAACGGGCAGGAGTCATGCGATTCGCCATTTATATGGCAGTAAAAGCCAAAAAACGAAAGAAAAAAAAAACCAAAATTCATATTAATGGTATACGGTTTAAAATTCATAAGCTCTTATTGAATGCAATGAACAACAAGTAAATCATTTACAGAATTATTTTATTTATGCAATTTCTGTCTAAATAACCTTTGCCAATAATAAATGTATACGCGATTATATTAATAAATAATAAATATTTTATTATATGTTTTGGCATTTTAGCTAATATTTGAGCTCAGGACCTTAGCGATAAAATTCTACACAAATCAATTTATGTTATGTAGCGAGCGTAAATCATAAATATATAATGCACATATATCGTAAATGCATTCTATAAGCAATTTAAACAAAAATATTTGTCCCAAATGCTTTTCAATATTAAAATTTTAAATATTATGTAGATTAATAAACAAGTATTGCATTTCAAAAAGTATCAATCAAACAGTAAATTACATATATACTGAAGTACTGAAATGTGTACTGTACATTCTCACTTAAATACTTAATTACAACAAGTACGAAAACTAGATTTGGTTTAGGCCAATTCTTAAATACTCTCTACATCTATATATAAACAGTAGGCGTGTCAGGTATATGATTACGCCTCCTAGTAGTGTATGTAAAAGGAGAACTACATTTACTAAACATTTAGTGCGGTCCAGGGTATCAAATATTTTATTTAATCCTTATTACTTGCATAAAACTTTTCTTCTATTTCCATTTTAGTTTTAACAAAACTTTTTATATGCGTTGGTCTTTTTTGTTTTAATTTTTCCAACAACATTTGTCAAAATATATAAATATTGTAATTAAATTATACCCTGTATGTACGTATCGTAGCACTATAAGTTATTACTGCAAATATTTCCCCATTGTTATTATTATTAGTAATTGTTGTTATTTTGTTTTTCTTCATTTTTTGTACAATTTATGGAAAAAATTTTATACATTGTTATATAATAATAAAAAAAAAATTGGTTATAATAATATATAACAGTTACTTGTTAATAGCTAACATAGAATTGTAATAAAACGCCAAACTGAATGGGAGCTGTAAAGAATGTTCATCTATTTTATAAATTCTATCCTTTTTTTTTTTTAATCTTTTATATATAAATATTTACATAAAGCTTTGTATATATTTTCTTTTAATTTCAATATATTTTATGGCCCTGGCCATTTGCATTTAATGTTAAAGGTCTTTTAATAACAAATTTTCCACATTTTTGTAATATTTTTAGAATGGTTGTTAATAACGCCGAAAAAAGAGATTGCAATATATAATAAATTTTATTTATATTAAAATGTATTTCTTTCATTTTTAGTTTTGGGAAATCATTTCCGATGAACATGGCATTGATGCGAATGGCATGTATCATGGACAAAATGATATGCAATTGCAACGTATCGATGTTTATTATACGGAAGCCAACCGTTATAAGTATGTACCTAGAGCAATATTAATTGATTTAGAACCGGGCACTATGGATTCGGTGCGACAATCACCGATTGGTTCACTGTTTAGACCCGATAATTTTGTGTTTGGTCAATCGGGAGCAGGTAAGTTGATACGGAAAACGGCTGTTATCTCTTTGAATGAATAATCAGTCTTATTGTGTAAGTTATCTTTAATTTCTACACGGTTCGCTAGCTTTTGCTGCCTCCATATTTCGTCTAAAGTTACAATATTATATGAACACCATTCATTATAATACATCTTAGGTGTTCATATTATTTCGCTTGAATAATATATATAGTTGAAATGTTAAACGAAATTCAGCGACAGCATAAGATAATAAAGTCGTCTAGAAATTAAAGACTTCATAAGGCTGAATATTAAAATATATATCATTAATTATAAATATTTATTTTGTATTTAGGTAATAATTGGGCTAAAGGTCATTATACTGAAGGTGCCGAATTGGTTGAAGTGGTTTTAGATGTTATGCGTAAAGAATCGGAAGATTGCGATTGTTTGCAAGGCTTTCAATTGGCTCACTCGTTGGGCGGTGGTACAGGTTCCGGTTTGGGCACCTTATTAATATCAAAAATACGCGAAGAATATCCCGATAGAATAATGGCTTCATTTTCAGTATTCCCTTCACCTAAGGTATGAGTTTTTTATCCCTTTTATATTATAAAGTGTAAACTTTCTATAAATTTAATTTGTTGAAAAATAAATATATATTATAATGAATGCATGAAAAATATTAACGTTTATATAATAAGTGGGGAAAAAAAGGAATTGTCATTTTTATTTAAACTCAAGCTAATTAAATGCCAACAAATATTATTAATGAAAACACTTGTTGTTTTTTTACTATGAACTATAAACACCATCATGAACTATTAGCCTAGAAAAAAATTAAAATAAAAAAATAAAAAAATCTTCTACACAGTTGTGGTTTAAACATAATAAATTAAAACAAGAGTAAATATTATAGAAAGACAATAAAAGTAAAGAAAGTTGGGCGTGACAGGTAACTGCTTACGCTTTTTAATAATTATATTCATATTGTATTCAAGCTTACCTGTCAGATTCCTTACCAAATAATGCCTTTTTTTTTATAATTAGGAGACGTATCTCTTATTCGAAACTACACATTTCTAGATCTGCTTTTGATGTTGATCAAGAATATATATACTTTGTAGGATCTCTGACGTCTCTTTCTAGGTGTTGCAAACCGAATAAGAAACTTAGTATAAACCCCATCGTACGTGGAGAGTATAAAAAATGTATAACTATATAGTATACAGTATTGTAGGTATAATCATTATGCAGATAGTTGCAAAGGCACAAGGGGTTGTACATACAATGCATACATATATACAAACGTATATAGAGATAATATATTAAAATGAATAAAGTTGATTAAAATGGAGTTATTGTCTGTCGTCTGTTTACGTATTTGTGTGCAAAGCGATATTTTACAAATGTCATATCATCTCACGATTAAATGGATTTAAATAAAAACGACATATAATAATGCATTATATATGTATATAGACCATATATGTTTCATATATAACATATATCGATATATATTAAATTGAAATTACAATAAAAAGTAAAAACATGAAAAATAATGAAAATATTATAATCGAATAAAACATACAATTAAAGATAATTAAAACATAGGGAGAGTGGGGAGAGAGGAAAGCGTGGTAAAAAGGTCACTTCAGGCATGCAAATGCATATGCCGCGCTGTACACTTGTAATTACAATTGAAATTTGCAGGCTCGGGTTGAAGAAGCTGTAGATGGCTATCAATCAATTGCGGTTCTTGAAAGTGGCATTTTAATTTGTTTTATATTAAACACTAGACAACATTTCACACACATTACATTTCATATAGGTGAACATTTAAATGTTATTTATCAATTTATTTTAATTATATGCCTGACGCAGACAAATGCTTAGCATAATGCGCTTCCTTGCATCAAGGTCTAAATTATTTGTTAACTTAATTTTATACACACACCATCATGCATTTGTGGCTTTATAGATTAAATACATTATTTAGCTTTAGGTTATATTGTTAACACTTTCCTTCCGTCCCTCTTCCTTATATCTATAAATCTTATAAATAACAAAACTTTTTCTTATTTCTATTTATTTATATATATGTTTATACGATTTATCTGTTGTTGGCTATTGAATTTTATGAGAAAATCTTCATAAATAGTTCTCCGAGTATTTTTTTTTTTCAGTTTTTTTTTTCCTTCCTAATGCTTTCCATTATTATTCTATACTTTGTATGAAAATAGTTATAATTTCTTTCTTTTTTTGTCTATGTATTGTTATTTATTATATTCATAATTCTTTGCTTAAAAAAAAAATTGAAATTTATTTCCCAAGTTATCGATAAAATTTATTAGTTGAGTTATTTAATTTTTTTTTTTCCTTAACTAAAAAATTTTTATAACCCTTGTTTATGAAGATTAAAGAAAGTTGATAAGAACACCAAATTTGGTCTAGACGATATCTTAAATACACTCCACATTCATGTACCAAATAGGGGCATGGCAGCTACCAAAATTAGACCATTTAATAGTGTACAGTAGTATACAGCCCCGCCTACTTTAGGCATATTGATGGTTGCAATAAATTTATTTACCAAATTTAACCTTTTTGGGTCAATTTTTGTGGCTCATAAATACAATTTTTTTCTTGTGGGCGTGGCAATTATTCATTTCATTAAATTTATTTAACAAACTGCATAAAAAAATAATCATCATCATCATTTATGACCGATAACAACCTATTTGAGCTGGTCTTTGGTCTGTTGCAAAAGAGATTATTTTTACTATTAGCACTACATTATTTTTTACTCGCACCCGCTGTTAACCGCCATTCCTAAACAAATTGTGCAAATTGATTCTTACATCCCCAACACATAGAGTTTTTCATTTATAAATTCTACTGTGTCGTTTTTAGATAAATGCTAGGTACTAATCATATGTTAATCATATAATTACCTTTTTTTTTAGAAAAAAAATAAATTATAATAATAAAATTGATTAAATTTATTATTCATATAATTTGTAAAAACGCAGATGTTGAAATATGACGCACACGCACGCAAAAGTGTTTAAAAAAAAATAAATAAAATAATAAAAATAATTTAGATGAATAAAAATTTTTAATTTTTTAATTAAAAGAATTTTAAAAAAAGCACAAAACATAAAAAATATAATTAGATTTGCAAGTAACTCAATCGTTTAAATTGTATTTTTTTTTTTCTTTAAATGAATGTTTTTTTTTTTTTTTGTTTGCTTAAGCATAATTTTTTAATTGCTTAAAACGTAATGTTATTTATGTTACATTTAACCCGCTTACATACCATACAAACACTTGTCATACAATACTTACATTTACTACCAGATGGTAGATGATTTACAGATAAAAATGCTATTGGTTAACGGTTTGATAAGTGTCTTTACATGCAATTTTAAACACATACACACTAGTGTAAGTGCAAGTGTTTATACTCTGACACATTATTATGCTAATGTGTGCACAAATAACTCTTTCTTTTTCCCTATCTGTCTTTTTCTCTCTCTCATTTTGTGTAATTACTAGATTAACTACGATTTTCACGTAAACCTCGTAAGCCTATATAAAGATATATATATTTTTTTTAAATTTATTTGAAGAAAATATATATAATGAAAAGCAAGTGAAAATGTCATAGTAGGTCAAGCTCGATAAATTTAATACCCTACACCACTTAACTCCTTAAATTATACTACAATCAGTTTATTGCTTCAGTATACATGAAGCACTGCCATCTTGTGAAATATCATAATATTGAAAGGGGTTCTAAAAATGGTGCAACCGAGTCCAAATTTGACAATTAACTGTTATTCATCAAATTGTGTTAAATAATGTTTATAATTACGAATTTTCGCCATACAAAGACTTTTTTTTATATTAGAAACATGTATGAGAAGGGATTCCAAAAATTGTCTAAAATTCCAAAAATGGTTCAAAGTTGGCACAGTTAATTATTACCGTTATTCACCCTTTTTATAAAAAAATATTAGGAATTACGATTTTTTGCTACATAAAAACTTACATTAAAATAAAACCTTATATGGAAGTAGGTTCTATATAAATGGTCGAATGGAATACAAATTTGGTGCAAACAATTATTAATTGAATTTACCATTATTCACTCACTTCTGTTAAAAAATGTTAAGAAGTGCAATTTTTGCAATTTTAAAAGATTCAAGCTGTAGCTTAAGCACAAATTTACATGGACAGACGGACAAGAAGAAATCAATTCAGTTTTTGATGCTGATTCGATCGGTATAATTGAATAATGGGTGTGGCATTCGACATTTAGAAGTTACAAACACAAATATTCTACCAAACTTAATAAACCCTCTTACCATAAGAGGTGCTGGGTATAAAAAATTTAACTTAAAAGCTTTTGAAGGGAAATAGATAAATAATGTGATTAAAGCAAGAAGTTTTTGAATGAAAATAGAAATGAATTTTAAACAAATAACAACAACAATCACTCGATTAAATTAGCAAACACACTTTAACCATATTTATGTGTAATATACACACAAACATGGCAAAGGGATGGATTTTAAAATTATCATTTTAATGATATGTGGCATTGCCTTGGTGGCCATAAGTTAACCATCAAATCTAACCGCATACACTAACGCGGATATTTTACCACATTTTCACTTGTGTTTATACACTTCTCACCACCCCTACCGCCATTATCAACCGTTCTATATTTCATAAATATAACCACAGTATGAACACACACACATTTACACTTACACAATATATATTTGCCTATAAATACAAAAGAGAGCAACAACAGCCAAGCTTAACCAATCAACCAAATCCACATTTCAATCCGCAATAAATTTTGTCAATTTAAACCAAAAACACAAAAAGAGCAAAAACAACAACAACAACTTTTTTTAAACGAACAAATTGTAAAATTTATTACGACCACATATGTGTACACAGATAAACGCACAATCACTATATCACTCTATGCACAACCAACATACGCTTGTAATACTTGTATAAGTAAATGCATTGTATTGATGTTGGCTGTTAGCTGTTAGCTGGCTTGATAGCTTCACAGTTTCCTGGTACTTATATGTCAATCGTTAAAGAGTGAGTGCACACGTACAAAATGTCAAGTGTATAGTGCGTAGTGTAGTGTGTGATGGCATTTTCATCTAATTTCATGCTTGAATGGTTATAAATTGCTATAAAGAGCGGGTCCAACTGATGAGGAAAACAACAACAACAACAATTACAAACAATTTGACGAGATATAAATTTTATGCATTTGTGTAAAGGAGTAAGAAATTATGTGTAAACGTTTTCACCAAAAAAAAAAAACATTAAATTTTTTTTTAAAACCTACGCATACGATGAGGTGATAAAAACTAAGTTTGTCATTCCATTTGCAACACCCAGAAGGAGGCATCAAAAGTACTAATATTATATATATGTGGTATGTACATTTCTTGATCAGATAGTAGGCGTGGCACACGATGACTCTCTCTAATATTTTGTGCATTATGTCTTATCTTGCAAGACGAATTCTAAGCTAAATATTTTTTTTTTTTGTAAATTTTGGGCGTGACCATGCCCATTTTTATTATAAATATGTATATCAAATTTTATAAAAATTATTACAAATTATTCATTCTTCAAAAACTAATAAGTAGTTGTTTCTTTGTGTAATAAAAATTAGTGCTTAATTAGTAACAATAATTATTATTGTTGCTTAAATTGATTCCAAGAAATTTTCTCCCCATATATGGTAACAACAGCTGTACGATAAATTTAACGTACACCGCCTGCAGTCATAGACATTTATAATAAGATACAATGACATAATCATATACATATGTATGTCTACTAGGTGTATACGTGTACCCATACATAAAATGTACATCAATTGAATGGACTATAGTTATTTAGTTAGTGAGTTTGTATGCAAGAGAAAAGGATAATATTTTACCTTAAGGTCTAATAAATGAGTAATATGAGCAACAACAATAATAACATATATACACTTTATATATGTAAATGTGTGTGTATGTCTATTTATAAACATTTACAAACATGTCGAATCTGGTAATGAATGCATTTCTTATGTTTTACAAACACTCTGAAGTATATTATTAAACAAACACCCACAAAACATATATACACACATGATGTACAGTTATTCATAAATTGTTGTTTGTTTGTGTACTTTTAGAGCATAGCAACTACTAGTTTGAGTTGATAATTTATTATTTGTGTTAGATTGTGTATCGTGTTGTATGAATCATATATAAAACGCACAGGTACAGGCATGGGCGAACGAACATATAAACGTTAAGGAAATTCATTTGCATGTAATTACCTGGGAATATAACTTTATAAATATATTATATAATGTGTGTGTTTGGTTATTAGTTGTTGTTATTATTTTTGTTATAGTTATTGCTAGTTGATTTTAGAAAAGTCATGATAGATTTTTTTTTTTTTTTGGTCGAGAGTAATCCCAAACCAGTTAAGTTAAATTTCCTTAACAAATCAAATTAAATTACATTTATACATACATGAATTTGTACAATCATTTTCAGTGCATTCTATACTAAGCATACATTCTCAACCAATTACATTAGCAGTAGGAATCTCTTAACTATTATAACCAACAGCCTTAGTATTGTTTAAATATCACTCATACGCCCGAGAGGCTGCATAACATTAATTACACAAACTAACGATACAGATATAGTTAAAATTATTGTTGTTGTATATTTTATATATACCCTAAATATTTACACTTAAAGCTTTTACATTAAGGTATATATATATATGTATAATCAGGCATTTATCAATTTTATAACAATTGAGAACAACACCATAAGTTAAGATGTTCGGTATGGTATAAACACAAATAAATTTGAATTTGATTTTATTCTGGTAATCAATTTGGGTAAAGTTACACAAATAATAATAACATTAATGAAACATTTAACGGTTCTATTAAAATCTATGTTTGTTAGATATTGAAATTTCTACTCTCCACATAAGATAAAATAAGTGGTATGCTAAATTATTCTATTTGCAATACCCAGAAATATAGAAAAGAAATCAATCTGATTATGTTCGTCCGTATTTCCGCGTATTGACACTCTCACTGTCGCAAATTTCAAAGCATTAAACAGAAAATTTCTTACCTTCACCTTTATATAAACAGGTTATTACTTAAATTTGGCAAAATGGGTACAATGCCACGCCCATAATTAACTAAACACTATACAACAAATATAAAAATTTAAGCTAAAAAGTTGAAATTCGATGCACATTCGTCAATATTTTAGAAAGTGGGCGTGGCTAAATAGTGCCCACAATTTACAATTAAACTTCACATAACAAGTTGATACATTATATATAATCAATAGAGAGTGTAATCAACTTCCTCCCACATTTTATACATAGCTATGAATTTAGACAAATTTTACAAATTTTTAATTGACAAAAAAAAATTATCATCCGCAATAGTCTAAAGGCTAAACACCGCGTGTACGGAGAGCTTTTTAAAAGATAAGGCTCAGATAGGCACGCATGCTATGCATTTTGTAAAAGATATCTCTTGAGTGTTGACGCTCATAATCTACAAAAAAATCTTATCAACGTAAAGTCCGCTTTATGAGTTGATACATAAATTTTAGAGAGTGTACTCAGCTACCTGCCACGTTCTTCTTTTCACATACATGTTGAGAGCGTTTCAACATAGGTTTACATATGTGTATATCCATGAACATATATCCCAATAAAATCTTTAGAAGATGTTCTACAACAATAAAGACTCTTTCTAATATCTAGCCTCTAAATCTTCATGTTTATTTAAAATATTATTGAAATTTATTACTACTACTGTTATCTGTATGATATTAATGTATATATAATAAATGCTAATGCAGTTACTTAAATAATTTGAATAAATTTTTCAAATAGATTTCAATTGTTTTTGTTATTATTTATTCAGAAAAAGTGTTTAATTTACAAAAAGGCACTTTCAATAAATTATAATTAAACGTTAATCTTACTTTTACAATCATAATAAATAAATTAAAATATTTTATGTGTTTGTTTATATAGAATGTGTGTATTAGGTAAAGAATATTTTATTTAATTTATAATCTACAAGTATGTTTATAAAGGTATAAATAAGACAAACAGCTGAAGGAATAAATGAATGACAGAATAAGAGTGTGAGAGAGAATGGGAGAGAGAGATTTATATTAACTTATACAATCTTATTTTATATCAAACTCTATGATATTTTGTTTATTTATATTGTTTTCATACAGTTGGAGAGAGAGAGAGAGTGAGAAAGAGTATTGTTAACACATAAATTATATTAATGAAATAATACACAACTACATCCGGTTATAAAGGAAAATTTCAAGTATTTTTATACCGTTCACATAAGATAAAAGATATACTAAGTTTGCCATTCCATTTGAAATGCCCATCAAGAGACGTTAGAGACTTTGAAATATATATATATATTCCTGATCAGTATCAAAAACTGAGTCAATGTGGACATTTGTGTCCGTATGTTGGCATTCATAAAAACAGATGCACCCACAATTTATCAAATACCTTATTTTGCATAGAATTCGACTTGAAAACTGATACCATTAGATAAATAATTCATACACTTAAAGACACTTATTAGAGAGCGTAATCATATACCTGCTATGACTACTTTTTGTCTAAACATTTGAAGGATATATAAAGTTTGTTCTAAGTCAAATTTATTCTTATTTCATAATTCATAAATTTGATAATAAATAAGTATTGTATTGCATATACATATATATGTATTTATATTTGTGTATATTATATATGAATTAATTGATTACTAGAAACTGAAACTGAAACCAAATGCTTGCTGCTTTTTAAATTCATCTGATGTTTCATTAAATTGTTATTTATGTAAAAATTATTTATATAGATTTATGAACTTATACACATACATAGGTATAAGTGGATAATAAATTTCTTAACATCTTCATTTTGTTATACAAATTTAAAATTTCCATTCAATTAATAAAATATAATACATGGCAGTGTTCAAAATCTATCTAAAGGTATTCAAATGATTATCGAAGTGTATTCTACTTGCACATAAATAAAATCTAATAACTTAATGGTTTTGTAAATAGATATTCGTTGTATTATGTTCGAGAGCTTGTTATGTGTATATTAGAGAATGACTTGAAACAGCACTCGAAAATGTGTATAATCAGTAATCAGTAAGACAATCATAATATTAATAACATAAACACACATAAACACTTACCTGTACAGTTATTAATAAAAAGATATACAGAATAAATTTTTATTTAATTAAAATGTAAACAAAAATACCACATCTACCTTCAATTATACCGATCGTTATGTAATCAAAACCTGAAACGATTTAATGTCCGTCTGTCCATCAAAATGTCTATGTAAATATGCGCTCATTTTTTAAGATATTTTGATGAAATTTGGTACAAGGACATGTATTGACCCTAAGTGGAAGTGTATTAAAAACGGAACAGATCGGATCGTTTTTAGAACTCCTTCCCATATAAGTTCATATAATAATAGAAGTTCTTATATGGCAAAAAATTGCAATTCATAATATTTTTTGACAAAATTTGATAAAGAATACTTAATTAGCTTAATAATTGGCTGTGCCAAATTTGAACTCGATCGGACCTCTTATGGAACTCCTTACCATATAATGATATTTTGGGGAATGACTTATATGGCAGTGCGTCACGTATATAGACACAACTAAACTAATTTTAGCATAATTTAAGGAGCTAAGTGGTAAAAATTCTTTCAATATTATTTAAATCGTTATTATATAAATTTTAGACTTTTTAATAATTATTCCGGATTTTTAAACTTATAAATGACATTAACGATTATATTGTTATAAAAATTTTATATATATTATATTTTATTACATCATTAATACTTTTTTAAATGACGTAAATTTTTTTTCTCTTTTCATATATTAAAATGGTAAAATGTCGTTCATTGACTTGTACCCAATCTTGTTGAACAACATGCCTGATTGTGTTGTTTGTATTTAAACATGATGTTAACAATTCTGCTGCTGCTGTTGCTATGATGATGTGTTCGTGAAACGCCTCTCCTTAACGCCGCCTTACTTAACACCTATAATTCTCGTCTGTGGTGTACCTGCTTGGCATATAAAATACAGGTTTCCGATACAGTGGTTGAACCATACAATGCTACATTGTCTATACACCAGTTGGTGGAGAATACCGATGAAACATTTTGCTTTGACAACGAGGCGTTATATGACATCTGCTTTCGTACATTGAAATTATCATCGCCCACCTATGGTGATTTAAATCATTTGGTATCGGTAAGTTATAAATAAACATATAGGTACCTATACCTCTGCATACACACAAAAACACTCCATCCATAGTAATAGATTTCCTAAACGTCATTATCGAAGATGGATTGTTCGTTAGATAATATATTTAGAAGCGTAAGCCCAAAAATTCTATAAAAAAAAAAATATTTCACAAACAGAACATCAATTTCAATGGAGTGTCATTCTTATGGTAAAACATGTAGGATCACAAACAACAATAATAACAACAATTCCAATAGCTTCTAGCTATAGGAATTGGACTGACTGCATCATTTTGTCTACCTTTTTATGTATGCCTGCATGAGAAATTACTTTGCTGCAAACTTGCACTTGTACTTTTGTATTCAAACAACAAACAACACTAACAACAACATGAATAAATAAATGTTTATACCTTTTAATTTTGTGACGTGAATGAATTTAATGGCCGGCAATAAGACTATCTATAATCCAAAGTGATGGAAATTCATTCAAACTTGTTGGGTCAGTGACTACTAAACTGTGCTACATGAATGGGATAATTTTTATTTAGCCATTTTTTCTAATAATAAGTAAAAAAAAAAAATAAATTTGGGTTAGATTATAACTTAAATACCCTCCACATCTATATACAAAAAGGGGGCGTGGTAGATACATAATTAAGTTCTCTAAAAGTGCATGTATTACGTATGAACTCGCAAAATGAGTTTTACGCTGAATATGATTTTTTGTACATATTTATAAAATTTCTTTTATACAACCACGCCCATTTTTAGAACTTCGGGTAATTATAAATATGTTTAGCAAATTCTAACTTTATAGCTCAGTTTTTATGGCAAATAAATAGATTTTTGTCGATTTTGTCTCTTTTCCGACCACGCCCATTTTTATCACATGAATGTATGATATGACCATAACAATATGTTCCGAAATCTCAACATCACAATTTCATTTTAATGGCAAATAAATAAATTTTTGTTGATTAGGGGCGTGGCTCTTGACCAATTTTACCTTAATATCGATCTGCGTCATAAACTTAAAGTCCATGTATAAAAATGGAGTCAGATTTTATTGCTAATCAAACAAATATACTCCTTGTAAGGCCTCTGAATCCTTTTTCAAGGAGTGAAAGAAGGTCCCACGCTTATGTGAAAGATATGTATTTCGAAATTATTACCAAAGAACTAAAAATTGGTATTAAATCTAATTAGTACAACTGTACTAAATATGAGTACAAAATGTACTAAAAATTATATTTTTATTTTTTATAAAGTGTCAATAAAATAAAGTTTGGAGAATGCAGTATTCGATCAATGTTTGTGTATGCTTTTAGTAATTGGTGTATGTTTGAGCAACACCTCCCCAAAATGAAGAACACACAAAAACCAAAGACAACAACCAACAAAACCAACTTAATCACCCAACCAACCGCCCCGAACAGGTGTCAGAATTTGTTTGCTGTTAGTATGGTTGTTTGTACTGCTGTTCTTCTTTATGTTTATGCCACATTATCTGGCCATCAATTGTTGAAATGGACATAATGGAGAGAATCTGGATCAGAACAGTTTGAATCGATAATGAGACATTGCATGACATTTGCTATCAATGTTTTAAAGTTTTGCTCATATGTGTGGCTGTTGCTGTTGCTGTTTATACCAATGGCTGGACAATTTATGCCATGTATACCTCTGTGAATGGAAAATCTAAATCATTTGGTTTTTGTGTTGGTAATTAAATGCACGCAAAATAACAAAACAAACGATGCAAGAGTACCAACACACGCACATACCCAATCGACACCAAGCACATTTTTGGATAACATGCGAAAACAAAAACTAACATACCCTCATATATACATAAACATACACACATATACAAATATTTCAATTTATATATATATGTAGGGTTATTTGAATGTGTGTGTGTGTACATGTTTGTGTATGTGCTAATGTGGTCATTATGTTATAATTAGACCAAAGAATGACCGCACTCAACTAAACTAAACTAAAACTAACCAGCATTGTACCAGGTATACACAATTTATACATACACACAAACATATATGTGCATTTGCTTGACTTGCTGTATGTCATAGCAACAGCAGTAAAACGTGTACAACTGGGATTGTAGGTATACGTGTGTGTGTTTTGGGCATCAGATTGCAGATGCTTAACAAAACAAATCGATTTATACTGCAGCCCATTTTACTTTAAATATAAAAGCATTAAATATAAACACATACATATACATATATATATATATATGTGTGAACACACATATAAACGTATTGAAACATAAGTCTCATCTGCCATGCGTTGCTATTACAGGAGGATTTGCATCATTGGCAATAATTTAAATCTAATTTTCTATTAACACACACTCACGTATGCATACATACATATATATAAATAACATAAAAGTTGCTGTTTTTATAGCCTCTATTTAACATGGTGATTATACTAAATTCTTTGTTCCGTTTGTAATACGCAGAAAAATTTATCAACGATTCTACAAAGTATTCTTGGTCAGCATTAAAATCTGAACCGATCTAGGTCTAGCCCGTCTGTATGTCCGTCTCTTGTTGCCATTTTCATGATTGTAAATTTTTCGATATTTTTTACATCCATTGTTTTTATAGTGTACAAAAATTATTTAATAGCCACGCCTACTATCAACAATGTCAAAGTCCGACCGTATGTCCATCTGTTGTTGCCATTGTGAATTTTTAGATATTGAGATGAAATTTTTTATAGTTTCTACAGGTTTTTATAGTCACAAAAATTTTTTGAGAACCACGCCCAAAATTAACAAAAATCTATATGTGGGCCATAAAAATTGAGCTAAGAAATTGAAATTTGATTTATATATGTGTATGTGTAAAAAGCCTTTTCATTGATATTCCATAAAATGGGCGAGACATGCCCATAATTTACAAAAATCTTTGTATCAACCAAAAACATTGAACTAAAAGTTTGATATTCAATACATTTATTTGTATAAGGCCCTTTCATCGATATGCCAAAAAAAGAGTGGTCGGGACAGGTCCACAATTAAAAAAATTCCATCTATCTGCCACAAAAATTGAGCTATGTAGCTCAAATTGGATGGACGGTATACGCCCACAATCTACAAAAATATATCTATAACCCATAAAATTTTAGCTACAAAACCCAAAATCATTACGTATACGAGTATGTATAAGAAGCTCTTCCACTGATGAACCAAACAAGGCCGGGACACGCCCACCAATTTACAAAAAAAAACCTTGCTAATACTTAATTGGAAGTTTATATTTATACATTTTTATAGAACTTAATCGAGTCCCTGCCATGCCCACATGCATATGTATGCATAAGAAGGGTATTTAAGATTTGACTTAAGCTTAATTTGCAGTTTTTTTTTTTTCATTCTATACATGTGTGTATAATTGTATTTTTAGAGGATTCATTAAAATTTTAAACAAAAATTTCGTGTGAAATCCATTTGCCCGATAATGATTACTGCTTTAGTGATTGAATTAATTTGGAAAATATGTGGTTGGGCCGCCACAATATGCTTATTTCGTCACAAATCTTTGTTGTAAATTGCTAATGCTGTTAATATTATAGGCAGACGGGCTTTTTTTATTTTTTCATTTTTTTTTTTTTTTTTAATGAGATGTGGGAGCTCATGCTAAATTATATGTTGTTTTGATATAATCAAATTTAAAGCTGGACTTGTTCACTCATAGCCATGACATAAATGCTAAATGGTTGGAACATAAGTAAAATTGTGGATAATGGAAAATCTTTGTTTATTTCATTGCCAGCTTACTATGTCCGGTGTTACCACGTGTTTACGTTTCCCGGGTCAATTAAATGCTGATTTACGCAAGCTTGCTGTAAATATGGTACCATTTCCACGCCTACATTTCTTTATGCCCGGTTTTGCTCCATTAACTGCCCGCGGTTCACAACAGTATCGCGCTTCAACAGTAGCCGAACTAACGCAACAAATGTTTGATGCCAAAAATATGATGACTGCTTGTGACCCTAGACATGGCAAATATTTAACAGTAGCCGCCATATTTCGGGGTAAGTTGAACAGAAGAATATTTTCAAATACTTGGCTTTTTAACATTTTAAACAATTCTCTAAAACTTTATAAAAGTTTCAACTTTCGCTATTACTTCCGTAATTATTTATTTTCTATACTTAACTTAATGAGTTTTTATTTTGGAAATATTGATAGCTTGTAAAATGTTAGTAAATGAAGCATAGCAACAACTATAGTCTCTTAAGTGAAAGCTGAAAATTTAACATAAATAATTAATTGAGTTAATTAAGTGAAACAAAGAAAATGTAATTAGCGGATAAAAGGTTGGATAACATATTTTATTCATCCGAATCTTAAAGGATCTACATCTACTACGGTGGGCGTGACAGATATATGATTACGACCCCCAATAGTGCATGTATTGCGGATGAGCTTGCACGCTGGGTAAAGTTTATTGTAAATTTTGGGCGTACCTGTTATCCAACCACGCCCATTTTTGTAACATCAATGGCTGGGATAATTACAGTTTTACGTACAAAATTTCAAGTTAATAAATCAATTTTTGTGACAGATATATAGATTTTTGTTGATTATGGGCGTGTCTGTTATCCGACTATTGTGGGTCACCGATGTATAGAATAATTATAAATATATGTGCAAAATTTCACCTTATTATCTCAAAATTTACATTCCACATAGATTATTATTATACATAGAACAGACGGACACACGGACACACATGTCCAGCTTGATGGTGTCTATAAAAATGTAACACTAATGTACTAAAACGTACATACTTGGTACTAAAACTCCTAAACTTTCAAATATTGTTTGTTAAGCTTTTCAAATCATTACATGAAAAAGTGAAGGTTACGTACTAAAATTTAGTACAACTGTACTAAAACATTAAGTACTAAAAAATATTAAGTATTATTCTAAAGAAGATATCAAAACATATATAACTTGGAAACAACGCTTTGACAAAAAACAAAAACAATACAACAACAACAACAACTTTTTCTAACATTAATCATACGGAAAACGCTTAACAAGACACTTGCATGAAAATGTTCTTTAATAACAAATTTCTTTCTTTATCAGCATTTTGTTGCCTTTTATCTTATATTTTACAAAAAGGTAACAAAATGCATAACTTGCTTGTTGTTGTTGTTGGTGCCTTGATTTCTTTCAAATTGTTCTCACTCTTATCTTTAAACATTTATACGAAAGTTTTTCTTAATATTTTTTCTCTTACTGTGCGGTTGAGTGGCTAAAAAACATTTTTGATGACAGTAAAGCTGAGAATGGGTTGACAAGGAAAGAGTTGGTGAAAGGGAAACCTACAATACATAAATATTGTAAAATTTTCCGAGTAAAACGAACACACATTTTAACTTATGACTGCTTAATGCCACGTGGCACGTTTCTACATTTTATTTGTAATTGATGATGAAAACTTTGCACATTTCTCTTATTTTTGAAAATTTATTTAATTTTTTTTTTTTTTTTGTGTACTTTGTGACTTGTTTCACTTTCTGGGGTCTAACAGTAATTACTTATGAAAACACGGAGTGTAACAGTTCATTTATTATCGTAATATAACAACAACAAAAACAACAAATTTTAGTTAATGAATTGTTAAACGAAACATTTAAAACAAAGTTCAAAAGAGACGGTACAAGTAAATGTTGAAACATAGATAGCTAGATACGAGTAAATAGGTTGCTGGTTAAATAGGATCAACAACATTTTCAACTTTGAAACTCATTTCATGAATCTTGTTAATTTGTTAAAATAACAATAAAATAAAATTAAAAAATTAAAGATATTGTAGACGATTCTATCCGACTATTTAAAACCCTACGCAATTTAATTTTATAATTTATGCTAAAATCAGTTTAGTAGTCCTTGTCTTACAA
The DNA here is from genome assembly GCA_963978525.1 of Ornithomya fringillina. Taxonomy (NCBI): domain Eukaryota; kingdom Metazoa; phylum Arthropoda; class Insecta; order Diptera; family Hippoboscidae; genus Ornithomya; species Ornithomya fringillina. The sequence goes on along the minus strand of OZ021691.1, from coordinate 29,886,552 downwards.
AAAGCATCTCACGAAATATGGTTGTATGCGAAGTGGTTCTAAAAATGGTTCAATCGGTTCCAGACAATTATGAACCCAATTAACTATTCTTTATCAAATTTTGTCAAAAAATATTAACAATTAACAATGTTTGCCATATAAAAGCTTCCTTTTTTATTAAAACCCCATATGGGGAGGGGATCTGAAAATAAAATAAATCAGTTTATCTTCAATAAGATTCCTCTTTGAACTTACAAACATTCCTGTGCAAAATTTCGTTAAAAAAATATCAAAAATTGCAATCTATTGAATTGATTGCAAGAAAACATGGACGTACAGACAAACTATAATAATTATACTTAAAAGGGTGATTAAAGGGATATAGCCAACGTTAAATTATATTCTTATGCCACCATAATGATATTTAAAAACATATATTTTAATATATAATTTACTTTCAGGTGCCATGTCCATGAAAGAGGTGGACACACAAATGTTTAATGTCCAAAGCAAGAATAGCAGTTATTTCGTTGAATGGATACCAAACAATGTGATGGTGTCATCATGTGATATACCACCGCGTGGCTTAAAAATGTCAGCCACTTTTATTGGCAACACAACAGCCATTCAGGATATCTTCAAACGGATATCTGAACAATTTACGGCCATGTTTCGACGTAAAGCATTCTTACATTGGTATACCGGCGAGGGTATGGATGAAATGGAATTCACTGAAGCTGAATCGAATATGAATGATTTGATATCTGAATATCAACAATATCAAGTATGTTATGATAAATAAGTAGAGTACAACATACTTATTATGAAGAGTTTTTCAATAAGGACATAACATAACATAACGTAAATTTTAGTACTTAAAGTGACCAAAAGGTTTCATTTCTTGAGTTAATTTGAAGGTGTAAGCTAGGATAACAATGTAGCTTGACAGATTCCCAATTTCTGTGATGCACTGATTTGCTTCATTTTAAACTAAAACAAATACGGTTGAAATATGTTCGGTTTTTGCATTGTTTCACTAGCACAAGAATATCCAATTGTGAATATTTTGACTTGAATTTATCCACTATAGCACAAACACTCTATTTGGTGGGACGATTATTACAACTGCAAATTGGGGTAAGCGCTCCTAAAATTGCGACCATCTATTTAGAATTGTGGTTTTAATTTTATATGATATCGAAGTAACCGTGATAAAAATGTTTACCACGCCTGACGTTTTGATATTAACAGATCATGCAAAACGTTCAAGACTGCGTTTGTATATAAACTACAAAATTGTTATGTTCTTATTGAAAACCCCGTTCTCTTCTTTTCTCTCTCTCTCTCTCTCTCTTATTTTTTTCATTTATTGATATTTTGTGTTTGTTTTTCAGGAGGCTTCAGCTGATGATGATGTTGAATTTGATGATGAACAACCTGAACAGGATGCTTATTCAGCTGAAATACAAAATGGTGGCATTTGAAACTAAATCATCACCGTTATAAAGACATTTTTTTTACTCATCCCCAACCGAATCCAATAATTACCTTCTACGTACTTCTTATCTATATATTTTTTAGCTTAACTACTGTACTTCCTCTTAGAATTTTCATGTGTATGAATAATGTGTCTTGTATGTGTCTGTGTGAATTATTTAAAATTTTTATTTCATTAACGCACGTATTGTATGCTGTATGGACAGCTGTTGTTATTTACGAGCAATTTTGTGTTTATTTATGTTACCAATCGCATATAAAAAAGTGACGCTTCATTTAAATAAATGAACAAGAAATTATAACAACAACAACAATAACAACAATTGATTGAAGTTTCATTTCATTTCACAGTTATAGTCACATTCGGTTGAGTTAGGAATATTGAAATTACAACAACAACAACAACAACAACAACAACAACAACAACAACAACAAAGGAAATGATAATGCTTATAAGTAAGGCAGACGAACAATTACATCAGAAAGTACGACTTGGAAGGAAAACAAAAAAAGCAGAGAACAGCAATAACAGTAAAGCAGACGCTATGTTAAAAAAGGTTTTTCCACAATCGGAAAAACTCCAAAGTTAGAAAGTCAACTATCGCTAAAATTTAGAAACTATTGTCATTTAAGAATATTATCTTGCTACAGTACTTTCATGAAAACACGTGAAACCATCTCCATTACATTCGCTGCTTTATTATAAAGCTTTCACTACAATTGGAACAATCCCAAATATGGCGATCGTACGTACAATATAAATCTTATATAATATTGAATGATTTTACTGTTTGTTTTTCTCTGTCGCTCTCCCACTACATGGGATAATTCAATAAAACATCTTGTCGTGCCAACTCCAGCAACATGGGATCATCAAAGAATTTATTAATCGATACATCCTCCGAGAGACCTTTGCGGCGACGTGTTTTAATCATAAACTCACGAGCCAGATGTGAGGCCTGTTGAGGCTCCAGTGGTCGTATAATAATGGATTTATCTAATGGATCTCCTGGTACAATTTGCCAATGATGAAAAACGGATAAACAAAACGCTTGACCTTGCGTATGTGTCCGTAGATCCGTTTCGAAACCGAATGAATCAATGGCGGGTATGAAGGCTTTAATGGTATATAAAGGCGAACCAGAAACGGGAGCATCTTGTGTTACGTGACCTCTGTAATTTAGAAAAAATTTACTGATTTAACGTTCCACAAAAGATAAACTAAGGATATACTAAGTTTGTCATTCCATTTGCAACACCCAGAGGAACATATCAGAGACCCTACAAAGTATATACAGTCGGACACGGTTCATGGTCCGTCCTTTGTTGTTAGCTCTCTTGCGATCGTAAAATTTTATATATTGAGCCGAAATTGCTATTTAAAATTGGTAAAATAGATCAAGAGGCCACGCCCACAATCGACCAAAATCCCGATCGATTTACATCGATTCGACAAAAGTGGGCATGGTCGAATAACAAACCGGGGAAAAACGCACTCAGCATAAAATTCGACTTGTAAGCTGATATGTAATATAAGAGATAGCGGAATCATGTCACGCCCACCACTTCTTTTTGGACGGTACTTAAGATTGGGTTTAAGCCAAATTGACATTTTCTATTTGTTTAATGATAATAATGATACCTTCGTCTGGCCAATACAGTGTAAACCGCTGATACGCAATCGGCTGGTGCTTGAACTTCTACAAATAAATACGGTTCCATAAGGCGTGGAGTGGCCATTAGAAAGGCGGAGTATGCTACACGTCTAGCTGTTGGTATAACTTGACCACCACCACGATGTAGTGCTTCGTTGGCAATAACAGCATCTAGTATTTTAAACTTAACGTTACGTATGGGTTCCTCACACAACGGTCCCTCCCTTGTGCCCCATTGAAAGCCTTGCACAATAGAATCTTTCACCGAAGTCAATAGATTTTTATCTACCTCTGAGGGTAGAGTATCATCCACCAATATATTGGGTCCGGTGGTATCCGGACCGAATGCCCATATTGAACGGGCAGCCAATAAATCCCAATCGTAATTGACTTGAAAGAATTCCCCCAAACGTTTCTTATTCCAGTTAATCGAAACTACTTCGTTTTCAATGTCCTCGGCCAAACCCTTCTCTAGAGGTTCAGCGATCATGGTGATTTTATTTTTCTTATTCGGAGTCTCAGCAAAACATTTCAATGAACTGGTCTCGACAACAGTCTCGCAAAATGCTACCACCGGATCTGCCACTTTAATGTCGATCTCTGAATACATTTTCCGTAAATCGTGCATAACACAATCCAAATACAATTCACCGGTACCCAAAATCACATGTTCACCGGACTCCTCAACGCGAGTAGATAATAATGGATACGATTTGTTTGCCTTACGTAAACCATCCAACATTTTGGGTAATTCGGAGGGATTCACCGGCTCGACGGCAATCTTTATAATACTCTGAGTGTTAAATTTCAACGGTCTGAAGATGTATAAATCGTCCGGTGCCTGAATATCCACAATAGTTGATGTTTTTACAATACATTGATCGATGCCTTCAATTAACACCCAATTACCAGCTGGTACACGGTTCAGTTCGACTTTATATCGTGCCTCATATACCCATAAACGACCAACTTGTAAAATGCGCGAATCTTCTTCATCTTGTAGGGTATAATTTTCACCCAAGACACGCACCTCTTGGCCAGCATGTAGAGTTCCAGAAGCAACTCGTGCAAGAACCTATGAACGGTACATAGACTTAGTAAGGGATGGATATCAGAATATAAATTTAGGCTTAGGACAAATCTTAAATACCCTCCACATATATACAAACGGTGGTCATGGCACGCCCTCTAAAACTGTGTGTAAATCAGCGTAGCAGCTTTCAAGTCGAGTTTGATTTTTGTAAATTGTGGGTGTGTCTGTTATCTGACCACGCCCATTTTTGGAACATTAATAAAAGGAATAGTTATACATATGCACACCAAATTTCAATTTCATAGATTAATTTTTGTAGCAGATAAATAGCTTTTTGTCTATTGTGGGCGTGGCTCTTGACAAATTTCAGTTCAATATATCAAAATATACGACCGTGAGAGTGCCCACAAACAAAACAAATAGACAGACGTATGTACGCAAATAATTAGATTGACTTTGTAGGGTCTCTGATGCCTGTTTCTGGTTGTTGCATTGAAAAGTGTTATCACTTAGTTTAGAAAATTACCTGAAAGAAGGTACAATCATCTGTTGGATACATTTTGGCACTATGCACCATCAGTGAACCATTCTGATTACATTGCATCATGTCCTGATAAATGGCGCCCTCTTTCGGTCCCGTATAAATATGATCCACTTTACATTTGGCATTATCCAACGGCGAACGTATATGTTCTACACACATATTAACGAAACCGCTAAAATCACCTAAAAATCGATTGCATACCAAACGCAGTAAAGGGCGTATATTGGATTTCATCTCCTCCTTGGTAATGCGTATATTCAATTCGGCCAGAGTATCAGCTAAAGTGGAGTCAACATCCCCTACCACCTGGGCAATTACCTTGTACATGGGTTCCAATATGAATTCCACAAAACTACGCTGCGCCGAATTATGTGGCGGTTTCTTCGTAAATTTTCGCCTAACCAAACATATATTAATGGGTTTGATGTTGTAATCCTAAGATACGATTTCAACTTACGATTTACTGTGGAAGTACATATCACCCCATAAACGTTTGGCAAATTCATTATAATTGACACCCTCGTACGTGTCGGCGTACAATTTAGCAAAAGATTTCAATGTGAAGCAGAACCCGTACAAAGAACTGGCAAAGCACACATTACCTATTATGGGCGACACCAAATGGGTGTTGGGGTCCTCAGTGCTGCTATAAGTGCTCAATAAATTATTCACTTCTTCAACAATATGTTTCAATTTGAAATAAGCATCTTGCGGTGGCAACTTCAATTCCAATATTAAACGATCAATCTACAAAATAAAAAATTAAAATTTCTATAAAAAAAAAAACTATTGACAGCTCCTCTCCATACCTTATTAATGCATAGTGTTACGGCCATTTTCTCTTGTACAGCATGTTTCAGCAAACGTTCCGTATTGAGCATGACACCTTCGGCCGCATCTACAAATACCACGACACCATCACATAAACGCATAGCCGCCGTAACTTCATCGGAAAAGTTCACATGTCCCGGCGTATCGAAAACATTCATTAAATAACTTTTTTGTTTAACATCTGGCAGCACCAGTGTAACTGGTGTAGCTTTGATGCTAACACCACGCTCTTGTTCCGTAAACAATGTGTCCGTATAGCGTAAGGAACGTTCCTCGTTGGTTTCAAATTGGGGATGAGTTTGCCGTATCAAACAATCCACAAAAGTCGTCTTGCCGTGATGCAAATGACCCACCAAAGCCACATTGCGTATTAACGGCGGTGTGTCCATTAAATCGGCCATAAATTCCATATTATAATTGGTTTCAGGCAATTCTTGTTCTTTTATCTGAAACTTTAACTTCTTTACCGGCTCAATTAAGGGCTTATCCAAGGGTTGAGCGTCCTCTTCTTGTACTATGGTCTCTACATCAGGACCATACACTTCCATGGCCGTCGGATAATACCGTTTATCCTCATGCAAAACTACTGCTGTCACTTCTTTATCTTCATCATCAACATGTTCTTCCTCTTCATCTATATTCTCCTCCTATATATACCGAAAGGTATTCATAAATGAAATTTCTTTGCATTTTCATATTTATTAACTTACATCACGATCTTCTGGCGGTTCCTGCTGCCCATAAATACTTTGATCATCTTCATCATCGCTGTCTAAATCTGGCCCAATATAATTGCCAAATTCATCATATAAGTCAGAATCCATGTTTTATAAATGAAATATGGTTAAATGTTATAATTTTAATTCAATTTATTAAAAAGAAAACAATGTTTTATGAAATTCCTTTAAGCCACTCAAATTTGCTTTATATTTATTCTTGTTTTTTTTTTTACTCGAATTTTGTTGGAGATTTATTTAACATGTTTTTTGGAGACTGCTCGCAAGATGAAATTTCTGTTTTTCCTGTAGATGGCACTTTAGCTGTTACCTTGCTTAACATACTTATATAGAAGCTAATGTTTATAAAATTGATATCATATGAAGAGGAAAAATAACTGTACTGTGTTCTTTTAAGTGTCATAATTCATTTAGTTTTTGAGAAACAAATTACATTTTTATTTTTCTTATACAGTAGACGTTTTGTTTGACAGGTATTTTATAACTAAGAGGCTTTCCACATAGCGGACAAACAGACATTATCAGATACATTAAGATTTTGAATCAAGGTTAAAATTATATACTATTTAAAAAAATCCCTTTATGTTTAATGCTTCTTTTTTAATAAATGTTACAAAAGATTAGACGGCGAGTATACTTCCTACCTAAAGGTACCGCAGTACACTCATTAAGGGTTGTTTTTGTGAACGGTGATCTTGATCGTACAGAAGTGGGTTCTTTGTTATTTCGGCGCTAGCTAAATGTGATTTAAAGAAATACATATTTCTGTATAAAACAGAAAAAATCTACAACAACAAAATATGCCTACTTCTAATTTACCTGCGTTATTTCCTTTATATTTGTATGCCAATCTATACATAACAAAGAAGGACTAAAAAACATGAGTCAACGGCATATATTTTACCTGCTCCTACTAATTGAAGTAAAAGGTTAGAAAAAATGGAATATACATACATATAAAGGACAAATTTTCACAAAGAGCGTTTAGTTGCTTTTTGAAATTTAAAGAAAAATGTTTGCCGAAAATGTTTACGTTGTTTTTACAACACTTTTACTAACAACACCAGCTTATTGTACTTTATTACATATGCTTGGATTTCCACAGTACGATTATCACCATATTAATCAAGCTTATGAAACGAATGCACCATTAAATGAACGTGATTTTCAAGATAGTAATGAATTCGTCCGCTTGTGTAAAGATCGTGTAAGAGCTTATAAACCTTATCCTTATCATCGCTATCTCTCACGTATGCCTTGTGAAATGGGATTATATTATTACGGTAAATACGATAGAGAATTCATGAAACCGGTATTGACTACAGCAAAACCATTTGTTATAAAATTCACACCCGCTAAAATAGAAATCAAAACGGTATATAAAATTAATAACAAATGTCAACAAGGCCCAATACCAACATCCCCAGAAATAACTACAAAGAAAGAATTCATTAGTACAAGTACGGAAAAGCAAAGTGTGGTAGTGGATACGGAAACAATAATCTCTACCATAAATTTGGAATATAATAATACGCAAAATAATCCAGGTGCTGTTGAGCTGACAACTTCAAACGTGGCAGTAGATACTGTAACTTCCCATTATGAGGGGGAAGGTACCGACATAAATATCATTACCAATGAAATTATTCCTACAGAATCTTTACATGAAGATATTACTCCCGCTGTTAAAACTACCACTGATTACCAAGAAACTACCACAGATAAACAAGAGATAACTACTACTCCATTGTCAAATACTGATTCCATTACAGAATTGGCCACAATTACCCCGAGTTATATATCAAACGATGCATTTTCTACACAGAGTACAAATGAAGATATTATCACAAATACTATTGTGGAAGCGACCACTGATTCACCCAAGACAACCACAGATATCATATATGAGACTACAACAAATATTGGACAATATCATATTGATGATAAAGGAGCCACTGGTTTCGATAACATCATATATGACAGCACAACAAACATTGCAGAAGAGCACGCTGATGAAAAAATAACAGAAGAGTTACCCCAACCTTATGAAGAAATTATAGAAACTAACACAGATCTAACTATGACCAATTTTTTGGATGAAAACACTGCGAATATATTGTACCCCACTACTACCACTACACCTACTGATGCACACCCTTTAATTACAACAATGGAGCATGTTAACAACACTATATAGAAAAATCACACTTTAAATAAAATGACCGCCATCAACGGCAAATCAAATTTGAAATTTTCATAATACAAACAATCTTAATTTTAAGTACAAATATATTATGTTATACCTTTAAGAGAAAACCGTTCATGTATTCACACATAATTTTATCAAAAAATAAATTATATAAAATGAAACACAAAATCTATTATAAATTCTTTTAGTTTAATTAATAGAACAATAAAAGTTGTTTAGTAAGATTCTTTAATAAAAAAAAAAAAATACAACCCTGTGTTTCCTGTTATAAAAAGCCGTCCACACAGGGTAATTAGTTTTCAATTTCTTATCGAACAAACATAATTTCCGACCAATTTATCGCTTATATTTTCTATTTCTGAGGATTAGAATAATACAAAAAATAATCTTAATTGAGCGGCATAAAAAACGCTTTGTTATTTAAAAAATAACATCAAAATAATTTATTTCACTACAACAATTAATTTATGTACGCCCTGTTTAACATACATTCAGTAAAGTACTTTTTTTTGTCAAACTAAAATAATAAATAAACAGATTTAATGAAATTTTGCAATTTGTAACAATGAGAGACGCAAAAGTTAAACAAAAGTTTAAAAATATACTTGCTAATCCATTTAAACCTAAGTGGTAAGTTCTTCCCCGTATAATTATGAAAAAATGTATATAAATAATTGCAACAAATACTCCGTAGTCCTCCTGCGTTGAGCGTAAGCGAACTGCAAACATTACAAAACATATTAGAAAGTGCTATAAGTGGCAGTGGTTTGGAAGCGAAAAAATTTGCCAGCAGCCGGAAAATACAAATAGGGTTGGAAAGCTCATTAAGGACAATAAACAATCGTCAAAGTGGTTGCGTATTTATATCGTTAAACATTAAACCAAATTATATTATAAATTTAATAAGCCGCAATGCTGAGCTAAAAGATGAAACAATGCCGATTTATGCTCAACCAAATTTGGAAGAATTCATCAAAGGTTTATTTGGTATAACAGCTATAGCTATGGTATTGCCGGCATTGCCTAATGATTTAAAGAATATCAGTGAATGCCTGCTCAATTGGGTCCAAGAGAGAAAAAAGCCTGTGAAAAGTCTTGATAACACAAAAGTGAATAACTGTGTTAGAAAAAGTAGTAAACGAAAGCGCAAAATTAGTATAGTTGCTACACCACCATTAAATACGAAGGAGGAAGAGCAAAAGGATATCAATAATATTGATCCCTCAAAAAGATTTCTAGGCGATTTTATTTCATTTGATGATGCTATTCATCATGTAGAAAACAAGGAAAGTACCTTAAAAGAAAATAAAGAAGCATTGAATTCCGTACTTTCGCATATGGTGCAAAAGGTACAAAATGAAAAACCGCATGCCACTAATCGAAAATCAATAGACACAATTGATGATGATGATGAGGAGGAGGAGAGCAAAACAAAGGTTGCTTTTCAAAAATATCAACCTCTAATTGTACATAAAATTAAACCAAATCCAAATAGAAAACGAAGGAACCCATCAAGAAAAATAAACTAAATAAAAAATAAGAGAATTATAAAATATATATAAAATTTGTAATCATATTAAAAGTTGGGATTTAAAATTTTGAAAAAAAATAGCGGTAAATTTTTCAAACCAAATCAAGAGTGTAGGCTGTTGTCATACCCTTAGTGAGAATTACATAAATTACAATAGAATTTATTCGAAGTAACCCCGTTTTAATGAAATCAGCTGTTTCAGGTACGATTAGCGATTTTAGTAGTTTTCACAAATAAAACCAAACTTTAATTCCAATTATGTTAAAAATTCACAATTTTAAACGATTATTTTATACTTTGATATTAGAAATAAGTCCTAAACATATATACAAAAATTCTCCCACATCTCTGTTGGTTAAACAAATTGTTTTAAATCCTTGTAGAGAATTATATTCTACACCCGTAATAAACAAATATAGTAAAAAATCAAGCACCACCAATAAGTACGACACTGATGATGAGGATGAAGATAATATAGAGAAATTTCAAGATGAACGTGACTCCAAAGTATTGAAAACTAAAGTAAATTCTTTAAGAGCTGATCTTTTAATAAAGGCGGGTTTAAATGTTGCCAGAAAGTAAGTGCAGATGTTATTAGTTAACAAATTAACTACAAAAATAATTTTGTTTCGTTAACATTTAGTAAAATAGAAAATATATTTTATGAAAGTCGTATACGGGTTAATGGACAAAAGTTACAGAAAAAAAGTTTACAGGTTAGTTGTTATCCCGAAGTGAAGTTTTTATTTAATGTTTAATTTGAAATTTACAGCTTAACGAAGGGGATGAGATTGATGTTATACGTGGTTTTAGCCAAAACAATTCCTCCCATTTAATAGTGTCCCGTGTTATATTATTATCAGCTTTAGAACGTGAGGACGGTTACAACGTACATTTGAGACGTTATAAACAAATGCTAATAGAAAATTATAGCGGCTCAAATGCTTATAAATCTTCCACATCACCGGATCATAAGTTGGGTTAATAATATAAGTTTTTTAAAAAAGATTTAATCCTTTATTGGATATAAAACATATATATGTAATTATAGGTAAAAAATTATATATATATTTTTTTTTTTTTCATAAAAATCTTATGTACATATTTTTATACACTAATCGATAGATAATTTTTTTTTTTTTCAAGTAAACTTTGAAGGATTCTTATCATTATTACTATTACTAGAAGTATCGGTTTTATTAATAGACCAATTGGAGTCAAAGCCACAAGCTGAATCAGAATCGGAATCTATTAATGTACCGGCAGCAGCAGTTGCACGATTTTCCATGTGCATGGGCGACCTAAATTGATTAGGTGTCGTGGGCATACTACTGTAGCCAGTGGTATTATAATTTAAACCCGATGTTGAAGATGAAATGGAACCTCTCAGAGATTGTGCAGCTGTGGTATTGGTAGAAGAGGAGGACGTATCAGGCGAACGTTTGGCATGCTTTGTGCGTCTTTTAACATTATTGTTCTCCGATGACTTGACGGGTGGTGGCATCATCATCGTACGTTCTTCATTCTCCTCTCCATTATTCCGATGCGGTATATTATCTGCTGAACCCCACGATTTGTGCAACATTTGATCATATTTGACGACATTAATCGGTATACTGGCCCTTGCTCCCACCAAAGTGGACGATTTTTTTACCATCGGTTGTACATGATCCGGATTACGCAGTACACCATAACCAGTACCGCGATGATGATGGTGTGGAGGATAATAGTGATGATGATGATGACGTTGACGATAATGATTTGTAGGCATTGTATTGCCGCCACTATTCCCTACTCCCAAAAAGTGACTAAACGCTTCAGTCGTTTTCCTTACCCTCACATTCAATGAACCAATCCTTAAGAAGCCCGAGTCTTTTTCAATCGAGGACGATTTCCTTTTTGCTTTAATTTTACTATACGTTGAGGCTGACACGCTCGTCTGTTGTTTGCTATAATCCAGCGGTTTTTTACCCGACCAATCTAAAATGTCACGATTGGCCTTGTAGGTGTTACAAAGCAAAGCAAAAATATTAGCTCGCCCCAACTGCATGGCTATATGCAGTGGTGTATAGCCACCATTCGTCCGGGCATTTACATCACCTCTATGAGTTCCGGCTATTAATTTCACGACATCCTCATTGCCATGCTTGGCCGCCCAGTGTAAAGCAGTATAACTTGTGGACGGATCCGCCAATTTTACCAGTTCTGGATAATCGTTTAATAATTTGGCTATTTCTTGATAGTTGCCCTTAGCCATTGTTACAATCCATTCTTTGGCTTTAGGGTGAGTCATTGTCACCTCGGGCAATGATTTGGCTTCCGTCGTAGATTTTTCCATTTTCTTTTTATTGGGTGGTGTTATAATTTTGGCTTCTTCTTCTGATGCTAAACGATTAAATTTGCGCGTGGCCTCTTTAACACTCATGGGATTTTCTGGATTGGCATTAACAACAGTGGTCATCTCTGCTGGAATAGGAGCGCTAGGAGGGTTTAGAGGCTCCACAGTGTATGAAAATTTGGGAATATTTTCTTTGTTATCAAAATCATCGTCCACAGCCTTTGATTGCAAATTTTCTGTTGCTGTTTTTTTTGAATCATTTTTATGTTGCTCCTCCTCTTCAGGACAACGCGTTGGATCAATTTTCTTCATAGCTGTGGCAAACTCATTTATACAATCACGATAATTTTCCACATTATTACTTTCCAACGAATTACCCGAAATTACACCAACAGGTAGTTTCGACTGATGCGGTGAAGATGGGCTTACCTCAGGTGGTGGTTTATAGGGTGGTGGCTGTAGTTTTACGGGTGATGGCGATAATGCCGTAGCTCCGGCTAATTCGCAAACTGATTCGGTGCCAGGACTATTGGGCACATTACCACTTTGTGGCTTCACCACTCCATCAACCGGAGCTTCGTTCGCATATTTTTTACGTAATATTAAATACTTTTGATTATTTTCATTTTTAATCGTAGCCAATATATTCACGTAGGTTTTAAATTCTTTACGTGCCTCAATTTGTGTTTCGGGATGTGTAAGGAAACGTTTGAAATGCTTTACCAAAGCATGATTTGTCACGCGGCAACCATTAGCCAACATATATTTGTGGATTTCTGACAATGATAACTCTTGTGGTGCTTCCATTTTTTAATTGTAATTAAAATAAAATCACTTTAAAAATATTTACTCATAAAACAATAAAAATGGGCGGAGAAAATAACACTATTTATGAAAACACAATTCACGAACAGCTGGTTGTACGCATAAACAAAGGTACTTTTAAAATATTTCAAATACAACCCTATTACTTCGTTATACAGCGTGAATTTAGCAACTCAAAATAGAGCAAAATAATGTACTGTTAAAACAATATTAGTCGTTATATAGATAAGTGTTTCAAATTTTCAATCTTTCTAATGAATTTATTAAAAATTACAATCGCGGGTGTTGAAAAAAAGAAGATAAAATGTTAAAAATGCCTAAATCAACTAATATGTTTCAGAATATAAACAACTTGTTGAAAGATTGTTGGTATAAAAAAGGCAAACATTGTTTCGCTTGTTTTTGTTTTTTTTCTCAAAAAAAAAAAATCATTTATTTAATTTATAAACTACCAAACTTCACATTTCTCTTCCTTGGGATGCATTTTACTACCCAACGGACAATTAAATGCTTTCGCAAAGTCGGCGTTATTTGTAAGGGCACCTAAAGCTCGATATTTATCTATTGTATGCTCATTGGATAATTCCTCCCAATAATTAGCCTCTTCATATGATGAACACCACAACTGAGTGAAACCCAAAAAGAATAATTGTTCTGGTGTTAAATTTAAACCGGGCATTTTTTCCATCTTATATAAAGCAAATGTTGCGGTGGCATTGTCTATATCATTATGCGTTTTTATAAAGCGTAAATAAGCCATTAAGGCTTCCCTTAAACCACCACCATCCGCGATATTTTCATCTTTAGTCAAATTACCATTTATGTAACGATTAATTTCGGGTATTAAATATTTCTGATAGTGCTCTACATAGCAATTGGAACGTTCATTAAATACTTTGCTAGATTTACGCGACCACCAATAATTCATAGATCCCGTATCATCAAAATTGGCTCCGACCGTATCGAAGCCATGTGTAAATTCATGACCTACTAGATAACCTAATGTACCGAACTTTAAAGCATGCGGCCAAGTTTTTTGATAAGTGGGCGGTCGTAAAAAACCCGCCAACACATATATAGCATTATCGATATTGTAATAGTAAGAGTTCACTTCCATGCCCAACAGTAAATCCAATGGTTTGGTTTTGTTTCTAAATTCTTGTATGTGCAAGCCATTATACCGTTTCATGTATGTACGAAATTTTTTCATTTTTAAATTGTTTAAGTTATAGTTGTCGTCCGTGTATGTTAAATTTTGTATCTCACGAACAAGACGGTCCACTACTTCGGGATATTCATAGCGTCCTATGTGCACCGCCATTGTGGATTCTTTTTTTAAAGCTGCCTCTCGTGTAGGCTCATCCAGCCAATGAGCTTCTTTTAAAATCATTTGAAGACTTTGCCGTATCTCTTTCACCATCTTGGACACATCGTCGCGTATTTCATCGTTGAAATAAGTCTACAAGTAAAGAGTATTTATTACTCAATAATTAAAGAGCATAAAAATGACAATTGTCTCTTTTCAAAATCAACTGTTAATACTTTACTTTGCACCTACCTGCATATAAAGTTGATCAAATAAAAAAGCAAATGTATTTTTCATGGTACGGCCACAATATTCTTTTTGATATTTGGCATCAGTCAGGCGAGCATCAATTTCATACAAAAATTTCAAAGCTAAATAATTGGCAGCCGCTTCAGCATGCTTAAGGGAAATGTTGTGCACGTGTGTGTACAGGTAAATGCAGGGTATATCCAAAAAGTCGTAATTGTCATCGTCTCGATTCATCATTGAATCATTTGATAGCTTTAATAACCAAGCAATTTCAAAATAGGATTGAAAATGTTGAAAAAATGCCGGTAATTGTTGGTCATCGATTAAATCACTTAAACGATTGCATTCCCCAAGATCCTCATTGAACTCTTCAATCACCTTTAAAACGTCCGTAACAAATTCAAATACATCCGTAATAATTTGTTGTATACGTTGTTCACCTTGTACACCGTACAGTGATAACAACTCGCGCATACGTTTGGCATTCAGCTGATAAGCATTTGAGGTGGTGTTGGAGGTTGCATTGGATGAGTGAAATTTAATATCAAATCCTAGGACAGGTACTTTAAAATATGGCTCATATGGATATTGAAACTGTATATCTTCATTGATCAGTCCCATCACACCATAATTACTCATATGCGCACTCATATTCACCCAATGGAAATTCTCCGATTTCCAGTTGGCACCCTCTACTGCTGGAAAGCCACCAATTTGTTGTAATAATTCTAAATATTCGGTTGATTTTTGCATTGGATAGAGTGGAGCATTTAAACAATTGTTATAAAATTGTTGAACTATGCGAAATTCTTCTGTGTATTGAGGAGCCAATGTCTCGATGTTGGCATTTTGTAAAAAATCATCCACTACATCTATTAGTTGATACATTATATCCACCAAGTTGTTGCGGCGATGCCGTGACTCATGAGGCTCGATAACGTTTTTCCAATTGCCGCAAGCGTATTCATAAAAATCATCACAAGGTTTTACCGTTTGATTCATATAGCTTAGCATAAGTTCAGCATATTTTATGCGATCAGCCAAAATATCAGCTGGAATGCTAAAGCCATCATTACTAATTTCATTCTCAATGCTGGAACCACCACCACCACCACTGCTCTCTACGGCAATGATGGTTTCATTATCAAGGTTAAGCTTAGCTAGAGTGTCTGTGTCTGCAGCGTTAATAAATCCATTCAACAAATTTAATATGGAAAATGCTAATAAAAAATTTCCCTTTAAACTTGGCATAATATAATTTATATAGATTCCATAAATACGTAACGGTAACAAATTATTCCTAATGTCAGGTATACAAATATTATTTTATTGAATTATATACAAAATGAGATCAAAAAGTATTCAAGTTCTGTATTTTTTTTTTTTTTTAATTCTATTTATGCTTCACCTCCTTCTCATCGTCTGTACCGTTAAACACAAACTGAAATACTACTTTAGGAATTTCACGTTACTATCTCTTGTTTAATCAATCAGAACATAATTAGAAAACAAAATCTCAGAGAAATCTCAGCTTCTTCTAATTTGTTAATCAATGTTGTAACTTATCTCTCTCTCATAAAAGAAAAAAAAAAAAAGATACATAAATCATGTTATTTTGTTGTTTTCTAATGTATTAATTAAATCGTTAATAATTCTCACATCTACACATACCAGTCATTTGTTATTAATTGCGCAACCTATCTCTTTCTCATTGTGCTTTATAAAGAAATTATTACATGTTATTATCTGTTTTTCTAATATTAATAGAGTACCGTTAATAACTCTCAGAGTGAACGAATTATTTGTTAAAATGCCATCACTCTTTAAATGCCATTCAAAACGGCTTATTATCTCATCATTTCTAAGCTTTCTAAACTGTACCATTTCTCACACTTTACAAGTCACTGATGTAAATCACTTGTATGACATTGAAATATATATATTAATTAGATTAACTTTAAAATAGAAAAGAAAGAGTGATTTTTATTAAAATTTTTATTTCATTGTTGTTGCCTTTCTTTATAAAATATTATATAATATTATATTATATATAAAGTATACAAAAATTAAATAAAACTTCACATACACATACGAATCTCATTAAAATAGCAAATTATTAAATGAGATATAATGTAGTTTGTAAAAGTTATATATTTTTTGTGTGTAAATATATCGTTAAGAGACTTCAGAGAAGTTGTTGTAATTCATTTAATACCAAAAAGTCTAATTTTAAGCTAAATTAAATGTTCGCTCGTAAATTGAAGAATATTGTATGTATGTATGTTTCGCCACATTTACAAACAAACAAACAGAAAAAAAGTAATTACATTGGGAGAACGTGATTTATGTGAATTAATTCTCGAATGTAAATTTCTACAAAAAAAAAAAAGCTTTTATATACATATATGTTTAGAAACGTTTTTGATGAAGGTTAAACTTAATTATTTTTGTTTAATGTAATTTCAATAAAATTATTGATTAATATTCAATTGTAATATTTGGTTAAGGGAGGCCCAACGCTCCTTTCTCAATTCAAAATGATTGTTTTATATAAAAATTTCATATTGAAACTGAAGCTTCAAATTTTCCATAAAAAAAAAAAACATTAAATCAAATAAAATTTTTCAATTTATAAATTTTGTTCCATTTATGGGCTGGTGCAGTAAGTGTTTTATTTCCATTACAAAAGAATTACTTCAATTAATAAAATAGGTTTTATTGTTTATACAGATATCTTTATAAAAAAAAAAAAAAGGGAACTAATATTAAATGAAAAAGCTATTGGATGTGTTTCGGAAGTAGTGTAAAAATATTTAAAAATAATATGAGTTTCAAAGTAGAAAAAACTACAAAAATTTAATTTGTAGATTGTAGTTCACTCCAGTACTCACCCTACCTTACCACCAATAAAACGGTATTCTAGTCTACTTAGGCTTGTACTAAACCGCGGAATTCGGGCAAACCTGAACCTGAACAGCCGTTACTGCTACCATTACCACCACCAACAATACCACTTATACTCCCATCCATAAATAAGGTAGAGGTGTCCATTAAGCTTGGCACACAGCCGGCAGTACCATTAACAAAATCACTCGTATCCGACAAAATGTCATCATTGAAATTTAAAAAGTCACCCAAACTGGAACCAATTGTTTGTTGTAACGTTTTTAAATTTTTATCAGCTATTTCAATGGCTCGTTCAATTTCATCACTTTCATCTTGATGTACTAAAATAATAGAATAAAAGAAAAATATATTATCCCTCTTATTTAAATTGCAAAAAAGAATTGTTTAGACATTACAGAAATTAGAACAATTTCTGATGCATTGACTTGACTGATGAGGCAATTCAGTCGTTATTACAAATATTTAATCATTTACGGATAGCAAACAATTCCTTTAAAGTTTATTATTTAATAATTTACCAGTAGCAAACAATTCCGTAAAGGTGTCCTCTGGTAGAGAACTCAAAACATTGTCCAAATCGTGTTCTTCAAGTAGGGGAGCATCTCCTAACGGTATGTCATCTACATTAAATTACAAAAATTAAAAAAAAAAAAATTTAAAATTATCTGAATAAGAAACAGTACCTGCATCAGTGCCTGCACTTAACATTAATTCGGGATCACTTAAACCGCCCAATCCCGTATCCTCGGAACTGGCTGAACTATTTTCACAAATGCTTAACATGTCCTGTGTCAAGAAATCATCACCATTCGGCAATGATGTCGTTGAACCCATGCCCGATGATGTGAAATTTGAATTGGAATTGGTATTGAAATTGAAATTAAATTGTTGTTGCTGTTGTTGATGATGATGATGACCGGCCAAAGTATATTGATTGACCAAATCGGTAATCTCGCTATGATGATGATGATGATAGGAATGTTTGTAATTATTATTGTTGTTATTGTTGTGATTAGACTCCAAACTATAGTTGAGCAAATGTTGTGGTGAAATATTATTCTTAACATTACAGCCAGCACCACTAAGTGGAACTAAAGCAGGTGGAGCCAATATCTGTTCTATGCCATTATTTGTAATTTGAGCTAAATTCATGAACGTTGATGATGCTGACGATGATGATGATGAACACGATGATTGATGCGAATTGCTGGTTATAGATTCCAAAGATGTTGTACTACTTTTCCTTTTTAGTACGGTAGATAGAGGGGGTAGTTGGGTAAATGATGATGATGATGATGATGACAATGGTATGCTTTTTTTAGCTATTACTGTTGCTGTTGCTTGAGCTTTCTTTGAACGTTTTTGTGGTCTGCCAATTGGATTCATTGCATTCAATTTACGTTTACGTGCTGGTATTGGTGTTGTGGATGTTTTTGTTGTTATTGTTGATATATGTGTTGGCAAAACCGCAGCTTGTATACTATTACCATACAACAAATTCTGTTGCTGTTGTTGTTGTTGTTTAGGCTGTCTCGCTTGTGGTTCTGGCATTAATACTGTGGCCGGTGATATTCTGTGAGGCTTCTGTTCATTTAAGAAGCGATTGTATGCGTCTCGTTTGCGCGCATGCTCCATGCATAACGGTAAATCATGTGTGACATCAAACACAGGTGTCTTGCACGGACTATTATTAGCAAATTTCGCCGTACACGGTGTGAATATTTGCTGGGTGGCATTCTGGACAATGTGCTTTTGACAGTGCGAGGCCATCTCAATACACCAAGCATCACAGCCAGCTATACAACAACGTTTCAAACGATTCAATGGTCTAAAAATAAACACAAATAAAAATTTTTTTTATTTTTTTTACAAAAAATCGTCAACACCATTAAATCTAACCCATTTTTCTTCTGTTGATCGTATTTATGCAAGAGCCGCTTCACGCATAGCAAGCGTTTTTTAGCCAATTGTAGCGGCAATTTTTGTAGACGTCTTACTGACAGCAACTGTTCCGCCTGCCGCCTTAATTGTTGTTTATGCATAATGACACGTTCCTCTCGACTCATAATTGGTTTGGCCGCTAATGCTGTTGATGTGGCCGCTTCAATAAATATATCGTGACTTAACCAATTTTGTTGTAGACAATAAGGTAAATTAGCCGGGGAGGCCATTAAACTGTTGTCATTGGTGACTTCACTTTGTGACATTTTTACTACGGCAACGGCACCTTTTAAAGTGCTCCCCACCTGCCAAGTGGGATAGTCAAGGTTCAATATAGATTTACGCGACTTTTTTTGTAATGGTAGCGATGGTGGTGGTGGTGGTGTTGGTGTTGGGACCGTATGACCACCACTGCTACTACAAGTAGTTAAAATGTTGATTGTTTTGTGCGTTTGAATTTTATCTGGGAGAGCTTTACATTTTGCGTTGTTGTTGTTGTTGTTGTTAATTGCGCGATTTCCTAAATCCTTTAATTGATGTTCATTTTGCTCTAACAGTAAATTATTTTCTATTGTTTTTATTTTGTTTTGGTCGATCGATTCTATGGAAGACGTTGTATTGTTGTTGTTGCTGCTGACGACTGTATTCAATGAAACATTATTTGAGGCGGGTAATGAGTATTCTACGTTTCGATTATTTAAACATGTGTCTAGCGCAGTCGGTGCTGGGATTGCTTGGATTGGTAGTGATGGTGGCGTTAGTAAGGACGGTGTTGGTGTTGATGGCTTTTGTCCACCTTTCATCGAATCGGAAGCCATCTGACCGGGCGACACCACAGCCATACGATATATAACATTAACCGGTATATCATTTAAATTTTCACCACTGATGGAATGTTTCACGGGCATAACGCCGTCGAAGGCCTGCAACGGTGGCGGCTGTGCATTGGCCTTGAAACTTGGCTTTTTTAAGATCTCGACTTTTTTCAATTGTTGCGCCATCGTATGCTGATGGAATTTGGAGGGCGGCAACTTTGTTGTATGAACATTTGTGGGCGGGACTGTGTGAACAACAATTGGTGCCACTTTGGCCATAGCCGTCGTAGTAGTAGTCGCCGTGTTGATAGTGGCGGTGTTCACTCCATTGCCATTTAAACCATTGCCGCCACAACTCTGTATTGTTGTGCATATATTGAGAGTGGGCGGCGAACAACAGCTGGGTACGGCTGCCGATTGTTGTGTAGTGACTGGTATTTGTATTGGCTCCAGCAATAATGGTGTTTGCCATAGTGATGGTGTAGGCGTGTAAAGAGGTGATAATGCTGCGGCTGACGGTGATAAAGATTTTATTTCTTCTACTGCAAGAGAGCCATTACAATATAATTCATTTTCTTCTTGTTGTTGCTGCTGCTGTTGTTGTTTTTGTGGTCTAACAATACAAACATTTGTTAATTTTTTATTACCATTCTGCAATTGAGCACTAGTCGCTATTATTGTTGTAGTTTTCTGTTGTTGTTGTTGTTGTTGCTGCTTTTTATTATTCGTTACTGTTCCCACTAGTGCTGCAGCTATAGAAGTTGTATTGGTGTTGATATTAGCGTTGGTGTCTATAACTAAAGGTTCACCACCGCGCACCTCAGCATCATTTGGTGAGGCGAGAGCAACAGCTGCCAGTGCCTCTGCATTTTTATTATTGTTATTATTAGATGCATTAATTAAAGTTGTGTTTGCTTTTTCTTCTTCGTCTTGTTGTTGTTTATGATGATGTAATTGATTTGTTGTAAATTTAACAATAGTTGTTGTTGTATTTGTTGCAATCGATGTTGACGGATTCACTTCAATTAAACGAACACGCGATTTCTATAGCAGAGAGAGAGATAGAGAGAGAGAGAGAAACGGTGAAAAAATAATCAGTAAATGAAGAACAATGAAAATGTAAGAGACGTGCGTTCCAGCCCGACATTTGAATACCCGACATTACTTATCTCCTTAAATTATACTACAATTAGTTTACTTGGATCAGTAAAGGAGAGACTTTGCCATACAAGAGTCACTTCGTGAGAACTTAATATTAATAGGTAAGGATGCTATATTTGGCTTAGACCAAATCTTAAATAACCTCCACTTCTACATGCAAAGAATTAAGCACGGTAAACCACATAAGGTTTTTTTATACAATAAATTGTGCGGGTGCCTGTTATTCAAGCAAACGGTTAAAAACCTAGTTGGATTCTGTAGAGTTTCTGACGTCTCCACTAACACTAACACTAACTTTGTATACCTTCCTAACAAATAACAAACTCAGTATACCCATCCATCTAATGTGGACAGAATGGTATAGAAATCCTAAAAGAAAAAAAAAAACATTTTATAAATATTGTCATGTCCACACACATTTCCAAATATATACACTTGACCATAACCTAGTGTGTACGCTTATCGAATGAGTAATATTCACACACACACGTGCAAATACAGAAACCAACTAAGAAAAAAACAAAATGAAAAAAAAAAAAAACAAACAGGTTTCATTACCTGTGTATTAAAAAAGGCGGGCGGTAAAGTTGGCACTGTTTCAGTGAACACGTACGGGTCGTCAGCTTGATGTTGCGGTTGCTGCTGTTGCTGATGAGTATTTCTATGGTTATCGCAATTGATGTTTTTATTGCTGTTGGGTGATATGGTAGAATTGTTGGTAATAAATCTTGACGCTTGCTGACATGACATGTCCAAAATAACGAAAGAACAGCTCGGTCTTCTCTCACAATATGTGTTTTAATCAAAATCACTTTAATAATGGTTACGCCTCTATTTTCTTTATTATTTCTTCTTCTACTACTTTTCGTCTGCTTGTTTTTTTTTAGTATTCTTTTTTTTTTGTTTACTTTGTTATTATTTGTTTTCTTCTTCTTCTTCTTCTTCGTAAATTTTTTTTTTGTAAACGGTTAAATAATACGTTATTTATATGGTGAAATCTTTATTGTAACTGTGGAATGTAAGTAGAACAAAGCACAATACAGATAAGCGGGCTTTGTTGTTTTGTTTATAATTACGAAATAAAAACTAGCGAAAAAAATTATATTTTTTTTTTATTTTTATTGTAATTTTAATATAACTACAAAAGCAAAACAAAATTAATCTAACACCAACACTTATTCATATTAATATACTCGCAAAAAATAAGAAAAAAATAAATTTGAAGCTTTTTTTTATACCTTTCAGATGGGCGATATATTAAGTTTGTCATTCCATTTGCAACACACATTAGAAGAGTTTAGGGTATCATATATATATTATTGATCAGCATCAAAAAGTGAGTCGATCTAATTATGTCCGTCTGTGTGACCGTCTGTTATAGGCATCTCACGAACGTACATTGGGAGGCATATTGAGCTAAAATTTTATATAGGCACTTTTAATTTCTGCACTCTATTTAAAATGGGCCACTGCCATGCCCAGAATCGACAAAACTCTATTTATATGCCATAAAAATTGAGCTATGAAGTTGAAATTTAGTATATATAGGTATTTACTATTACTCCATACATCGATAAACTAAAAATGGGCACGGTAGGATAACTGGCAAGACCACAATTTACAAAAAATCGCTTTCATTATAAAACTGGACTTACAAGCTGATACGTAATGCATATATGCACCCACTCTTTGTATGTACATGTGGATGGTATTTAAGATTTGGTTTAAGCCAAATTTTGTTTTCCCACTTGTTTTAGTTCACAATCATTCATTCACTGATAAACAAAAGCCGCCTACACAATAAAACATAACAAAGAATGAAACTAGAATGCTACACATACACGTACATGCATAGTTCACACATACATATATACATTTAAGTACTGCAGTTATTTACTCTTAAAAGTAAATTTTTACAAATAAACTTCATGTGAAAGTAATGGAGAAAATTATTATAACATAATAAATATTGGTTCGCCACTATCAGGGGGAGTTGTCATTGTACTAGATTGTAAACAATCTAGACATGTGTGCGTCCGTTTGTGAAATGCCTGTATGAGAAAAAGTAAACATTGAGTTAATAAGCGGTTAAAGTTAGTCAATTGTGCATATGCCCACGCCTTTATTTTATATATTGTATAATCGTGAAGATTATATTTCAAGTTTGAGCTAAATCAAATATAAATTTACCCGTTAAGCTTTTCAACTTTAAACTTTTCTTTGGATTGTTCAGAGTTGATGTGCTCATACGTCCAGCTAGTAAACTTTAAACTTTTCAATGAAAGAATTTTAGTGACTTTTTGCTTTAACTAATCTAGTTTGCAGTACAATACTATTCTGGGCTGTGACTCATAATATTGTTGTGTCTACTAATTTTTTTCCAACACTGTTATATACATCAAATGCTTAGGGTTGAAAAAAAAATATGCATGCGTATATTCTGTGTCTTATTAATTTATATATTTAACAGACACAAAGAAGCCACACGCCGCCTTTACTTTCACATTCATTCATTTATGTAAAAAGAGAAAGAGCTCAATGTATAATATTCTCCAAAATACACAAAACAAAAACATTACACACATCACATCACCCGACTCAGTAAAGGGGAATGAAACCGTTTACTAAAGTTTATAAAATAATATTTTTTACAATTACATATAACTATATACAGTGGTGGTCACTTGAATAATTAATAAATTTTTG
Organism: Ornithomya fringillina; assembly: GCA_963978525.1. Taxonomy (NCBI): domain Eukaryota; kingdom Metazoa; phylum Arthropoda; class Insecta; order Diptera; family Hippoboscidae; genus Ornithomya; species Ornithomya fringillina. Next base: position 29,862,288 of record OZ021691.1, on the reverse strand, counting down.
CGTAAAATTTTTTGCAAATAATTTTCAAGTTTATTTACTATTTCTTAACACATTTTTTTATTTAAAGATGCCGTCTGATAAAAGAATCTATTGTGAATAAAGCAAAATAATTTCTTTTTACTTTTTACCATTATTCTTAGCGATTTTTTTTACTTTAGCACTTTAAAAAAAACGATACATTTTTTGTATATGAATTTTTGAGAATGATTTTTACTATAATTATATGTCCTTCGATTTTAGTAGCAATATAATGATAAAGTTTGATAACAGAATTTATTGTATATAAAAGCATATATTTTTTTTAGTATTTCTACAAATTATTCTATTTTTGGCGAATTTTTTAATTCAATGCTATCAAAAAATGTATCGTTTTATATACTGTTGGTGTAAAAAATTCACCAAAATTGGAAAAATTATAGACATTATAAAAAAATATATGTTATTATACACAATAGATCATTTTATCAAACTCCATCGTTAAATTTTTTTCTAAACTTAAAGGAGGCAAAATTATTACAAAAAATTTGTGTCTGTCTGCAAAAAAAATTCTACTAAAGAAGTTATTACGTATTCAAGTGACCACCACTGCATAATATATTTAAATGTTTGTCACAGGCAACTCAAAACTCAAACTCTTACCAAAATGTAAATGATTTAAATTACAATCGCTTAGTGAATCAATCTAGCTTTCATGTACGTACGTCCGGTTTGAGAAAATTGTTTTTTTTTTTTTGTTCTTAAAATTATCAATTACGAATTTGGTAGAAGTATTCATAGTCTCTAATAATGTTTATTATTAAAATTTAACAAGATCGGTCAAGCGTAATACTTATAATGCAATAAAAACCGAAAGAAAGGAATTTTTTTAAGGATTTTTTCCGTATTACTCTCAAAGCGTTGGAGATAAAATGATAAAAATTCATGGATAGATAGCCAATATTTTATAATTTTTTACATATATTGTATAATTATTATTGTTTAAAAAGATATTGCGTTCGTTAATGATTTTCTTAAAATTTCCCAAGGGCTCACTATCCATAGTTTGCCTACCCCTGCCTTAGAAACATATTAAACTACAAGAATAAATTTATTGTTTTTATTGTTTGTACAATATTTCAAAGATAACCAAATGAAAATTTATATTTCTTCGGCCAGTTAACATAAATTTATAAACAACGAATGTAAATTCTAAGATCATTGGAGAGGAACTGCAGCAGTTCGTACAGCATTGCTAAACAACTGAGTTTTCTATAAAGCGAAATGGAATAATACACCATATAAACATATAACCGGTTGTGCTATGACTAAGCAAGCACAACGCAGGCAATCAGCCAAATAACAAAACCTGGTTGGTTCACTTAACCCAATGGAACCAATGAATATATTACAGAGAAGAAGAACCACAACACGACTAAAAACAGCAAAAACATAACATGGACGCAGTATTCAAGTAGAAGAAGCTAAGTAGAGAAAAAATTATACGAATATAAAAAAAATGTCTCAGTGAAATAAAAAAAAGAAAAAAATTTCTAACCTAAGTCGCTGCAAATCTTCTTGAAAAAGTAAATTTTTATTTTTATGCCTTTCACATAAGATAAGGGGCATGCCAAGTTAGTCATTCCATTTGCAACAACCAGAAGGAGATGTTAGAAATATTACAAAGTTTGGATCAGCATTAAAATTTAAGTCGATCTGTCCATCTGTTTTAAATTTTGGGATATTGAGCTGAAATTTTGTACAGACACTTCAACTTTCTTTAAAATGGATTGAGAATCACGCCCACAATCGACAAAAGCCTCTCTACCAAGCACTAAAATTGAGCTACGAAGTTGAAATTTGTTCTATATGTTTATAATTAGCACTTCTATCATTGAACCAAAAATGGGTAGGGTCAGATAAGAAATTTGCCCAAAATTTTTAAAATACCTTATTCAGCGTAAATTCGACCTCTAAGTTAATACGTAATACATACTCTTTGTGAAATATCGTTATCGTTATATCGGGGAGGTGATCTCAATTTTTCACATGATTTTTTTTTAGGCTAAACCATGTTTTTGCACCAAATTTCATTGAAATATTTAAAAAAGCCGACCTATTGCTTGTGCACAATTCTACAGGAACAGACAACATACAAAGAAACAGACGTGGCTCAATCAACGCCGAAAATGATTCTGAATCGATCGGTATAATAAAAAGTAAGTATCTTTTTGTGCGTTTAAATATTACAAACATGTGTCCAAACTTAATATACCCTTAACCACCACAGGCGTAGAGTATAATTAAATGAATTTTTGGAAATACATTGATTTTATTTCATCTAATGTTTTATAAGAGCTTATTTTAAAGTGTGCCATTATATGCTACCAAAAAAAATTTTTTTTTTTCATATTTCTCCTTTTTTTCATACCGAGTTGCTTTCTTTTTAATATTTTTTTAAAATACCACTAATATACAATCATTTCAACGTAAATTAGAATACTTTTTCATTAATTTTTAAACGATTTCAAAGAAATGCAATTAAACACCAATGGTTGGTTTTTAAAAAATGCACGTTTTTGCTGTACTTGGCGGCAATATATTCTTGTATTTACTGAGCTATACATACCATTCGAATAACTATTTCCGTAATAGGTAGCATTAAAATATTTAAGTTATTGGTTAGTAGTGAAAAAGGTATTTTTATACCCTTTACTCAGTATGATGAGAGAAGAAAGTTTATTTTCCATTTAAATTATAAATCTTTCGATTACCCGAAAAAAAAAATTATTTCTCAAAACGAACTTGATAGTTTTAAAGCAACAACTTGATTTATTTTTTATTACACGATACTACCCTTCGGCCCTCCTAATGTTGTAATTAAATGAAGTTTCACAACTATAGTCTTTGACTTTATTTTTATTTGAACTTAAGCCTCAAACTTGCCAACTCGAATTTGTTTTGAATCACTTACTTGTAACATATATTTTTTAAATAACTCAGCACTACTACTACTGCAGCAACCACCACATAGTACTTATTTGGCTGAGCGAATGTTAACAATGTACATATATAAAATATATTGAGTAAACGAACGGCTTTACGGATGATGGCTTTTTTGTGGCTTTCTGTAGAAAAGCCAACCAAAAGCAAAAATTTATGTTATATAAAAAAAAAGGGCTTTGGTTTAGCCCATATATGGCATACCACTTTATACAGTGGAATAATTTAAATGGAATTTCTATGTTAAAAGATAAAATTTAGCACTCATGTACTAAAGATTAACACTCATGTAATGAAACTTATCCCGCGTACGCTACTGTATGGAAGACTACTGCTGAGCAAGCACTATAGTTAAGTAAAAAGAAATAAGAAAAAAATTAAATTCTAGGCTTAGGCTAAATCTTAAATACCCTCCCACATCTACATACAAATGGTGGGAGTGGCAAGTACCTAATTATGCCTATTAGCGTGCAAGCTGGTTTTACGTTGAATACGGTTTTTGTAAATTATGAGCGTATCTTTTATCCGATCACGCCCATTTTTAGCACATCGATGAATGAAGTAATTATAATTAAGTATAAAAAATTTCAACTTTATAGCTTAACTTTTGTGGAAGATAAATGAGATTTTTGTCGTTTGTGGGCGTGGCTCTTGGTCGATTTTACCCAATTTAAATAGGGATCTCTGCGAAAAAACTAAAAATGTCTGTACAAATATCAATATCTCAAAATTTACGACCATAGGAATGTCAACAACGGTCAGACACACGGACGTACAGACTTACAAGTTTAGATCGACTCAATTTTTGATGCTGAATAAAATTTTATATATATATTTTGTATAATCTCTGGCGCCTCCTTCTGGCTGTTGCAAATGAAATAACAAACTTAGTATTGTAAATAACTCCCTTCTTGTGCGAAGGGTATAAAAACGACTGCGAAGACATCATTTGGTACATTCATTACTATAAAATAACACTTCAATGCCAAACTATAGGTTTTTTTTAATTTTAAGCACTGGCATGGAGAGTTCAACGCACCACCACATAATTTAACCGTTTGTCTTGGATAATTTTGGTATAACTTGAAATTATTTCGAACTCATTACTTATTATGTGTGTTACATCTTCATATACCTTTTGTTCATGTAAATACAGTGCACATGTGGGTATGGCTGTTTGGCTTAGTTGTTCGAAATAATACTCATTTTCTAAATTTAATCGTTTTGTATGAAATTTTATTGTTTGCGTGTTAAAAATTTTAACTAATTATGACGACAAGTGTTGTATATCATCGTTAATGCGTTTCTTTCGACAATTAATGTTAAAATTAAACACCTAAAAAGTGTTTTAAAAAAAAACGTTGAAATAACCTTCAATTCTTACACAAAGTCAACACGGACTGTTGTTGTAATGTTTAACACAAAGAAGAAGAGGAAGAAAAAGAAGAAGAAAAAAAGAAACTCGCTCTATATTGATAAGTTATGTATAGCTTTGTACATAAACTTCTTTACATATATTGCAAAAATAGTAAACCGTTAGGTGGTATTCAATTTAATACATAAGAAATTCAAGAAACAACAACAACAACAAATAGACATATCAAATAACCAAGAACAAAAATAACTCAAGTCAAAATATTAAGTTCTAGTCGAACATTACTATATATTACTATAAATTTTCTTCATATAAAGGATGGTAGGGAAGAGATTTTAAAAATGATCTGATCGAGTTCAAATTAACACAGCTAGTTATTAAGCTAATTAACAATTCTGCATTATATTTTGTTCAATAATACTAAGAATTACGATTTTTTTGCTAAGTAAAAACTTGCATTATAATAAAACCTTATATGGGGAAGGGTTCTCACAATAGTCCAATTTAATCTATTTTCAATAGGGTGCTTCTTTGAGTCAATACATGTCCTTGTATCAAATTTCATTGAAATATCTCAAAAAATGTGACCTGTACCTGTATCAGAATATTACGTGGACAGACAGACATAGATAAATCAGTTCAGATTTAGATTTTTCTGATCGGTATAATAACCGATTATACCGGTGTGATATTTGCTATTAAACAAATATGCTTTCAAACACAATATACCTTTGGTGGTACAGGGTATGAAATAAGATTGGGGCAACCTTCAATTTATATGAAACGTTACTCACAAAAACAATTCTATGTCAAACAAGGTTTGATTTATAAATTCTTCTTTTTGTTGATTATAGGTGTGGCTCTGAATTAATTTTTCCCAATCTGAATAAGCCAAAATTTATTACGGCAAGACTACTAAAAATAAAGGGACATACCTGGATAGATAGATAATGAAGAATATACGAACAGTCTAGAGTCTTGGACTAACTTAGTAAACTTCCCATCTTATGTGGAGCGTATAATAAAAGTAAAAAATTGCTTACGTTCCACAAAATGGAAAAATTCGTAAACTGAAACGTTTCACAGTTGACAACACAGACAACATAATAAGTTAAGGTGAGAGAGATTACTAGCAAAAGAAAAGGTTTCTATATAAACTGTGAGAAAAACCTTTAATTTGCCATGTGTCTACTTTATGTATATATACGCATGCATATATATATTATACGTGTGTATATTTTATGCTGAATGAGTGTATTTTTTTTGTCTGCTTATGTTGGTTTTTGTGTTCATATACAATATACCAACATCTGCGACAGCTGCAATATTATAACCAGCGCAATATTGTACAAACTCTTAAGAGAGCTCCAATCAAAAACACTCGTCATTTCAAAAACAAGGTAACTTAATAAAGGGCTTCTTTCTTTCTTTAAGAAAAGAAAGAAAATAAAGAATAACAAGAACAATAAATGTTTGACTTGTATGGTGCGTTGAATTAAAATTTTGTACAGGAAGCAATACACACTCAAACACATGCATTATAAATTCTATTTATATATGTAAAAAGTCCGTTAAGTATATATAAACGTTATTTACTTAGTATATATATTTTTTTGGAAAGTGAAAAAACTCAATACGTCGGATCGTCATTTTTCTAATGCGTACGCATGTTGTAAATCATTTATATTGTTTCCGTTTAAGTAATAATATCAGATCCCACTTAATGCCCGATATTAGGAAAATAACGCGTACTGCAATAATACAATATATTTCTTTTATGTATGTTTGTACGCGTAATCGTTGGGGGTAATTGTACTGAGGGACTGACTGACTCATTGATATTCATTAACCATAGCAGCACATTAATACCTATACAAAAACAACAACGACAAAAACAACAACATTATATACAATTTAACATATACACACCACTAGTGATGTATACACACACAAACACTCCTCATGCCGCCAAATGGCAACATAAACAACAGCCGGTCGACCTTTTACCATCAGTCATACACTTGTACCTTACACACTGATACATACTTTTAAATATTCTCATATACATATATACACCAAACTCATGCACATACAATAATTTCCTTTATATATTTGATGTGGCATTCGTTGCCCTTTTTCTTTCGATTTTTTCTTCTTTGTTTCAAAGCATTTATATGTGTATGTGCGTGTGTATGCGTTTTTTTTCCTTTTTCTGTATTTTCAGGCTATTGCGTTCTTTAGTTAATTCCAAGAATTTATAAAACCAACAAAATTATTTGTATGCATGTAGTATACAGAGCCACTTAAATTAATGTCTGGTTTTAGTTCTTACAAAATATGTACATTTATATACAGAACATATATTTATATATGGATAGACACCAAACAGAATACTTTTTTCTTTTCTCACTGAAAGCTTCTTCTTGTTTCGTGTGTTATAAAAGTTTTTCTTTTTCTTTCTTTTCTTTTTTTTTTATTATTATTATTAATAAATGGGTCTGTAAAAATGTGTGCGCACATACATTAAAGAGGAAAGCAATATATGGAAGGAAACAACAACAGCAAAAAAAAAAAATACTTTATAAACTGTTTAATTCTATATATTAAGACGATCCGAAACACAAGTGAACAACTCTGAGAAGAACATCGAACTGAAGCAAAACACATACCAAGTTAAGTTCGTCAAAGAGAGTGAAAGAGAGAAAGAAAGAGAGAGGGAACGGAAGAAAAAAAAACACATTTCCACATGAATACCTAGAGAGATAACACTGGGTATCAAAAAAATTCTTTCTTAAATTTTATCAAACGAAAAACGGTACTCCCATCACATGAAATACGGGTGGTTAAAAGAATGTACAAAGGTAGTATTAAGAAGACGGGTTATACGCTGAATATTACTTCTTTAAATTGTGGGCGCATGCTTTACCCAAGCACGCCCATTTTTGGCTTATCGATGGATAACGAATGTGTAATATTTTGACGTCTTAGCTTAATTTATGTGACAGATTAATAGATTTTTGTCGATTGTGGCCGTAACTCTTGACCAATTTTGCCCAATTTATATAGTGATCTGCAATTAGAAGTTTCTGTACAAAATTTCAGCTTATTATCTAAAAGTTTACCATCATATGGACATAGACTAACATCGAATCTTTAATGCAAATGGACCGACAAACTTAGTATATAATTATTCGACTTGTCTTTTCTCATATTATTGCTACACGACCACAGAATAAAACCAAAAATTGGTACACTTCCTCCTAGGGTACGTCACGCCCACTTGATAATGTTTAATAAAAGTACAATAATTTCTCTTTTTCTAATGAAAGAGAATAACATGAATTAAATATTTCACAACAAAAAAAAAAAATGGATGAAGACCAGACCCATAATTTATAACCATCATTTTATTTTAATGCTCTAAGGTATTCAAGATTCGTCCTATGCCAAATATATTATTTGCTTTACGTATTTTTTTCCTAATTCCGTTCAAGCATGCATAATAAAAATTTTCAAAACAATTAACATCATTTTTGAAAACAATTTTTAAAGGAAGTGCTTTTTGAAGCATATGAAAAACAATCATTGACTTTTGTAACTCAGTGTAAGAAACGCTGTTCGTGAGAGTCGCTTATGAAAACCTGGGAGAACTATGTAGTAAAACAAACAAAACACCCTTTGTTTGCGGAAATCAGAGAAATAGTCAAACACTCAAAAAAAAAAAAAAAAAAAGAAATAATTCAATCGATTGATGTGAAGAATAAAATGTAAATAAAAAAATTTAAAAAAAAACTGAGAAATACCAAACAAAGTAAAATCCACAATTTCTCCCTATTGCGGAAATTAGAGAAGTCCACCACAACTATAACTGATTTATAAAAAAATATATGCGTAAAAAAATTGTTTACATTAAAGACAAGTAAAGAAAAAATTGGTTTAGGTCGAATCTAAACACCCTGCACACATATGTGCGAACAGAATGGACGTTACAGTATATGTATTATAACTCAAGTAACAAATCAAGTCAGTGCCAAGAATAGATTTCGATAATTTGAAGGCGTAATAACATATACGACCATGCCTATTTTCATGAATTATACATGTTTACAAAATTTCAACTTCATAAACAAATGAATATTTTTTTGTTCATTCATGGGTGTGGTTCACAACCTATTTTGCCCCATTATAAATTTGAATTTTACACTAAAACCACATTTTTCATGTAGAGTATATAAGAGTCAACTTCACCTGACTATTGTTTTTACTTTTGATCTTTACAATGTTTTTCAGATCAGGTCAGTGACTGTGAGAAAAAAACTGTACATATGTACTCTTACAAGCACAAACACATTTGTACACAAACACGTTTCTTTTCGTCGGGTGGATATAATAAGATTGTCATTCCGTTTGCAATGATTGTAAAAATATTTTTAATCAAATTGAATATTTGGGTTTCTTTAATTATGTCCGTCCGCCCAAAAGAGCAAAGCAATAAGCACACACAGTTTCCTATGGCAATTCTAATGGCAAAATCGATTAAAAGACACGCCCATAATTTGAAAAAAAAAACTCATGGTTCTTAAGAAATCTAAGAAATTTAAATTTAATACAAATATTTATCATGCGCTGGATATTGGGGAATCTTACAGAGAATACGTAAAATATTTTGTAATTTATTTTCCAAAAAAAAAAAAATAATTGTAATCCGCCGCAAAATCATCCTGATTGTTTTATAACACAAAACTCATAGAAAGAAAAACTATATTTTGGCTTACGCTAACTCTTAAACATCTCACACAACTACATACACACAGTGGGCGTGGCTCGAATAGTATCATAATATCAGCGTATAAGTCGAATTATATACTGAGTGCAGTTTGTTTTTTAAATTGTGGGCGCATATGTTATCCGATCACGCCCATTTTTCGCATATCGGGTAATTTTAAATAGGTATACCAAAATTTCAACCTCGTGGCCCAAATTTCTGTAGCAGATGAATAGATTTTTGGCGTTTGTGAGCGCGTCTGCTATTCGGCCATGCCCATTTTCGATACATCGATAGGTCGCGTAATTATAAATGTGTGTACTAAATTTTAACTTTTTCTTTTTAGCTCGTTTTTTATGGCAAATAAATAGAATTTTGTTTACTGGGGTCGTGGCTTTTGACCGATTTTGTCCAATTTAAGTAGTTATCTACGTGCAAAAACTACACTTCACACTTCAAGTATAATATTATAAAATTTACTGCCGTATATACGGACATGTCTAGATCGACTCAGTTTTTTATCCTCATCAAGAATATACATAATTTATAGGATGTCTGACGCCTTCTTCTGGGTATTACAAATGAAATCCCATCGTATGTGGAGGGTATAATAATACACCTTAATCTGTACAAATCTCCTATAACAGCAAAGTATACAAAATTTTATGTAAATCAAATACTTTTTCTTCTCCACTCACCTTTGTATTCATTAATCAACCTTTGAACAATTTAACATTTCTCAAATCTCTTGTCGTTCTCTCACGTTACACTTTATATAACACAAAGGTTCTATTATTATAGTAATGGTAGTAATATTATTATTAATAATAACACCAATAAAATTTAATATATTCAAATAAAATTATTTAAACTATATTATCTCTACAATGAGTAATAAAGTATTTGTGAAAAGAAAAAATGTGCGGTATTGAGAGACTCTATCAAAAAAAACAGTGTCTATCTTCTCTCAATATGGGTGGTAGAGAGTCTCTGGTAATATGTTATAATCATTTGACTTTTATGTTTGTGACGACATTGTAAACATATTTATGTATGGCAGCGTATTTACATACGCTGCAATATTTGTGTACAATAAAAAAAATTGAAAAAACTGTAGCACAACAATGAATACAATAAAGGTGTGAGAATACAGATAATGCTCATAATAAAAAAAAAGAATATTATATTTATACATATATCTATATATTTTTGTTTATTTATTTTACAACAACACCGACTAAATGTTGTTGTTGTTGTTTTTTCTTGTTTTTTTTATGAATGCAATTTTTTTGAATTAATGAACTTAGAGTAGTTAACAAAGAGCATCAGCTGTTCCATTTTGATAAACAGCAAATGCAAACTTGTTATTATTGTACAATTTGTGTTTTTGTAACAAAAATATAAAATGTATAAAAAGCAAAGTCCACAATAGATGTAAGTAAACATATTATAGGTAATTACTCCCAAAACAAAATCTACTCCGTCCAATATTACATGATTAAATCTATTATTAGCAAATGTGTAAAATAAACAAGTGAAAAAGAAGTATAGTCGGTCAAGCTTGTTCATTTTATACCCTACATCACCTAGATTAATAATTCACGCTATGGTTAGTTTAGAAGGGATTTTAAAAATGTTCCAATCGGGTTTATATATTTTGTTTTATTTAAATATTAAGCCAATTAACTTTTCTCTATCAAATTTTGTACAAGAATATTAAGAATTGTGAATTTTTGTCAGAAAAACTTATTTCAAATAAAAACGTTATATGGGGAAGTTTCTAAAAATGGTTCAATTTAAGTTATTTTCATCTGTGGGCCAAGACACACCCTTATACCAAACGTGTTTAAATTGATTCTGCATCTATAAAGTGTCATCATAAACTTAATAGGGTGCCACCGGTGGTGCACGATATAAAAATAAATCTATCAAGCACAATAAATAATTAAATACTAAAAATGTTTAATCTAAGCAAAAAAATTGACAACACAATTTCTCTTTATATATTTATATATTTTTTTTTTTTCGAAAAAAATTTCTTATAAACTATAACAATAACTAAACAAACACACACACCCTTATATACACCACATAACTATAATATTTTTTTCACGAAACGCAACATCAATCGAGGGATGACAATACACAACCTAAAAGTCCAGTCAACGGCATTTCCCCCTTGTCAAAAATACCTAACGGAGGTACATAGGATCTAGGGAATTGATTCAGAGGTGGTTTTATGGGGATAAAGTTTCGATGCCTAAAAAACAAGCACCACATAGCTATATAAAGTTGGTTTTTATATAATAAATATATAGGTAGTAAAACCACCAAAAAAAAAAAATGCCAAAGTTCACAGTTCAGTTTGGATTTACTTTTACTTTGAAAATTTTTCACTTATTATGTATATATAATGTAAAAATTAATGGCGTACCAAAAACGGTATTTATGTAACTGCACATTTTATTGTTGTTATTCAGCACATTTTTACCTTTTTGGCAATATAAAATATAATGTTAAGTGAACTTTAAATATCGTTTACGTTTTTTTCTACTAATGCCAGTGAGTAACTCTCACCACTAATAAAAATACACACATGTACCCATGCAAAAGGAACCAAAACAAATAAATCAGCAAGCATTTACGCACAAACCCTACTATATTAAGTAGTTCATTCCTCTTACTCTTTCTTTCTCTTTCTATAACTACGCTACCAAAAAAAATTTAAAAAATAAAAAAAAACTTTCTTTTTGTGCTGCGCAAACCCCGCACAAAACTATAAACCATAATTGATAAAAATGCAAGAGAAAGAAACGAAGGGTATGTTTGTATTTAAGCGAAAAAAAACAGAAATTCATAAAAAAAATTTATTTAGGTCTAAAAAAATTGCGCCAAGTTATAAAACACATTCTCTGTATAAATGTGTACTTGAGCGTCAAGCTTCTCGCTCTTATTCCAATTAATACACCCATTTATATATGTATATAAATCTTTTTTTTTTTCACAAACACAGACCTGGGAATTCTTTTTTTCTCGTTTTCTGCTCCGTTCTTAGATTCCGACTTTGTTTTTTTTTTTTTCTTGATTGAGGAAATTGTTTTTTTGCTTTACTTTTTTTACTTTGCACAAGTATTTTAGATTATTTAAATTTCTATTATTGCTTCTGCTTAAAATACAATTCACATATGCCAGACTTATTTACTTAATACAATTTCACTTATAAAGTTTTTTTTATATAATTTTATTATTATTATTACTTAGTTTGTAGTATATTAATGATTTTTTCTCATTTTTTTCATTTTAAAACAGGAATTTCTTTTTCTTTCTACAATATTTTCCTCGCGAAACGCAACATCAGCCGACAGATGACAATACACAACTAAAATGGCGGATCGTTTATTACTGCTGTGCTGTGGTTGTTTTTCAAGTTTTTCTTTCTTCTCTATCTATATTTTAATTTGTTTTCACTCTTTATCTCTCTCACACACAATAATATAAATTTATATATTTATTTCTCGCATCAAACGCAAAATAAATTTAATTTTTTTAAATAGATACTGAATCTAAATTACATTACAATTTTTTTTGAACAAATCAATGTGATACAAAAAGAATTATAACATAAATCAATTGACAGATATGACAACAGATTTGTTTGTTTCTTTCCTTACATTTCCAAACATTTTGATTCGGTTTGCATAATTGTACCGGTTAATATTACTCCAACAAACCTGGATTTTAAAAATGTGATTTTGTATTTATGGAAAAAATTCATTAAAATAATCATAATTTTTTTTTAAATTTACACACAAACATTTTCAAGTGTTAAAAAAGGACTAAAAAAAGTAACCGTGTTAAAAGTTACACAATACTGCCATCTAGTACAAAACACAAATTTTACATGAGCAACATTTTCTACGATAATTGATTGCAGCTCATCAATAGCAAACTGCAAAGCTACAGTTTCTATTGCTGTTTTCATCTTTGAGCTCATCGGTTTCTTCGTAAGTTGGTTGTAGGTAAAATTCATTATTGGAAAAATGGCGATGAGAGTCGCACACGCTTAGGGAAGTCGGATAAAAATACAGAGAAAATAATTGAAGTGAATCTTTTTTTTACTTTTAATTAAACTGGGAAAGTGAATATAAATTTTTCTAAAAAAAAAAAAAAAAATTGTTCAAAGTGTTAACTGAGTGTTTGTAATTTTAAATAATATTTTATTTAACAAAAACAATGAATATTCCAGCTAAAAAAGGTAAAAGAAAATTTTAAATTTCTGCCCACAATAAAATATCCCTCCTGCACGAAACGATACGACAAATGGCGACTGCCGAGAATTATATTTTTTTTCTTGTGTTTTGTTCGTGCTTATTGTTTTGTTCTTTTAAAGTGTTGATTTGTAGTTTTGTGGCTTGTATGAAAGAAATTTAGGAAGTGGTGCCACTGGTTTATATTTTTTTAGGGTTGTTAATATTCGGCACAATTTTTAAGGGTGTAAATATATGTTTATTTAAAATTACTAATACAATTATTAATTTTTTGTTATGTGCAATGCATGCCTTCACTCAAGCAGAAAGTGTTTTTTACAAATTCAAATATTGTAGAAAAGATTTTTACAGCCAATTTGTCTTACTTTTAGTACAATTTGATAAAACTTCCGGTATTTTAATGAGTGCTAAAAATTAGTATTATATTGTATAGCGGCACTTAAATACTACTTTGTTTAATATTTTATTTGATTCTTATATACCAAAAATAAATGCTTACGTACTAAAATGCAGTCCTTTTATATATTTTAATAATAAAGCAATTGAAATTTTCTAAAACTACATGTTAGTACCACTTTTAACATTCAAGAGCTGAGTTGTTATTATATATTTAAATCTACTTTACAGTTACAGATAATTTGGCCGTCACTAGTTCAACTCAGAAAAATAATGGCGACTTTTTAAGCGAAAAACTGCAAAAGTATGTAGTTTCTAGTGACAAGACTTCTGCTCAAGATCTGCCACAAATACAAAAAGCAGAACAAAAACAACAATTTCTGCGGCAACCATCAAAAGAAGGTCAACAAGCACAGAACCAGCAACAACAGCAAAGACCGAAACGTAAACATCGCCGAGGAAAACCGAAATGTAAAAATGGCAACAAGCCTTATAAAAAGACCAACTGGAAGTTTCAAGGGCCACGTTTAAATAATGGCAATGCGGGAAGCGGTGGTGGTGGAGGGGGTCGAGGCTATGGCATTGGCGGCCGTCGTAACCACAAAATACTTCGCACACGTCCTTTGGTCCCATATAATACAAATAAATTTCTAATGGAAGAACACTTAGCGGAAATCCCAAGCGCAGGCCGTACCAGAGATTCCAGCTTTTCTTTGGACTCGGAAGATAATTATTTCTTTTCATTGCCGGAGGATGAAGAAGAATTCCTTACCAAGGAATTTGCTAATGTGTACGAGAGGGCACGTGTTGAGCGTTTGGAGAATCTTACCAAACAGGAGCTCATAGAAGAATGTTTACAAATTGAAGATCGTTACTCGAAGGAACAATGTAATCTACAGCAGCGTCAACACTACCTGCAACGTACAATGCAAGATTACATAACGAAATTACGATTATTGGAACAGAAGGTGCTAGAATTATCCAGAGAGAATAACAGTAAGTTGCTAATTGTGTCTTGCATTAATGGATAATGATTTTTTTTTAAATGATTTTTTGCAGATTTACGTTGCCAGCTGATGCGTCCGGCATTTTTGGCAGCAGCTGCTGCTGCCTCCCCACCCTCTGCCTCCACACCCCCTGCCGCTGCTTATCAACCCACACCCATGGACTCATCTAGTGAAGATAGTGAAAGTGACAGTTCAAGTTCGAGTTCATCATCATCCACCACCACCACATCAGCAAGTAATAATGCCTCCGGCGGTTCAATATTGCGACGCCGACGCAGTAGCTCTCCTCATAGTTCTCCCCACGTGTATCACGCTTGTATTGAAGATAACAACCTATATACAAATGGCATAGAAATGATTGGTAATAATAATCGAGAGTTGGATGTTCGTATGGAAGATGACAATTATGAAGATTGTGAAACAGATAACGAGAAAAGTCCAATACCTTCGCCATGTTTTTCAGCTACTGCAACAACACCTCCGCCCCAATGCACCCCAATACCGAAGCAACAGCAACCATTAATTGATAATGAACCTAAACGAAATGTTGATTTAGACGGAGGTGGCAATGTAGATCATTGAAAGGTTTGCTAAATCCTACAATGCCATAATATTTTGCAACAATAAATAAAAAAATGTCATCACAATTGTTGCATCATCATCTCTCATCACACCTCTCCCTGCCCATCTTCTTTCTCCTTACAAAAGCAATTTCTTCCTACGATCATTTGCCACATGGAAGAGGAGTAGACTTTTTTGGTACTAATCATATATGCGTACACACTTATATATATATATATATATTTTGTTTGTTTTATTATTTGCCTCTTATTGTTTACACTATATGTGAATGTGAATTAAGAGAATATATTTTTTTTTTTTTTATAAAAAATCTACATTTAAAACTTGTGTTATAACGAAGAAGAATAAAAATGCAATTAATTCGATTAAAGTTTTTAGTTTTCATTCATTTGAATGGCGGACAATTTTTGTTCGACACGATTTTTTCACAAAAAAATTTACAGGGGTTTACTCAATTTGTTTAATCCTATACATTGCATATCAACGAATGTTTTTATTTATTTTATTTGTTTTATACGTAGATAATCATTTACAACACAATAGTAATAATAATAACTGTAACACTTGCTCGTTATCTCGTTGAATAGTACAAAACCCACGAAAAGTATCTCTACAGAGTCGTTGTGGTTGTCTTAATATTCGTTTTTCTCACTGAGAGTTTAAGTGGAAGAAATTAAAAAATCTGGGAAATAACGGATTTCACACCACCTCGATATTAAAAGAGTGCTAATGTTATCAAACCTTTGCAAGGTCTGGCAAGAAGCTTTAGAGGCGTAATTTTTTTTATATAAAAATCTGATCAGATTGAAACTGTCCGTCAGTGGAAAATACACACCAAATATATGACAGAAAATAATTTTTATTGAATTAAAATAAAAGGAAAATAATATGAGTTTAAAAAGTTTCTAGACACACATTTTATATTAATAAAATAACGGGATAAATTTAAAAAATTTGATCTAAGCACGACTTGTTTTTTTGAACAGTTACAATAAATAAAGAAATGTTTCCTCTTTCTCTATATCAAGAATCCGTTATAAATTTTGCATGACAATTATCAATCACCAAATCAAGCAATTAGGAGTTACGCGAGTTAATTGAAAATTATTGAAAAAACAACAACAATAATAAACAAAATCGCCACACAATTAGTGTCAATATTTATTTATATGTAAAAGAAACAGAAAAAATATTTATTCGGTAAAAATAACTTTTTCTTGATTTGTTATCATTCCTGAACCATTCCATACTACATTGCACTCGTTATGCACATATATATATGTATACATACAATACATTGTGCATTATAATTTTTCTCCTTACAAAATGATTACAGCAACCACTCAATGCTTTTAAAATAATGACATCATAAATTTTGCATAATGTTCAGAAACGTTTCAAGAATAAAAATATTAAAAGAAAATATGTGAAAAAAATTTATTTGGCTGCAGCCAAATCTTGATCACTAATGCACCAAAATTTTCCATGGAGTATATAAGACAAATTTTAAAATTTTACAATTCATACGTTATAAGTCTGATTTGGTTCAAGTGGTAACAAAAAAAAAATTATTGAAAAAAAATCAATAAATTTTGAAATAACACGTTATATATATCTAGGGTTGCTCCATTCTGTCTTCTTTATACCCTCTACACAAGATGGGGTTTATCATTCCAACAACACTCCGAAACAGACTCTTTAAAGTATATACTCGTATATATATGATCAGTATCAAAAACTGTCTCACGGTCGTAAATTTTAAGATAAGGAGCTGAAATTTTGTCCAAACATTTCCTTATTAAAATTGGGTAAAATCGGTCAAGAGCCACGCCCACAATTAACAAAAATCTATCTGCCACAAGAATTACCCAAGAAGTTGAAATTTGGTACGTGTATTATAATTATGTGCCATTCATTCATTATGTGTTATACAAACACACCCACAATCGATACAAATCTATATATTTAGCAGAAAAATCGATCTATCAAGTTGTAATTTTGGTATGCATAATCCATTAATGAACCACAAATGGGCGTGGGCGGATAACAGACACGCTCGGAATCAACAAATATCTATTTATCTACCACAAAAATATATCTTTGATGATCAAATTTGGTACACATATTTATAATAATCTCATCCATCGATAAGGAAAAATGGGCGTGGTCGAATAACCAAAATTGTTAAAAAATCGACTTAACATAAAACTCGACTTACAACTACATACGTATAGGGCGTAATCATGTACCTGCCACGACCACTTTTTGTATGCAGATAGGGAAAGTATATAAGATTTGGCCTAAGCGCGCCAATTTAAGTTTTCTTTCTTGTTTTAATATAAACTGCCAACGAAATATATTAAAACTGAATCATATGCAAACGCACAAACTTTACTTACATATATATACTCTGTACATAAGTGATGTTGTAACAATTATTTATATGGAATATAAAAAAAATGTATACACGCACACACAAGCGCTATGTGATATGTATATTTTTGGTAAAATGTTTTTCGGCTTAATACAAAAAATTACAATAAATCTAAATTATTATAATAAAAATTAAAATAATATAATAAATAAATAATGAAACGTTTCTAAATGCAATGTTTTGGCCACATGTCAGTTAATTCAGTATAGTTTTAAAGCATTTCGATTTAATAAACTTTCAAAATTTCAAAGCAAATATCTATGCAATATACACAAACATGTAATTCATTTTTAAACAGCGACAATGTATTACATATGATTAGAAATATGTCTATTTAAAGAGTATTTATTATTACTCTCTCATTAATGTAAATTTTAGTATTAATAAAATGGTTAATAATAGATTAAATGTTGTTTGAGTTTAATTAAATTAGCATCTTCGTTCTTTCTCTCTATTTCTCTCTTGTCGTTATTAAGATTTCATATAAGAGTGCCTTGAATTGAGAATTTCTGTAAACTTGCTGGCAGAGACTTCTTGCTGGTTGATAGAGTGATAGAAAGAGAGAGAGGGGGTGATTGAATGTAGCCTTCAATTATAGTTAATATAAATTTCATTATAATTGAAACAAATTTACAAAATTTAATGAATCCATGGTAACAATCATACTTGAGTTATTATTCCTTAGTTTATATGTAGTTTATATGTATAGAAATTCCTTTACTTATTTACTCATGTGTTTCAATTGCCTTATTATATTAATGTAAATGAATGTAAACACTACATGTTTAACAGCAACGTTCAAACTTGTTCCTTCGTGTCTGTAATGTAGAATAATTTGACTTCGTTTTATAATTATTAATGATTTTATTAAATTATTTCACAAAATACATTTTATGATATTAAAAAAAATAATTATATATTATATATGTAGCAGTAATTGAAAATCAAAAAAATCCCCTTTGTATTGTGTTGCCTTGTTCTGACTTTTCTACATGTATACATATGCGTGAAATTGAAATAATAAAAAATTGATTTTATATTAAATCGGCAACATTCATGGGCATCTCATCAATTTGTGTGGAATAGTATTGTTCAATGTCACGCAGAATTCGTATATCATCTGATTTAACAAAATTGATGGCGACACCTTTACGGCCAAAGCGGCCCGAACGACCAATACGATGTATATACAATTCACGATTGTTCGGTAAATCGTAATTAATCACTAAGGAGACTTGTTGTACATCAATACCACGTGCCCAAACATCGGTCGTAATGAGTACACGTGATTGACCGGCACGAAATTCTTTCATAATTTCATCCCGTTCCTTTTGAGGCATATCGCCATGCATTGAGCTTACGGTAAAATTCGCTTCACGCATTTTTTCCGTTAACCAATCAACTTTACGTTTGGTATTACAGAATATAACCGCCTGTGTAATCGTGAGTGTGTCATACAAGTCACACAGTGTATCAAATTTCCATTCTTCACGTTCTACCGCCACAAAGAATTGTTTAATACCTTCCAAAGTCAATTCATCACTGTATAAAATGGACAATAAATGTGGAAAAATTGTAAAAGGCAAAGGAATTCAATAAAACATTTACCGTTTGACTAAAATTCGAATGGGATCGGTCATAAATTTCGAAGTCATCTCTAATATCTCATGCGGCAAAGTGGCGGATATTAAAACCACTTGGGTAGCTGGTGGCAAATATCGATAAACATCATAGATTTGTTCTTTAAAGCCCTTATTTAACATTTCATCAGCCTCATCTAATACCAACATTTTTATAGCTCTGGTACGCAAAACGCGACGCTTAATCATATCGAATACCCTTCCCGGTGTACCGCTTACAATATGTTGACCATAATCCAGTTTACGTATATCTTCACCCAAATTAGTGCCACCAATGCATACATGACACTGAACACTCATTATATCACCCAAAGCTAAAATAACTTTTTGTATTTGTACCGCTAATTCACGGGTGGGGGACAAACACAAAACTTGAGTTTCTCGTAACGATGTGTCCAAACTTTGCAATATCGCTATAGAAAAGGTGGCTGTTTTACCGGTACCCGATTGAGCTTGAGCAATAACATCACGTCCTTTAACAATCGGTTTAATGCTGCGCTGTTGTATTGCAGAAGGTTTCTCAAAGCCTTTAGACAAAGATATATGGGAAAAATTATTATTTTTGACGTATTTTAAAACCAGTACTTACCATAAGCATAGATACCACGCAGCAAATCATCTTTTAGATTCATTTCACTAAATTTTGGTATAACTTCGACATCTTCACTAGTTTCGAATTCAACATTGGACAAATCTTCAGCAGGTGCTCCAGGTTTACGAGCCATTTTTATAATGAAATCTTATATATTTTTAGCAAAAACAAAAATATGTCTTATCTTGAATATTATATTTCTTCTTTTCGACTTTCTTTGGTGTAAAAACCATACAATATGGTGAAAGTGTTTTATAGCAGAGAGATCGTATATGAGTATAGAAATAAAAAAATTTCTTTAATATATGAACTTAAATTACATCAGACATTAAAATATTATTTTCATTTCATTTTTGTAAACATATTTCGTTTATTTTTCATGGCCCATAATGTAAATTTTTTCTATTTAGGTGATGTGGTGAAAATAATAGTTGGTTTTATAGCAATCAAACTGCGTGTGTATATTAACAAGAAGGCACGGTTTTATTATTACGTGCGTCAAAATAACAACATTAGTAAGAGAAATATTTTAAACAAGAAATTTCCCTGAATTACAAAGGGGAAATTTATTTTTATATGTAGTTGATTAATTTTGAAAGTCGATTCAATCGAAATATATAATACATATAAATATATAAGTTACAAAGTTACGCATGACACGGTTGATAAAATTGATACTTTTTTTCCTAATTGACTCGGATGATATTTTTATATAACTACTTTGTAATAATATAGACTTCGATTGAACGTACCTTGGGATTGTTAAAGTTAATCAAAGCACAATACATATTTAATATCATCCTACTTAATAAGTAAATTATGTGAAGTTTTAAAATACTGAAACCTTTATATATCTAAATTGGCAGTAGAAGTTAGTTAATTCTATATTTAGTGTAATATATGTGTCTGTTTAGAAACATTTTGGCACGCTTTCCCCGCGGCAACCTAGCATATGTATTTGCCTATGGCTCTGGAGTAAAACAGCAATTGGGTTATGAAAAAATAGACACCCGAAAGAACAATGTAATCGATTTAATATTTTGCGTAAAAGATCCATTGGGTTGGCATGCTGAAAATATGTCACGACATGAAAGCCATTATTCAGCTTTACAATATTTGGGTTCTCATTTTGTCATGCAATATCAAGAGCACTGGGGAGCCAAGGTTTACTTTAATACATTGGTACCTCTGCGAGATTTGGGTGTACGAATAAAATATGGTGTAATATCAAGGGAGCATATGCTCGAAGATTTATTCGATTGGAAATACTTGTATATAGCTGGGAGACTGCAAAAGCCGGTACATGATATAGTGCCACCGCATGATGACAATCGATTGGTCAGTTCATTGGCTATGAATTTACAAAGTGCTTTGCAAGTGGCTCTTCTATTACTACCCGAAAGATTTACAGCATTTCAGTTGTACCATGCCATATCAAGTTTAAGTTATAAAGGTGATTTTCGCATGATATTTGGTGAAAATAAGAATAAAGTACAAAATATTGTTAAAGCGCAATTATCAGAGTTTCAACAATTATACCAACCGGCCATGAAATCTATGAGCCGCTATATGGCCATACAATCGAAAAGTGACGCACATTTATTTGAACAAGACAAATCAAGCGCAGCCAACGAATATCATTTGCGCTGTGCCCCAGCTGAACTGCGCAAGCGTTTGATGCTTAATGCACCCTATCGGGGTGAATATGCTGATGTTATTGCAAATTTGGCCACTTTGAATACAATGTCCGATATTGTACAGGTATCAGTTAATGATATAGTGTGGCGCAGCAGTATCACTCAATCGCTAAAAAACATACCTAGTGCTGGTTTACTCAAGTCTTTGGCTTACAGTTATAACAAAGCCTTAAAAACCTTTGCCTAATATGCAGTAAAATGCTACTAAAAATGCCAAGAAAGCAATTAATGTACATGTATTTATAATTCAGGAACACTGATATTATTATGAACCTCTTAGTTTTAGAACTTTTTTTTTTTTACATTAATTTAATTCCATATTTGTATTAAATTGTTTGTAAGTGTTTTTTTTAGTTTTACATAACTTAATAAAAAGTGAAAGAGTAACATATTATTTATACAGTAAATGCTTCTTCTTTGCTTTAGAATATAAAAGCTCAATTATATAAGATTTCACAATGGAAAGTGATAGGAAATCAAGTAAGAAATCTTGCAGATCTAGTAAAAAGGCAAAACATAAACATAAAAAGCATAAAAAGGAAAAGAAGCACAAGGAGAAGCCACAATCCGATTCTGATGAAGTTGATGAAGTGCAATTTGGGGAACATCAAAGCAATGCAGAAGATACATTCGGGCCGGCTTTGCCGCCACACCTAATAAAACAAACAACATCACATATCATAGGCCCCATTATACCACCAGTTTATCTAAATCAAAACGAGGTAAAAGATAATGAGAACACTGACACTGATACATACGGACCTCTGCCAATAAGCGAGGGAAATATTGACGTTAAACGGATGGAATTGGAAGAGAGAGCTTTACAGTTAAAAATGGCTGCCATAGATGGAGTCTTTCCATCTGGCACAAGATCAATGGAAAATGTACGTGAAGAATGGATGCTAGAATTGCCGGATGTGGGCCTGAAAACCGGATTGGCTGCTTTAGCTAATATGAAGCGGGGATTTTATCAAGGCAAAAATAAGCCAGATTTCAGTGACAGGTAGTTTAAATATTTTTCAAAATAAATAAACGTTTAATTTTACAAACAATTGTGTAAAATTTTAGATCGGCATGGACAAACACCCCGGACACTGACCCTTCTAAAGCAGGCAGGCCAAGTACCTCTAAAGAAATTCAAGAGTCTTTACAGAAAGAAGCTGACATTCGTTATCGAAAACTACGTGACGAAGAACAGGAGGTGGCAGCCAAAAAGCATAAAAAGAAACATAAGCGAGACGAGTCTCTAGTGGATTTGCATCAAAAGAAACTGCGTAAAGAGCAAAAAGAGAGAGAAAAGTCATTGAAAGATGGCAGTAAGCCAGAGAGGCGGCCATTCAGTAGAGATGTGGATTTGAAATTAAATATAATAGATCGCCAATTAACCAAACAAATCGTAGATAAGGCCAAAATATTGAATACGAAATTCTCAACTGGCCAAACGAAATATCTCTGAGGTAATAAGTTCATTATGAGAGATCGGTTTATTGACAATAAAATATAAAATAAAGTTTTTATAAACGCCTGCAGTAGCGTGCATTCTGTGTTAACGTTGCGGTGTCGTTTTCGGTTTAGGTATTTTTGCCAACAACATTTGTATTTCATCCTTTTCCTTCCACTCCTTCCACACTTCAAACAGGTTTACTATGGCTCGTACTATTTCTTGCACTTTATCCAAGTCCACGGCCAGCTCGGCAAACCAAGCTTTAAGATGATCCTTTTGTAAAATTGTGCAGGCTACTTGCAAACAAGCAATTGCTATCTAAAAAAAAAAATCCAGAAAATTAATAAAAAAAAAAATATATTGAAACCATCAATCCCTCACCTGATATGGTGGATACATCAAGCAGACGTCCGTACGTAATGAATCGTTCAGAACACGCCAAGATAATGATAATAGCTGATCGTCTTGTCCCACATCTTGTAATAACTGCAAAAGTGGCCGGTATGGTTGATACACTACCAGGCAACAGTCCAAATGCTCCAATAGATAAAATTCACATTCCAAAATATGATTTGTGCGATAGGGAAAGTCCTGCGTATAAGCATAACTGAATTTACTTTTAATAACGGATTGACATATGGATATTAATCGTGAATTGGATATTACACCAAATTCCTCTACTTTGGAAGCCAACAATATGCAGGTGGGCGCCAACAGCAGAGGATCTATATGCCTTAAAGAATTAAGTGCATAGAACCGTTTAAAATACACAGACGCTGTGGCAATCACTTGTTGGCGTAGTTTCAATTGTTCACCCAACACTTGTATAACATTGGCAAAGAAGATGAACAACTTTTGATATTCTTCCTCAGTTAACACTTGCAAGTCGTATTGGCGCTCACGTATTATATCTTGGCGATCCAATATCCATTGTCGGCAATGTGAACTTTGCCAAAAATTTCCAGCCATTAAAAAAGCAAAGTGTTGGCAAACTGTGATAAATCACTTTGTTGGACGCATAAATTAAATAGAAAATTCTTATATTTAATTTATCCGCTACCTTTTCTTCGTTATAGGAACTATGCACTAATTATATCTATTTTTTGTTTAAAGTGAACATCTCGAATATATCACGAAAACAGGGATATATTTAGTATGGTCAATGTCTCAGCTATGAATGGCTGCTAAATTGAGGCTAAATTTTGTTTTAAAGAATGCAGACTGCGTATTACAAGCTTCAAAATTTAGTTCAATTTAAACTTCTTGTGAGGTTCATTAATCAAACCGAAATCCATTCTCTCCTTTAATCAGAGGTAGATGGCTTTGAAAATACGCCCAATTAAAAATTTAATTCTCCATCCCCGTTATTGACATTTTCAACACTGAACATGCTAACTTAAAGAGCGTTCAGTGTTGTTTAAAACGCCAACTTCACTATCATTGCAATAGAATTTTTCATTGGCCGTGTTTTTCTTGTCTAAATATTTGGAAAAATCTCATTAAATAAAAAAAAAATAATGGCTCTGCGTGTACTTGGAATTTCGCAAAAAATGCGACAATTTTCCAAAGGACTTGATATGCTGAAGGTAAATAGTAAAAAAAATATTTAATTACACTGACACTATGTAAAATATTACGTAATTTTTAAATAAAATTATCAACACTCTAAAGTTGCGTGAAAAGTTGTAAATATTTGACAAGTATTTTCTTGCAGCGTTACAAGGTTTCGGGAGCCGAAAGCTTGAAGAAGACTCTTCTAAATATTCCTGCCACACAAGTAACCGCTTTGGATAATGGTTTGCGTGTGGCCAGTGAAGATTCTGGTGCTGCAACAGCTACGGTAGGCTTGTGGATTGATGCCGGTTCACGCTCTGAAAGTCCACAGAATAATGGTGTTGCCCATTTCTTGGAACATATGGCTTTTAAGGTTTGTATTTTTTTTTTCAGTATTTTTCAATAATAATGATTTCTTTTTAGGGAACTGCTAAACGTTCTCAAACTGATTTAGAACTTGAAGTTGAAAATATGGGCGCTCACTTGAACGCTTATACATCCCGGGAACAAACTGTTTTTTATGCCAAATGTTTATCAAAGGATGTCCCAAAGGCAATGGAGATTTTATCAGATATTGTACAGAATTCCAAATTGGGTGAATCGGAAATTGAGCGTGAACGTTCAGTTATTTTGCGTGAAATGCAAGAAGTCGAAAGCAATCTACAAGAAGTCGTCTTCGACCATTTACACGCAACTGCTTACCAAGGCACCCCCTTAGGACAAACGATTTTAGGCCCCACCAAGAATATTAAGTAAGTTGCAGGGTGTTATGGCAAACGGTTTTTTACGATTAAACTGTTATAGGAGTATTGGTAAGAGCGATTTGCAAGATTATATCAGCACGCATTATAAGGCATCCCGAATTGTTTTGGCGGGTGCTGGTGGCGTAAAGCACCCAGATTTGGTGAAGTTGGCTGAACAACATTTGGGTAAATTGGAGAACACCTACGACGGTAAACCACCACAAGTGACACCTTGCCGTTTTACCGGTTCAGAGGTGCGTGTACGTGATGATTCTTTACCACTGGCTCATATTGCTATTGCTGTGGAGGGGTGTGGCTGGACTGATCAGGACAATATTCCGTTGATGGTGGCCAACACTTTGATTGGTGCTTGGGATCGTTCCCAAGGTGGTGGTGTAAATAATGCCTCTAACTTGGCTCGGGCTAGTGCTGAAGATAGTATGTTTGTTTTTGTTGCATTATACTAAAAATTTCTCTAAAATTGTTTATTTTGAATATTTGCAGATTTGTGTCACAGCTTCCAATCGTTCAATACATGCTATAAGGATACCGGTTTATGGGGCATTTACTTCATTTGCGACCCATTGGAATGCGAACACATGTTGTATAATATTCAAAACGAATGGATGCGTCTCTGTACAATGGTTACGGAGGCTGAAGTAGAACGAGCCAAAAATTTATTAAAAACCAACATGATGCTACAGCTGGACGGTACTACGCCAATCTGTGAAGATATTGGCCGGCAAATGTTGTGCTACAACCGTCGCATTCCTTTGCACGAACTGGAGCAGCGCATTGAAGCAGTCGATGTTAAAAATGTGCGCGATGTTGCTATGAAGTATATCTACGATAGATGTCCAGCGGTGGCTGCTGTTGGCCCTGTAGAAAACCTACCCGATTATAATAGAATTCGTTCCTCTATGTATTGGTTGCGAGTTTAAATTTCGAAAAAGATGAAGAGGGGGGAGAGAGAGGATATAAATGAATAGAAGGAATAAATTATTTGTTTTGCGAAATTTTTAATTGTAAACGAAATTATAGAACTTTAATGCCATTGAATAATAAAAATGTAGTTAAAATATTCTTGAAGACATGAAATGTGCATAAATTCAGTCGTGAGTGTAGCGTATGGGGATGCCGCTTAAACCTTTCTGCAATATTGCCGGTTCATTCTCACTTAAATTGGGATTCAAACCTTGCCACGTTCGATCCTCAAACGTCAGGCCGTTATTAGAAGACATCACTTCTAAACGTCTGCGTGGGTTCAAAGATCCGCTTTGTTCACACAGAGCTGCTGGATCTGTAGGGGATTCTTCTTCTTTATTATTCAAACTCATACAGTTACGCATACGACCATCAATTAAACTTATATCAGTATTGATGTTATCCCCACACTGATATTCCAAAAAGTTCTGGCCGCCGGGTAGTAGTTGCTTAAAATCGGTTATATAAGTTTGTGGATATTGCATATGCCAGGCGGGGTTTAAAGCCATTTCAGCCTCGAATACTGTTACAATGGGTTTATAAAAATCTTTCGAATCGTATGTTGAGTTAAGGGGACAACCAATCAGAACGAAACAATCGATTTCTAAAAAATTGGCCAATTTTGCTGGATTGATGCGACCCACCGAAATGATTTGGGTTTTAATGCCGCGCCCTTTGGCCATAGTTTGTAAACGTTTCACAACGTCCAAGTAACCATTAGCCGTTAGAGTGGCCACAATTAGACCCAACGTTTTAGCATCCTTACATTTCTCGATGTAATAATAACGCCGTTGTATGTATTTAGCTATTAAGGGATTTTCTTCTTTTAAGCTGCCATCTTTTGGATTATAAATAAACCATTTAGCTGCTTTCTGGCTTAACGATAAATTAAAGAATCGCTTATTATCATTGCCCAAATACACAAATATTCCATTCACATCATGCTCCTGCGTTAAACTCTCCGAGTGAACGACAAATTCGTTATTTGGTGATAAAACACAACAACGATCTCCGCCATATTCTCTCATACATAATTGCTTAGTTGCCAGTTGTTTTAAATAAACGAAAAAGTCAGCATTCTCCTCTACACCTTCATCCAATATATGATGATAACCAATATCTAAGTAAATTGTTACACATTCATTTAGGAAGTGCTCTTTATGTGAAATAAGTTGATTGCAGAATTGTTCAATATCAACAGGGAACTGGGGAAAGCAATATAAGACAGGTAAACGGGTTGTTTCACTGCGACAAGCATTCCCAAAATGTATAATGCAATCAGCTTCTACATGGGAAGCAGCCACCTATAAAATATGATTGATGATTAACATACTAGGATCTTATAAAAAACTTACCTCATCTACACAACAGCTACCATATGAAGTGTCCGCTAATATGAAAATCTTTTTCTCATTCTCATTACTTTTATTACTGTTCAGTGTGTTCCTTAACTCAGTAGCAATAACTTCACTGTAAAAAAGATATTCATCAGGAAATTGTAAACATACCTGCAACAAATAATATTTAACTCGTAAGCTTAATCAAAACTAAAATAGCTGAACCTTTCCATAATCATTGGTGCGTATCCAGTCTACACATTGTTTACATTGCTTAGAATTCCAAATTTCTTTTAATTTTACAACCGTTCCATTATCAATATCTGTTTGCCTTTCTAAAGCTGCCGCTTCAGAACTGGAAAATGCTGCAGTCATTATTAATATTCTTGTTTTTCTAATAACTATTTTCCTTGTTTTTTATTGTGTGTGTAGAGAATATCTAACTAAACCATATGGTTTATATTGGCAGGGTATACAGCGCTAAGAAAAAACGCCAGCAGTCTTTACAGCATGGGTTGTAACAGACTTTGTTTAATTGATTAGATTATTTTATTCATTTATTTATATATATTTCATTAAAATATATTATTATTATTTTAATCATTCTTTATTGATTAATTAATTTTAGGTGACATTAGTTGTTCTTAGGAAAGACAAAAAAAGAAAATTTTCAATATATATGCTTGTGCTTATAAATGTGGATACTTTTGTTTAAAAAGAAGAAGACTTAAAGTATTGTGTATTTTTTAAACTTTTTGAATAGTAATTGGTGAATATTTTAAAATCTTTTATACAGCCTCAGTTTTATTATATGTAATAAAAATAAAAATATAAGTTTGTTATATTTGCTGTATGCGTAACATTTATTAGAAGATTTCAAGGTTTTTATAAAGTATTTATTAATTTCGAAATTTACAATGTAACAAAAAGTGAAATATTGAGCTGAATTGAAATTTTTTATATCATTGGGCAAAATTAGAGAAGTGCTAGGTGTTAAAAATCTTTTATAGTAACAAAAACAAACATTTCGATCAAGTATAAAGCTGGGCTAAGGCTAAATTTTAACCTTGTAAGCGGATGGAAACTATCTATACTATTAGACGGTATAATAAAGTACCGGCCACACCTACAGTTTGTATATATATGTGTAAAGTTTGCTAAATTTAATTTTTTGGTTATTTTTATATATTAGAAATGCACTGGAAAGAAGTAAACGATGTATATTATAAATGGAATATAATAAAAAAATAAAATAATATTTATTACATAATAGTACTTTGCTTAGGCAGCACCCGATTTTATTTGACCAACTTTTCCATTTATCCATGTTATGTTATGTTTATAATAAAAATACCGTAAGTATATATATAAATATATGCATATATATATATATATGGTCATAAATTATATATAAGAAAAACCATCACGTACATTTACAAATATGCAAACCTTAATAGCGTTAATAACGAATTCATTAAATATTCAAATGAACACCGACCCGTATCGATAATATTTATTAATTGGATTTTCATAACCTAGTACAGTTAAGAAAAACTATTGCCTTAACAATCACCACTACCCAATAAAGTAATTTCCTTCCAATTGTATTACAATTACTTACAGGAGGGCAGGATGTACTCAAGTCTATAACAAACATTTGCATATCGATAAATTTTGTTACTACAATATTTAGAGAGAAGTTATTAAACAGTTGATAATTGCATTATTTGAACTAAATCTTACCTCTCAGTTTACCGTACAGAATTCCTTAACGTTTCACGTGAATCAATTTAGATGATTAAAAAAAAAAGAGACGGTATAAGAAAGGAAAAGAAGAGAAAAGAAGTTTGTTATTAACACCGGAAACGGTAAACTATATAAGTATATATATTTGTGCGTACATATCAACCTAAAAATGTTTAAACTTTCAGGCATAGGAAAAATAGGTACCCGTGTAGCATATACGTACATTTACACATGTATAGTTTTATGTATACGCGTAATAGAGAAAAGAAATTTAAAGTTAAAAAATGACAACAGTAACGTTATTGTCAACGGCAATAGGTGAGGAGAAGAGCATTGCCTACCTTAAGAATCAACGATCGATATGAATTAAATATGCAGATCAGGTACTATATACTAACTAGCGGGTACGCATTTACACAAGCATAGCATTTGTATGTATATGATATGTATTTTTCTACCATTTGCGGCGGGTGACAAAACGCATTTAGGCTTATACCATAATATTCACTGTTCAACTATTAAACCGTACGCATACGCAGCAAAGTGAAGTTTATTATCTTTTTTTTTTATTTTTTTATTATTTTAGCCGGCTGGATTTGGATAGTATGGTATAAGGTGTACACCCATACTAAATGTTTTATAAAAATAATAAAAAAATTTCTAGCAAACAATTTTTTTTTTGTTAAGCACTCTCACACCTTTAACCATTTGCATGTAAGTATGTATATAAATACAAACATAGATATGTATGTACATGTATGGTGATCAACCATTTTATTGTGTATTTTCAATACAGAAAATGAACAATTTGTGCTTTCTTTTAATAATCCATATAATAAGGTGTGGTGGTAAGCTTATCGGAGAACTTCCCAATTAGTTGCCAATAAGACTTTATTCCCAACGGTTTAAATATTTCATATGAATTGGATGAATTTTATTGGAATAGATTGTAAAAGACGATTTTAATTAGAGTTCGAAAGGTGAAAAACAATAAATTATAATCTATTGGTCAAGTTGGCAAGATGTCGGCATAGCTGATTATAAAATAAAATTGCCGCTATGCTGCATCTAGTCAATTATATCCATGGATAAAACAACGTTGGACTCTTACTCCAAATATCGTATAAGACAAATGCGAATAAAATCGTTTAATTTAAATAATTTTTATAAATTAAAAATTTTGTATGAATATAAGAATTTGGAATGGAAACGTCGATTGAAGAACTCATAATAATTATTAAGAATAACAAGACTATAAGTTCTTCTACTATAAATAAAAACAATATTCAAAACAAAACGTAAATGTTCACTTCTTTAATTCATTTTAAGCTTATTAAGGTATAAATTTAATATAATTTTGTGCTCCCTCGTATATAAAAAAGGAAAAGATTAATCTAAAAAAATTGTTCTTATCTTAAGTCTTTTAATTTTTACGCAACCAGACACGATTGTAGCTGGTTACTAAAAAGGCTGGAAATTTTTTTTCTTAACTGGGAAGAACCAAATAGAATAAAAATGCACCTTTGCGTTTTGATTTAATATCATTAAAAGTGAATTTTTGTTTTTCAATAGGACCAATCATAATCGACATTTCAATTTTCCTTTAAATTAAATAAACGTCAGCCACATATACTCTACCTATTATTCATATAATAGTTATACTTATTTAACATTATTGCATATTCTTTACACGTTTGCATAACCAATGGGTGTGGCATTTCGTTTGATAACCTCCGTAACCGTCCTCTTCTAACGTTTATGAAAATATATGAAAAATTCAATTCGGTCAATTGTGCACCCAAGAAAGTCTCAATTATTCAATTTCTTACATTTTCAAGATATCCATGGTTAAAGTTAATATTAATATTCCTATTTTGATAGGCGAGAAAGTTTTTGGGAATTTTCGGCGTGGATTTTCTATATAAAAATTCCTACATCTATTTCATTTGTGATATCGTTGATTATTTTTATTATTAAAATGTGAAAATAAGTTCTTGATAGATAAATCAGTACAGGGTAACTTGAAAAGTTGCTACAAGGTGAACTAAAAAACAATTAAACTGAAACGTTACAATATTTTATTGAGATAACTATATGATATAATGATAATGAATGCTATAATTATAATTTTATGTATATTTGAATACATTTTTAAAATCTTATTTATATTTTATAATTAATATGTTGTAGTATTTTTTTTTTAATAACAACCAAAGTTCTCTACTGAGAAGTAATCACACTCTTTTTATTTATTCCTTAACACAGTGTTGTATGGGTAACACTGATCAATGTGACTTCAAGTAAAAAAAAAGAAGAAGCATATATAAAGGCTTGAGTTTTTGTAACAATTGTCATAAAGATTATAAATAATTACAATACGTACCAATAAAAACAAATAAAAAGAAAAGTAAATTAGTTTAATTATTACAGTAATGGACAGTCAGGTAAATATTTAAAACGTTTTTGAAGTTTTTACAATTTTTTATTAATATTTTTGTGAAAAAAAAAACTTTTGCATTGTACTTAGAAAAATTGCCACAAGTTATTAATAGATAATTTTTATTTACATATATCTCTGTGTAAAGTAAATATTTGTATTAATTTTGAGATAATGACTTTAACAAATAAGGAAAAAAAAACAATGAATTTCAGGCACCAGCTGATGGTCACTTGTTGGATATTATAGATGATAAGTGGCGCGAAGAAGTATTACCATTCGATAATATAACTGTACCACTTGAAGAATTACCTGATCCAGAAGCTGATGGTGGTGATTCACATCTCACTTTATTAGAACAGGTAGATATATAAAACATTTAACATTTAATTTACTTTTAATTTTATTGTTAAAAAAAAACGAAATTAAAACTATTAGGAGCAAAAATGGACTGATTTGGCTTTAGGATCTTTGGCCCCGGAATCATTGCTTATAGATCAAATCAACCTAACACCATTCTAAGTATACAACGGTACATAATAAATAATATAAAAAAAAATCAATATGAGTCAAAATCAAAATTTACATTCCTTAACGAAACTTACCGAGTTTGCAAGAGATTTTGAAGAGGAACCAGAAACAATTTTAAGTCGTTTTGTTAACAAAATTCAACATGCCTATAATCAAAGCTACAATGCTGTAAATGATATATCGAGTGCTAATAATCAGCAATCGGCACCAAGTGTAGCGGCTTGTAAATCAACATTTTATACTGAAGCAAAATCTAATAATAATAATAACAATGACACTACTACTTGCGTAAGTAGCACTCCATCTCGAGAATCTAAAAATATAGATGTACCAACTGCTTGTGATAGACGTGACAAAGTATTACAGCCTTCACCAGATAACAGTACAGCTAAAGGGAATAGGAAAACTTGTTCTGTGACTTTGGAGAGATATGAGGGTCGGTCAATGCTTAATGTGTTGATACGTATTAGAAATTTGGTTGCTTATAAAAATAATGTAAGTGCTCTGTAACTGTATAATTTATTTATTAAGCTAGTCATTCCGTAAACTATGCACAATCTTGATTTTTGATATTTTTTATAATAACGTATTTTTCCTTAAGGATTTAAGAAATTATAAGGATACCGATTTGCAACAATTTTGGATGCCTGACTCTAAAGCTAAGGAATGTTACGATTGTGCACAAAAATTCTCGACATTTCGACGTAAACACCATTGTCGCTTATGTGGCCAAATTTTCTGTTCGAAATGTTGCAACCAGGTGGTGTCTGGCAAAATCATTCTTTGTTCAGGTACGCTTACGCTTACGGCAAGTGTTTACCAATTACTTGGAATTAACATTTTTCTCATTGTACAGGTGATCTGAAAGTTTGCAATTATTGTTCGAAAATTGTTTTAAGCTATTTAAGATCACCAAATATTACCAAAGATTTGAATGCAGATCTTCAAGCTTTACAACAGGATTTAAGTAGTAAATTGGAAACTAGTAATGATAATGAACCATCACTGGTGGAATCACTGCCACAGTCAAGGGGTGGTGAACGTAAAATTTCGGTAGGATATCAAGAGGAACGTTTCGTAGTCCATCAGCCCCACTTAACTCTGGATGATCGTAAGAACATTTTACAGCAATCGAATTCTTTGATTATCCTGTACGATGAGATGCGGCGCACTTTACCGGCACAAATCAGCGGTTGCGATCTCATTAACTATTTGAATAATAATAAGAAATCATGCGATAAAGTGCAGGCTCGAGCTATATTGAATGCGATGCAGGAGGCTGGTTTCATACAATCCCTAACGCCGGACTTGGCACAGTTGGAATTTGATGAGAATTTACATTATCGATTTGCAGTCGAAATACCGAGGTTGGTAAGGAAGGCTTTTTCGAGAGTTTTTCTCTAAACCGTTTCTTTTTTCACTTCAGACATACTGCAGAGATTGCTGTTGCAAATGAAAAATTAGAGACTGCAACTACTCATTTTGAACAGTACGATTGCGAGCCACAACCACCCAAATTATTGAATGTCGGCACTATAAAATTTCTATCTAATGATGGTGCTGAAATAGATAATTCCATGCACTCAACCGTTTCCAAATTGTTAGAGTCCTACTGTGATCATGAAGAACAATTGATTCTGCAATTGTTGCGTACCCACCAATTGGACTTGCAATGGGCCAAAGTCTTAAATCCTCTCTGTTGCCGAGTCGCCAATGATTTTAAATCGGAATACTGTACCAACGAACTGATGGATATACGGAATTTTGTTAATTTCAAAAAGGTACCAGGAGGCAAACCGTCAGAGTGCACCATTGTGGGAGGTGTGGTGTTCTCGAAAAATGTCGCTCACAAAGATATGGCAACACGGTTAGAGCAACCCTCTATTTTGCTGCTACAGTGTCCCATCGTTTATGAACGCATTGAAGGTAAATTTGTAAGCATTTCAACTGTACTGCTGCAAGAAGAAGAGTACTTGAGAAATGTTTGTGCGCGCATTATGAGTTTTAAGCCAAACATAATATTGGTTCATAAAAATGTGGCTGGTGTGGCGCAGGATATGTTGCGCTGTCATGGCATTACTTTGGTATTGGATGTTAAATTATCGGTCATGGATCGTTTGGCGCGCACTCTACAGTGCGATGTACTCACCAGTATTGAGGGCAATATTGCCCAACCCAAATTGGGTAAATGTGATGCGTTTTATACTCGCTGCTTTGACGATGGCAGTGGCAGTACAAAAACGTTGATGTATTTCGAAAAATTAACAAGCCCACGTGGCTATACCTGCCTACTGCGTGGTGGAATGGTTAATGAATTAGCCAAGGTGAAGACGATTGCCTCCTTTTTGGTGTATGCCCGCTACAATTGGCGTTTAGAAATGTCCTTCCTTTTGGACGCTTATGCTGAAGCTTTATCACCCAAACCACCAATATTTGCTTCGAAGGATACCACACCGGATGATGACACCGGTAACGACGTGGAAGAAAATCAACCAATCATTAATAACAAAATGAAAGCGTTTGCAACTAAACGTAAATCGGAGGAAAAAATTTTAACAACTGTGACCGATATGTCCGATGATTTTACTGATCCTCTCCGTTCCACCGACAATCAATTGAGTGATCAACAAATGTCAAATTTACAATTGGCTGTGGAATTACGTTACGATAATAGGTTCCGTAGTGCTCTTAGCTCGACGCTACTGTCAGTCAGTCCGTTCCTAACGTTCCCGTTGCCCTTTCTGGAAACAGAACAAGGACGTAAAAGTCCCTTGCGAGAACATTTCCCCGCAGAATTATACTATTCCAAATTATGGTCCGACACGTCACTCCCCGCCAGTGCTAATAATATAAATCCAAACACCGAATTTGCTGAAAATGATGAAACTTTGAAAACAATTGATGAAGAAGTTCAATTGAATCCGTTGCATCCATTTTTTCAATTAAAGATTACAGATCCGGTTGACAGTCGTGAAGTTCAGACACTTTTGGCCGAATTTCGCGCTAATGGTGGCCGTTACCCTAAACGGCCGGAATGTGAGTATGATGATAAGAACAAGAAGAAGCTAAATAGAATCAGGGCTGTCCACTGATATTCTTCTTGAATTTATTTTTAGTGTTTAAAACAATAAAACATAAACACCAGACAACGGCTACATATCAAAATCCTCAGAAAATCCCCGAGGCCATTATTTATAAGGATGTACTCAATATTGAGAATCATCAACGGTTGCCGGTTTTGTTTTGCAGTTTCTTTTACAATCAAAAAGCCACCTCCTCCTTCTGCGCTCCACCCACTCTGCTTAATATGAAATTTTACAGTCAACATGACATTATGTTGGGACAATTCCTCCAACGTTATTGCTTTCGTTGGACAAACTGTACTGTTTGCAATTTACCAATGATGGGCCATATACGACGTTACGTGCATTCGATGGGTTGCGTTGAGGTATTCCTATGTGAGGACCACACCAAATCAGAGCCTAACAACATCTACTTTACCGCCTGGTGTAGTATATGTAGAGAGATGACGCCAACAGTGCCTTTATCAGAAGCCACCAAATGTTTATCGTTGGCCAAATACTTGGAATTGCGTTTTCATGGTCATGCTTATAAAAGGCGCCAACTCAACGATGATTCATCGACCAATTGTCAACATTCGTTACATCGTGATTATATACATCAGTTCAGTTATCGCGGTGTGGCTGCCAAATTTCAGTACACATCCATTGAAACGTGGGAAATCTCTTTGCCCTGCCTAACACTTAATTTGCATCCACCAGTAACGTTCAGCCGTTATGATGTTTTGGAGGAATTGAAAAACTTCTCCATGAAAGGTCATGAACTGTATACGCGCATACATGAGCGTATAGCAGATCTAGCCACTGAGGATGACAGTTCACCTTTAGTTACTAATTTGAAAACCACCCTCAGCAAGGATCAGTTTTCATTTAAACAACATATAGAAATTGTTCAGACTTTGTTAATAGAGGAGAAGGTGAGTTGTTATGACATAACTGATGCTTTGTTTATGGCAAAGAGGATCTTGGCCGAGAGCATAGAATGGTGGGGGCCGCGCTTACAGGAAATTGTAGTGACTCAGAAAAATGCTGATAAATTAGCAAATGAATGCACTCAACAGCATATTGATGCTGGTACTATATGCACAGAAGATTTAAGTTCTGATTCTATAGCAGATGTTTCACCCGGAGGGCCATCACGTGTAACAACTGCAGAAGATAATAGTAACTCTAATTGTAATGTGGAAGTGATCACTAGTACTGGAGATAATCATTTAGTCATAGCAACGACCACCACGGTGGTAAATTCTTCAGATAAGAAAACTATAAAGAAAATGCTTAATCATCTGTTGCCTTCATTGGGTCCCGTAAATTTATTGCAATCACCTTTCAGTAACCATGAACATTATACTTTACCCTTGGGAGAATTTCCTATGGTTGTACGTGATCAAGATTTAAGCTCCATTATAGCTTATAGCTTAATTTGTGGTGAATACAAGCGATTAGTTAGCAGTTTGAACATTCAAGCTAGTACTACTACTACCAATCACCAACAAAACTCGGACAATATATCAGTTTCAAGTACCTCAACGGCAAATACCAATTCCAGTCCTCATTATAAGCGTAAATTTCAAGAAGGGTAACTACTGCTTATTGATTTAATTTTTAAAATGACTGAATGTGATTTTTTTTCTATTCATTTACAGTAATCCTGAAGGTGATGAGAATATTAGAGATAATAGTACCGGCGAAGATGAGAAAACAAAATCGAAATGTAACAGTTCATTTCTGGAAATATCATTTAGTGATAACACATCTCATTTTACATGTAAAATATATTTCGCTCAAGAGTTTGATCAAATGCGCGCAAAAACTTTAAATGCTCCCAAGTTGGATAAATCCTTGTATCATGATATTGAACAAAATAAAAAACGGGAACAATTGAAAGTAATGCAAAGTAAAACGGGAACTGAAATGGAATTAATACACAAAGGTAACAATGTAGGAGTTACACACAATCATAATACCGTCAATGAAAACAAAACGGATGTGAGTGGTAATGGAAATAAAGATGATGTGACCCAAACTGGAGAAATGATTGAAGAGAGTCGCACATATTTTGCTCGCTCCTTGTGTAGCAGTGAACGATGGGAAGCGAAAGGTGGCAAATCTGGTTCGAAATTTTGCAAAACATCAGGCAAGCAACTTTTTATTAATCTTTCAAACCAAATAGTTTTCATTCCAATCGTTGCATTCATTCTAATCAATCACTTTACAGATGATCGTTTTGTTTTGAAAGAAATGTCCCGAAGTGATGTGAATATTTTTGAGAATTTTGCACCAAATTATTTTGATTATATTAGCAAGTGTCAGCAACAAAATCAACCCACTCTTTTGGCAAAAATATTCGGAGTTTTTAAAGTTACCGTTAAAAAGAAAGAGTACGTAAATGTAAAACCTATTAAATATTAAATTAATATTACTCCGCTTATTTTCTTTCCAGTTCATCCTCTTCAACCGAGAAATCTTTGCTGGTCATGGAGAATCTCTTTTATGAATGTGATATTACATCAAAATTTGATCTTAAAGGTTCTGAACGAAATCGTTTAGTGGATCCTATGAATTATCAGTTAGGCGGTGATATAGTTTTGTTGGATGAAAATTTAGTGCGAAGTAATTTAATCGTTTAAAAATTACTTTTTCGGTTTTAATTTTTATTCATGTTTCAGTGTCTTGGTCGAAACCTCTATATATGTTAACCCATAGTAAGATAATATTGAAAGATGCCATAAATCGTGATGCTTGTTTTCTGGAAAAAAATCAAGTAATGGATTATTCGTTACTGGTGGGATTAGATGAAAAGAATGGTGTTCTAGTCCTGGGTATAATTGGTATGTGTGTTCATTTATATTACCTTTTTACTTTCCTACAATCATTGGTAATTAATGAATAATTTTTAAGATTATATACGAACATTTACGTTTGAAAAAAAGGTCGAGTCATTTGTTAAGCAAACGGGCATTTTGGGTGGTATGGGAAAATTGCCAACAATTATACCACCACAACATTATAGGCAACGTTTTTATGATGCAATGGATCGTTATTTTTATGCTGTACCCGATCGTTGGGAGGGTCTCTCCAAAGTTTGACAGTAGACTGCTTAATAAGTAGTAGTACCAATATTGTTATTTTTATGAATTATATCTTACAATTAACCATTACTATTATTAATTAATTATTAGAATGTCTCAAAGCGTGTAAAAATAAATGTTAGTTTTACCTATGAATTATTTTGAATTCATTGTAATCGGTTGAAATTCGCTTTTACATTTTCCTTAAACTTGATATTTCATTTTCA
Source organism: Ornithomya fringillina (assembly GCA_963978525.1). Classification (NCBI taxonomy): domain Eukaryota; kingdom Metazoa; phylum Arthropoda; class Insecta; order Diptera; family Hippoboscidae; genus Ornithomya; species Ornithomya fringillina. Next base: position 29,823,399 of record OZ021691.1, on the reverse strand, counting down.
TTCATTCCGTTTTATTTATCAATGTAGCAAAGTTAATAGTTGGCAAATATTCAAGCATTGTGTTATATTGCAATAAAAACCTAAAATCAACTCTGATTTGACACATCAATGCTGTCATGATGATGAGATTCTGCACAGCATTTATTTTTGTGCTTTTAAAATCCTTTTGAATAGTTTAATATATGAGTTTTTTACCCATTGGTTATGTAGCAGTGCAGGAATGCATGCATTCTACTTCCCCGAAAAATTATAATGATAACAAATAATTTGAATTTCTTTGAGTAATCAGGAATAGAATTTGAAATGTTAATATATATATATATAAATATCAAGCATACAAGTTTTTTATTTTTTGGCTAATTTAGGTCGCAAAGCTCTCCATTTATGTGGAGTTTCAGTTTCATTTTAAAAAACCCAATATTGTTGGATTTTAAATTGAGCGCGTAAAGTAACCGTTCGAAAGCAAAAACGTATAGGTACCTTTTTGAACATTAAACGTTTTAAGTGTGGCAACTACTAAATCACATAACGGTACGACAGCACAGTTAACATGGCGTCGTAAATTGGTTGTGGTTTTATTTTGCATTTGCTCTGTTTTTATAAAAAAAAGTTTTTCTTTAAAATTGATTATTTTTTTTAAGAAAAACATTGTTTATTTTAATTAAATATAAAGTGAAAGTGTGTTAAATTACACAGTTACAGAATGAGACATATAAGAAATAAAATTTTTATAGTAAGTTACCAAAGAAAAAAGGTTTTTTTTTTGTCTTTTTACTAAAATCAACGTTGCAGCGGACAACAACAAGAGTAACAACAATGTTATAAACAAAAATTGTATAATAAAAAGTGCTTAATTATTATCATAATTGGCAATAAATTTTCAATTTAAGTTATTAAAAACTTGCTTTCTAGTTCAAATTTACTGTAAAGCTTAGTTTTAGCTTGAAGAGAAGGGAAGTTGAATATTTTCCGTTTTTTTATGCACTTATATGTATAATGTATGCTTAAACTTTAAGATCACCCACATTACTGTTTGTAATCATTTTTGATATTTCTAATGAGCTGTGATTGTGCAATAGAAAACGGCTTTCAAAGTTAATAATATTTACTGTATATCCAAAACACAATGTGCTTGTAATTAGTAGCAAAACATTTGGTCACATTATTATGAATAGGTGAAAATGGTATAGTTGGTCAACGCCGTCTATTCAGTGCACTATATTAATGGGTTTTAACAGTATACCTATATAAGTAGAATTTGTATTATAATTTGTTTAATAGCATTAGTCACGACTCAATGCACTTTGTGAAAAATTGTGTTATTAACGTATGTTCTAAAAATTGTCCTATAAAGTGTATAATCAATACATGGGATCCATTATAAGCGGCAATATGTCATCTATAGCCTAACAGCAGACATAAGTAAATAGGCGGATATGATTAAATAGTTTCAGAAAGTGATTTCAAATCGAATAGTAGCCTAGTTTTAACCATAGAAGGTTAAAAATATCAGTAAATATTTGATATGATCTCCGTCCGGGTTTTGTAAACGTTTTAAAAAAATGAATTTACAACAAAGTCACGCTTAAGTATAAATAAATACAATAAATAGTTGGTACTATATTTAAAAAAAATTGCTTGTTAAAAAAATCTTACAAATTAAAGCTTCATATACGCTTTCATTTATTTTAGCTGCTCTTATTATGAAATATCCATTAAACACACACGATAGTGTTAAAATTTTCAACACATTCCATAAAGTTTCCATTTTGTGATGACATTGCATAGTAGAGCATAACTCGATGTTATGGTTATGTTTCGTGAAATCCATAAGAATACCTGGCTAAAGCGTTTAACAGCTGAAGGCAAAAAAATTACTATTGGTCCCAAGGTTAGAATATAACGCATATATGTATAAAAATATTAAAAATTGATTTAAATTGTGTTTTAGAAATCGGAAAGAAGTTGGGTGGTATTCTGTGTGCATGATGATACGGAAGCTTTGTTGGAAGGTTATGCAGATCCTCGTCAAGCTCCGTCACACAATCCAGAATGGATCGTACCAATGCAGGATACATTACACATATCGCATGCATTAATACCCAATTCACATGAATTTGAATTTGTTGTCACACTTAGTAATGAAGTGGTGCGTTTTCACGCCATGTCATGGTATGTTGAACATTCGCACGTTATGTTGTGGCCTACAAATACCATTCGTTTGTTTGTCTGTTCATTGGTTCGTTGGCTGACAAAACAAAACTTAGCTGATCATTTATTTATTTGTTAACCAAAATACAGAAAATAGTACAATTATAACATTTGCCAAATGTTGATGATTTGTTTGTTTTGTGTGTTGCTTTGATTTGTCAATTTTTTTTAAAAAATAATATATATTTTTAACAGGGATATTATGCAAGAATGGGTAGAAACGTTACGATCAAAATTGAGAGAAATGAAAATATTGTCACCTAGAGAAAATCTATACACAAAACTACCAGAAATTAGAGCACCATTGCTGCCAACAAGAGATCCTACATCGCCTTTACCGGCACCACCACCAGTGCCAGCTGCCTTAGTGCCCGGCGTGGAACGGGTTATACCGTCTAGTAGTCAAACACAAAATGCGGAAGTTACAGAAAATCCTGTAGCAGGCCCGCAAAATACTACCGACACAGATACAATTAATTCTATTATCACATCAAATGTCTCAACAGCCACAGCTGCTGCAGCAGCAGCAACAACAACAACAACAACTACTACTACTTCACTTTTCACTTCTATGTCAAATACACTTACGCAAAATCTTTTAAACATGTTATCTGATCCAATAAGTGCTTATAGTGAACAAATTAACGATGCTGTATCGATGTCTTCAATGGAGGGTGATGATATTGTCATGTTGCCTGCATCAGGTGCTTTAGAATATGTGATGGCAACCCCGCCAGGAGAATTGTCAATTGCTGGTAATATTCTCTCAGAAAGTGACACTGCAGAACCGTTATTAAGAAATAACTACCATTCCGTCAGCAATAGTAATGACTTTAGAAACTTGGCAGTACATCGTTTTTCCGCGGGTTGGTACTATCCTTACAATATAATTCATAATTATTTAAATCAATTATTAAAGTATTTTTATTTTAATCTTTTCAGATCAAATACAAAACTTGGAGAGCATTTTACAATGTGAATGTCATATACCAAGGTGGGTAATGTTAGGTGAAACGTTTAAAATGTTTTGATATTTCTTCTCCAAACTTTGGAGAATATCCCACATATTCAATTGTTCAAATTCACGATGCGATTCAATACAGATGAGTCGTAATGTGGAAAAGCAACTTAATTTGATCAATTTCGTTTGTAGTCTCAAATTTCTCTCATATTTTTCACGTAACTTTAATTTGCTTTTGGCATATTGTCTGGAAATATGTCGGGCAATGAGATTTTTGCGCTTCTCAAATTCTCTGCGAAAATAATTACTTAATATGTAATGGAAATCGGTATCGTAGCGTCTTATAATCTCCATAAATTCTTCATCTTTTTCATAGTTACGAAATATATCCGAAAATATATGTGTTTGAGAGCGCATACCCGTTTGTTCCAATGCCAGCAATTTGTTACGTACACCATCTAAAATGTTTCTCTTTACTTTATCCATTAAAGCTTCATTATGTTCCCGTTCCAGGCAATATTTTTCAGCAATTTCTTTCAATTTGATATTTTCAATTGTCTTTTCAGTGAGTTGTAAACGCAATATATGCAGCTGCTGTTGCAATTGCCCAGTACGAACGCTCAAATCATATTCACGACATTCAGATGCAACCTCAAACCCATTCAGTCCAGATTGTGCATTGTAGTCCGAATTTATAGTATGGGACTTAATTGTTTTATTACCATCACCAGCTGCATCCATTTCTTTCAAAACACATTCCAAATTTTTCTGACAATTGTCAGTGTTGATGAAAGGTTCTGATAAGCAACCGATTTCTTGAATCTGTTGTTGCATTAGCGTGCACAAACAATTGCGCGCCAATTTTTCAGCATGACTTGTTTTATTAAATACTTTCAGCCATTTGCGACATGTTTCTATGTCGTCGAATTCGGTATTTTTCAATATTAAATCACGCAATTCGCTTAATTGTTCCGTATACAAATAATCCAAAGTTTCGGATTTCGCTTCAAATTCGCTGGCGTCCTTACTCTTCGCATCTTTATTCATGATTATTTCATGTTATATATTAAAAAGGCGATGACATTTATAAGCAAAAAAAAAAAAATATTTGAAAATATTTAAGAGGCAAATTCAATTCTTATTGTAACTGAAAGATAATCGACAAATAATTGAAGTTGGAAAAATATTAATTTTTATACCCTGAGGGTATACTAAGTTTGTTCTTCCGTTTGCAACACCCAGAAAGACGCGTCAGAGACCCTACAAAGTATATATATTCTTGATCAGCGTAAAAAACTGAGTCGATTTAGACATGTGTGTCCATGTGTCCGTCTGTTGTTGGCATTCCCACGGGCGTAAATTTTGAGATATTAAGCTAAAATTTTGTACAAACACTTAGTTTTTTCACGCAGATCGCTATTTAAAATGGGCAAGGTCAGTCAAGAGCCACGCCCACAAAAATATATTTATCTGCTACAAAAATTGAGCTATAAACTTGAAATTTGATATGTACATCTATAAATAGGAGTTTCCTCGATGTGATAAAAATGGGTGCATTCGGATAACAGACACGCCCACAATCAATAAAAATCTTTATATCTGCTACGAAAGTTGACCTATGAACTTGAAATTTGGTGCACTCTTTAAGGTTAGCCCATCCATCGATGTACCAAAAGTGAGCATGGTCGGATAACAGACACGCCCACAATTTACAAAAAACTATATTCAACGTAAAAGTAGACTTGCATGCTGATAATACAATAATACGTAAACCAGTAGAGGGAGCAACACATATATATTTGCCACGCTCACCGTTGTGGAGGTGGATGATATTTAAGATTTAATTAAATTTAGTTTTTTTCCTTACATTATACATAAATGTTCATGGACAGAGAACAAATGGAAATGGTTAGGTAGTGCCAGAAAGTGATGCTGACCCGATTTATTATTTTTCATTATTTATTAATTAGTGATGTAACGACAATAGTTTTAAGTCTTATTTTATATGATGGTTACTAATATTACAACAAATTATTTATATTTACACATTTGTTTACATAAATGAATAGACCTCAGACGTCACGTTCCTTATCGGTTGGAGCTGCTGACAAATCCATACAGGCAGCAAAGCAACCCACACATAACTCAGGTCATTTAAAGCAAACAATTCAAGAAGATATTAATCATATGGAACAACGGGCCGGAAAACCATTGATAACCAACAACAAAGGTAACAATGTAACCGAATTAGAAGTAAATGCTGAATGCGACTGTGAAAGTCTACCATTCACACATTCATTATCAACCACAACATCGGATTCCAACACGAATATAACTATTATACAAGTGTCAACGGCAGAAAATGATGTTAAGAGTGATGCTGTTGCTCATGAGAATGTGACGGTCACAGAGCAAGCATTGTTGCCACTAAAAAGTACGAACAGTGAAATATTTACATTTTCCGATTTAGGTGGTCAAGAATCGGCAATCATTAGTAATAACATTCCAAGGAAATTGAAACAACACGAATATAAAAGTAATGTTCAAATCATTCCGTCCACTAAATGTAATAATAAAAGCAATAGTAGAAGTAATAGTTGTAATAGTACGACGGTACAAATTATGGGACAAAAGCAATTGAATCAAAAACAAAATCCAAAAATTACAACAGTACATGTTGCTGGCAATGAACCTGCCTACGGTACTTGCTTTGAGTCCATGTCTACGGCGGCGGCATCATCCCATAATATGTTTACGCCGAAAATGTCCAAAAAGATTATTTTATCATCAAATGCTGCATGCATCACCAATATAACGGTAAATACAAAAACAAATGAACATGTAAAGCATAACAGACATAACTCGGAAGAGGGCGGAGGTGGGGTAGGTGCTATAGAGGAAAATCAAACAACAACAGCAAATGCTATGAAAAGCAATTCTTCGAAACATTATGAGAAAGTCTTCCTCTCATCAAGTTCATCTGTGGCAACGGTGCTGCCAGATATTATTTGTGATAGTAACGGTACAACGATAACAACATCCCCCAAACTAGTAAGTCCATCTCAGACACAATCAATGGCCGGAGTGAACAGTTCTAACTTGGGTCCTCTATCACCTTCTTCTCATGTAAAAATGTCCACCAAAGAAACTACTTCTGCAACAACAATTGCCCCAAAACCCGAGAGTAGTTTTCATAATAAGCTGAGAAATAAGGGATCAGGACCAGGGCCAGTCACCAAAAGCACTAATGCAGAAATTATTGAAGATAGAAGTCAGAGTAATAATATAATCTCACATCCTCGACCGTCTCATCCTCGTATACATAGTCCCGCTTTAGCCAGACGTAGAATTGTTTCACCTCTAAATATGCCTACCGGTGGAAATCCTTTACAACTTATGCATGGAGTTAGGCCTCCGTTTGTTTTAAAACGAGGTCTCACCGAAGCTGTAATAACATCGCGACCGAGCCGCAGAGATTTCCCCTTTCTCAATAAAATAGTCATTAATAAAAAGAAATCCAATGCCCAGCTTACGAACATTACAAATGGTCAGAGATGCGTTAATCAGAATACTAATAATAATACTGACAGTCCCGGTCCATCTGTTTCCTCAATCAATTTTATTGCCGCTAATCGCCTAGCGGACGAAGCATTTGAACAACGCAGGCGTAGTTCTTCTACTTCCGATGCCAATCATGAACAACAACAACAACGTCATGGTGGTGGTGGTGGTGGTCGCGGCACCAACAATAATGAATTATCCAATTATGCTGCGAATGCAGTATTACGTTCACCCCCCCAGCAGCAGCAATTTTCTGTAGCCGACAACGGTATCAGCAGTACAACACCAGTATCAACAACAACAACGACGACAACAACAACACATAGTCCGGCCGCTGGTAAACGTATGTCACTACGTGAGCAACAAGTTATGCAGCTACGCCGCGAGATTATGCATCCGGGTGGTGTACGTTTACAATTGCGCCGAAAAGATTGTGTCGGCTCAATAGCTTGGGTAGATGTTTTTGGTGCTGTATGGTAAGAGCTTAATATAATTTTAATAATCACTTCTTTTCACCTTTTCTTCCATTTAATATAGGGTGGCGGGATGGAAGCAAAAAGAGCATCCGGTGTTATATAATGCCCTACACATTGGTGATCAATTGTTATCAGTGGCTGGGATGACGATTAACTCGGCGAATGAAGCGAATAAAATCATTCGAAACACTAACACGCTTTTTGTAAGTGTCTATTTTGCAATAGGACTGAAATATTAAAATATCCTTCTCATGTATACATACCAACTTGCAAGTCACGTATTACGCTGAATATAGTTCTTTGCAAATTTTGGACAGGTCTATTATACGACCACGCCTATTTTTAGCACATCGAAAGATGGGACAAATTGCTAAATTTAAACTTTATGGGTTAATTTTTGTGATAGATAAATAGATTTTTGTCATTTGCGGGCGTGTCTGTTATCAGATAGCGCCCATTTTATATGTACATATATAATTATTGATATACATACGAAATTTTATTATAATTATGAAATTTACTTTTTAGGTAGAAGTACTGGTGCGACGTATCCCTATGGGTCGAGGATATGCTATCAGACGAGAAAGGGAGTGCCAGTGTCTGGGACTTATACGGGATGGTAATACAGCAACGATTGTAGATGTGATACCAAACAGTTTAGCTGCTCGGCATGGTTTGCCACCCAAGGTAATCAGCACCATTCCCTGCCCCCTTACGGCCATTATTTTCATTTCATATTAATTTTCCTTTAAATTGTAGGCTCAATCGTTTGATGGGACCACACTAACCTGTTGGATGCTAACAGAAATTAATGGCCGTCCATTGAATCTATTTTTTAAAGACAATGAAATACGTGATCGTTTAAATTCAGTAGGTCGTGATATATCAATTTTGGTGCAGCCTTCAGATTTAATAACAAAATTAAAGAAACAATTGAAATCGTTGCGCGGTTATAAAGAATATTTGGTGCAATAATTGATACATTTAGTAGTGCATGCGGCATGAAATTCCTTAATCAAAATAGTCCATAACATTTTATATACATTACAAAAACATAAATATATATGCAGTAGAGGGCATGCTTTTCATTTTCATTCAATCACAATGAAAAAGATTAAAAAGAAAAAAAGTCCTTCCGTAGTCAGTATAATCAAATCAACTCTATATATATATATATATACATATACAACATATACTCATAGTTTTATAAGATTTTAGGGTTTTTTTCTAATTAAGATGATATAGGAATTTTTATAAAACAACAAAAAACAATATATATATAAAGGATATATATTTACAGTTAACTTTTATAACCTCTTTCAAACTTCACAAAATGCTAAAAGTTAGACATTTAAAAAAAGTAAAAAAAAAAAAAAAACAACAAAAAATATTTAATCAAAGGTTTTATGGAAACAACCGAAAAATTGAAAATTTTCGAAATTGCAATCTATTACAGCAGTACAATTATTAAGGCACTTTTTACACAAAATTGTTATCAACCCATACGATGCGGCGTGTTACAGCATTATTATTATTATTATGTAATTTATATCTAACACCATTTAAGCAAGAAAAGGGTATATTCAGTTTATCTCAATGTTTGTATTTTTATTTTTACCGTTACATTAACTATAAATTTCTGAATTTAATCATGTTCGTCCGATCGCTTTTTTTGTGATATTTCCATGAAATTGTTGTTATGTTGTGTTCTTTACTTCACTGCCCTTCAACTTTAGTAAGCAAAACAGCCTAAGAATAATATACAAGTTAATATAAAATAAAAGAATGGAATGCGAACGGCTTCGTTGTTGTGGCAGAAGAGAGCGCATTTTATAAAAGCGATGCTGCCGTCACCTTGGGTGATGCCAAAGTTTATTTACCGTGTTTTTCCAAAAATAAGACACTGTCTTATAATTTTTTTAAGTCCCAAATACGCGCTAGGGCTTACTTTGGGGGGTAGATCAAAATATACGTATTTTTATATTCTTTAACTTAATATAAATTTTACATAGCATACAGAATTTAAAATTTATTCAATTACAGTCATTTCATCTTCTTCATAAACGTCGTCATACAGTAAATTCTGAATTATATTTTGATTTTTTAACAAATTTATTTCCTGTTGAATCATTGGTCCAAATCCCTCGTCTTTTTATCTAGGGCTTATTTTCGGAAAAACACAGTAGTTGTTGTTGACATAATATTTTAACAAAGTGGGCCTGTAACACCTTATTATATTTATTATATTAAATATTATATTATAATATATAACAATGTATTATGAAGGAAGTTCTCATAAAGTTTAAAATATTTTGTAAAAAAAAAGTTTGCCCAATTTTCACCCTAATAGTCTATACATCTAATTTTCTTTTTACACGGTAGATACGTTCCCAAAAAATTCATGTAATAAAAGATATTGGCTAAATAAAAGAATAGTAGATTGGTTCCAGACCTAAAAAAAAATTGAACATCGTGTTATAACCAAACAATTCGTGTAAAAAGAGAACTTTTTCATATGAACTCGTGTAAAAGAATTCGTGTAAAAAGAGAATTAAGTGCATTTAGAATGTCTTGCTTAACTTTTTTTTTCGGATATTAAACCATTAATCCATATAGTAAGTTGTTGACAGTTTTAATAATTATAACCTCCACAAAAGAATTGGAGGATGTACTAAGTTTATCACTCTATTTGCAAGATTCAGAAGTGGTGTAGGGTATTAAATGGTCGGTCTTAACTGACTTGGAATATTTACTTCATTTTCATGTAAATACATTATGTAATTTTTATTTTTATTTTGAATGGTTATTCAACATATATTCGTCAGCTAAGATGCATTATGTACTTACAGTCACAAGCCAGCCAACTAATTGAACTTTTAAATAATGAATAATTTTGTTTGTTGTTTGCCATTGCTTGTGTTTATTGAGAATCTATCATTATTATAATTATTATTAGATTTGTAGTTTTTTAAAGCGTTGTCACACCTCCATTTCTCTTTATATGCATACAAAAGCAAATATTAAAAAAAAGTTACATATACACATATATACACATGTAGATACCAATCGATTTATATGAGTAAACCGTTATTAATCGTATTTACAGTTGCTTTTTTTTTATTTGTTATTTCAACATTTTTTTTTCTTTAATCATCTTCATATGCAATATTGTAGTGCCTCAAAATCCTTTTCACAATTTACACATTTATTCATACGGACATACATACATGAAATAACTTCATTAGAATATTAGTTTAATTTTTTCTTAATTAATTTGTAGTGTTATAATTAGGTATTTGGTTTTTTCCACTGTTAAATTATAAATTTCTTCCAATTGATTGTAGAAATTAAAAAAGAAATAAAAAAAAAAAAAACAAGAAAAATTGTCTAATTATTTGCACATTGAGTATTGGTAATGGCTGCGTCCGTTTTTTGCTTCCAAATGCGAAAATTATACGCGTTGGTGTCTAAGGTGGAATATATAAAAATTGGCATCGAATTTGTCATAATCCATAGAACATTGTCATCATCAATCTATGGAATATATTCAATAATTTCTAACATTACTGTTAATGCTTTTAAGCATATAATTACCGTTAGATCACCGGGATAAATCATACGTTGTGCATCCTGTGCTACCGTTCCATGAGTATCGGCTGAAAATCGTTGAGCGGTATTCCAACAACCGACACCATTACGTTGTATTTCAGCATAAAAGACTACACCGGTAGCGGGATCGTATTCATGCATTGTGGATTGACGATCATCTCCCCGTTTACCCAACCAACGGAAATCTTGATTATAATTGCCACTGTCAGCATAAGTTTTATTTTGTAAAACAGCACTGTTGACGAAAAACTCGTTATTACTGGCCATGGGATGAAACAGTACATTACGAGAACCATCCTTTTCTTTTGGACCCAAAGTTATCGAGAAGATGCCATCATTCCAGCTAAAAGATTGCCCTCCTATAGTCATATCCCCGGCCAATGGGTCAAAGTGAAAGAAATTATGCTGGAAAGCCCATATATCATTTGTAGCGAAACTAAGAACCACACACACACAAATAATTTAATCATATTATACTTGAATAATAAAATTCAGTACATACTTGTAAACGTATAATTCATTGTGTAGTAAATCGGGTATATAAGCGAAAGCCTTATCACAGCCTTTATCTGTATCCACGGTTATACTAGCCAAGCCGTGTCCTTCCACAACAATTGTGGATGGTATTTCAAAACGTTTTATCAAGCTGTCACTCTTAAGATCAATAATCCAAATTGAGGGTTTCTGTACTTGTTGTAAATCATCTAAGTGTGAAAACAAGTGAAAACAATTTAATAAAATTAAACAAAAAATTGTTGTACCAACCTGGATATTCCAAAGCACCGGTATCGATAAACCACAATCGGCCACAACTATCTGTACTGGTACGATATACTGAAACTAAATGATTGGAATTTGCCTGCAATTGTTATTTTTTAAATCAATTACCAGATAAATGAATTTCTATTTAAGGTATATACCGTACCTTCACTTGATTGAATTCGAAATTAGGATAAGCGTGCAATTTTGGACTGGGCTGATTGCCATCCTTTTGTAAATCGATGTAATTAAGAGTGGACGGTATACCAACTCGACGGCGGGGCATTGTTACAAATAAACGATCTTTATAATGCGTTACACCCATGGGTATATTATTGTATGGTATGTACGAGGGAGGATTTTGCTGATTTTTTTTCACATTATTTGAAACATAACGTTTGATTCGGGATTGTGCGTTTTGATCAGGAAAATAAATCACATCTTAAAATAGGTGAAAAAAAAGTCTAATCATTTAATACCCTACACCACTTAGTTTCACATATTAATCTACAATTATTTTCGTTGTAGAAATATCATTATATGGAAGGGGCTAATTATATATAACAAAATTTGTTACAGCCAATTATTTAGCAAATTTCATGAAAAAATATTAACAATTAGACTTATTTCATTCATTTCGTTATATGAAAAGAGGTTCTAAAAATAGTCCGATCAGGTCGAGATGTATATATGTACTATTACATTTCTATTACAAATATTATAAAATATAAATAAAACAATAACAACAATAATAATGCATATAAATCAATGAATATAATGCCGCCTTTATACAATTTATTATCACTTATTAGACATCAACAATAATTTGTTGAATTTAATTATCTGTTAACTATATCCACATATATATATATATAGATATATACGTATGTGTGACATTTACCTCCAGTTTTTCGATTGCCTGAATTAGTAATTGTTGGTGGCTGAAGATTGGATGTAGTTGCATCCATATCACCACGATTATAAAAATCTATTTGTTTCCATTTAAAAACTTCTATCAATCCTTCACCAATTACCAAAGTCCAACATAGAATCGTAATAATTGAAATACAAAATACGGTACGAAACATTTTTTTACAAAAATATTGCGCTTCGATCCGCGTTCAAGTAACAGTATGTAAATACTGAGTTTTAAAGAGAAATGTTTTCTTATTTATATACATATGAGCGGAGGGGGAGGCAGAGTTGTTTCCACTCTTAGCATCTTGTGTAGTAGTTTTTATTAAACTCTTGCCGGTGCTTTTTCCCAAGGGTGAAGATCGATTTTTTTGATAATCCGCACACAATAGCCAATAAGAAGAGAGCATCTTTTTTTATTGTTATTAATTGTTTTCATGACTTTCAAACTTGAAAAACTACCTTTACTGTTTAAACATTGTAACGTGTAAAATTTATACAGCAGTGAATATGAAATTTTCTTTCTGTCATTTGTTTTTTCTACAAGATAAATGAAACAATAAAAATTATTTTGGATAAATTGGTCTTTATTTTCCTTTTTTACTCTTCTTTTTCGGTGGCGTAAGAATTTCTTTATTTTCTTTTTCATCGTTTTCTTTCATATCTACACTGAATCCTTTTATGTAGGGTTTCACCAGTTGAAATACCAGCTTTTCATGCTGTATATTGGTAGAGTCCAAACTTAAACGCACAACAACAGGATCGAAAGCATGAAACACTACCTTGCCGCAACGTTGTGTGTAGTCCTAAAAATTTCATAATAATGAAAAATAAAATCAAATACTTTTTAGAGCTCAACACGCACCTCTTCATTATACGTGAATACAACGCTGTGCGTCTTTTTATCATCTCTTAAAGATGCCAAATAGACAGTACCCTCCAAACCATATTTTGGTATAAGAATTTGTAAAGCATTTTTACGTATGAAAAGTATGTACCTGAAATGATATAGAAAAGTGAGTGAAAAGTAAAAAAGGATAAATGTGTAGCCAATACCCCTCCTCATCGCGGGTTTTCTCCCGGAAGAATAAATGCGTATTGAGAGCCACCGAAGCACGTCCCGCATATTGGGCCATTTTATGACGATAATTAAGATTGTGACAAAGTTCTTCGTTAGCTTTCTTGTCCAAAAGTCCTGCATAGGTGCTGTCCGCTCCAATGGATGCTGCCAAAAGTCTGTGCACTATAATATCCGAATATCTGAAATGAAAATCGCTAACAAAAGATCTTTTTCTAAAAATCAGACAAGTAGTCACCTTCGTATTGGCGATGTGAAGTGTGTGTATATTGGAGCAGCTAAACCGTAATGAAAATATTGATCCATTGACACTGTTCCGCTAATAAAATATACTGCCTGCATCATGCAACGTGTAGCCAGTATACGTATCATGGTATTAAAATAGGGATTGTCTGCTTTTACACATTTATCCAACGAATTGGCAAATGCTAGACCCGATTCGACCTTAATGGTGAAACCGCGATTTTGTGCCGCTTTAATGAGAGGATCAAAATTACTGGGCGGTGGCTTGGGATGCCGTCGTAACATGGCGCACTCTGTAAATTCATTAACAATATGTTCGGCTACCGTTATATTGGCTAACAACATAAACTCTTCTACCATCGAGTTGGTGTCCCTTAGTTGTTTTGCTTCGACATCCAGTGGTTCATGCGTTTCGCTATCCACTTGAAAACGAATTTCGGGTGAGGCCAAGACAAGAGCTCTTAAAAATACAAAAAAATTTTTTCATCATTATATGGATGATTTAAAAAGAATCCCTTTCTACCCCTTGTCCATACGACGTTTTTTAAGAATCTTGGCTAAACGATTTAAGTTACGTAAAGATTTGGCAATTTCACCAGTTTGTGCAGTATCGTCTATTATTATTTGTGCTTGCTCGTAAGTCATGGCCGCTTTTGATTTTATGATGCTTTTATGAAAGCGTTTATTCAAAATATTGGCATCATTGTCCAGTTCCCAGATGCATGAAAAGGCAAAACGCTCTTCACCGCCCACCAATGAACACAAATTCGAACTCAATAATTCGGGTACCATGTCGATACGTTTGCCTATTAAATAAACGGTAGTACCTCGACTTGCCGCTTCTTTATCCAAAGCATTGCCAGGTCTTATAAAGTGGCTGACATCCGCAATATGTACACCAACTTCCATATTACCATTGCTCATTTTGCGACAATGTAAAGCATCATCTATATCAGTACAGCCAGGCGGATCTACGGAACATATATGGTAATCCCTCAGATCTACACGTTCTTCGTAATCCTGTTATTTAGTAAAAATTATTTTTTTGGAAATATAGATTGTTTACTATAAAGTACTACCTTTGGTGTTATAGTCCATGGCATTTTGGGTAAACAATTTAGCACTTGTTCGGAAAATTTGCTGTGTGGCACATCGTGCTCCAACAAAATCACTTCATTTTCAGTTGCCACATCACCCAAGGGACCGAGTGAACGTACGAAATGACCATTTGGATAACGTGAACTACGTGGCCACGTATCTATGGCCACTATGATACGTTGATTTTGCAATATGTCGGCTTGACGTGTTTCAATGCGAATCCGTGGAATTTTACGATCAGCCGGAATGAAAATGTGCCGAGTAGTGCCTTCCAATAATGTTGGCTTTAGAATGCCACAATACTGACGTCTTTTGCGTCGTATAATGCCCACCACCTTGGCCGTTGGTTTTTTGGTCAAATTTTTTTTAGTAGTATTTATAACAGTTGTTAAAGTTTTTTCAATTATATGCTCCTTTTCATCGTTATCTTCGGTGTCAGCTTCTTCAAGTACAACATCACTAGGTGCGGACCATTCAGCTTCCGGTAACAGTTCGATTGCTACCAAATCTCCATTAACTGCGCGATTAAGTGATTCTCGTCCTTGAATAAGTATCTGGAATAAAGTTGTGATAGTAAAGCAAATGTAAAGGATGATCATAAATATAGATCTACATTATTCTCGTAACCTTCAACGGTTACTGTTCCCTCGAGGAAATTTTCTCGAGAAGCTTGGAAGCTGCCTTGTAATAGACGTTTAGATCGTATACCTTCAATCATTTCATCTGAACTTAAATGTAAAGGAAATATAGCTGGAGAGTTGCTCTCTTTTGTACCATCATTGGATTGTGCATATTTATCAATTAACATTGGAAAATCTACCAAACTTTTGATATAATCCTCTGACATAGCCGCCAATAAATCTTCCTTTTCGGCATATTCCTTATTTTTATAATCGTCCGTTAATAGTACAACTCTGGTAACTTTGTTTGTAATATCTCCTGCTCTAAAAATTCCACATCTTTCTTGAGCTTCTAATATATGAGTATCATACCATTTAGCAGCATAACGTATAGCACGATCGTTACGATCATTAGCTGTTTCACCGGGCTTTCGTTCCACATACGTTTCTCTATATTTATATATATTCGATTTATAAATCGCACAAATAATGCTTTAATAGAACAACTTACATATGATGTTCATTAACAAATATATAAAAACCACGTGGTTTGTATTGAATCACATCCAGTAAACGTTTGTAAACCACAGCACTGCGATGTTTAATCTCATCTAAGACGGTGGTCAGTATAATGATATTACAAATGGCATTTTCTTCAATAACGTCGATTTGGTGCAGCAACACATTCGTATCGAGAATTAGGTAATGAGGGAATGGGAATATATTGCTTTTGACCAAGCGATCAGAGCGTAAAGCTATATCTTCTTCCTCTTGTTGACACAGGTTGCACAAATCAGAACCGCATGTCAAATCGGTACGCAAGTAATGCTCCCTTACGACCTATATAAATAACATTTATATATTATTTATATATTAACATAAAATGATTTATTCACACCACACCTTAAGAATATTGCCTTTCTTTGTTTTCCGAGTATATTCTTTAATTGTTTGCATTATGATCTTTTAATACTTTTTATAAATATTCTAAAATTATATTAATTATTTGATTAACAATATATTTGTTGAATCCAGCAAATAGAAGAAGAAAATGTGTGATGTGTTTATCTCGCTTGGACTAACTGTTTCTCTTAAGCAAATTTACCCACTTCGAAATATGTAAACAGCTGATTATATTTCATTTACAATTTATTGTTATATGGCAACGTTACTTAAAATACATTGCTACACGTGCTTGGTGTTTATTTGTTTGTATTTAAGAGTTAGAAATATTACAATTAAATTAATAAAAAAGAAAAAATGGTGATTGTTGAGAAAAGTTTCCCCAGAGGAGGAACATTATCAGTACATAAAAGAGTTAAGGATGACGAACAAACAGAGCAAATTGTAAATAGTGCTGAAATTAAGAGCAAACTATTATACTTTTCAATTCGGATTCAATTTCAATTTGTTTGTAGGTGTTTGGTGCTGTTCAAAAGAAATTCAAGAAATCCAAGGCTAAGGCGGTAGAGTTAAAGGAAGATGAAAGTTTAGAAGCTTCCTCTGCTGAGCTGTTAAATCATGACACCATCCAGGAAGGCATGATTATAATGGGGATTATTAAAAAAATTGATCAATTGTTTCTTCATGTGTCATTACCTGGCCGTATGACAGCTAAAGTATCTGCTTTAGATATATCTGATGCTTATACTAAATCTGTAGAAAGGTTTCTTCACAATAATCAAATTGAGGGATACAAATCTTTGCCCGATCTATATAAAATTGGTCAATTAGTTTATGGTCGGGTGCAAGATATAAAAAAAAACGAACGTGGTCATACTTTGATTGAGATGAGTTTAAAACCCAGCTTTATGTATTCCGAGTTGAATCACGAGGGAGTGCGTAAAGGGTTCATATTTGCCGGTAGCATTGAGGCTATAGAAGAACATGGCTATATAATGGAATGTGGCATTAAAGGCGTACGATGTTTTTTACCTTTTGATAAATCCGAAATGGGTCTAGAAATTGGACAATTTTTATTTATGAAAATAACTAAAGTCACTCATGATAAAGCCGCATCTACATGCATTTGTAAACAAATGCCACCAGATGAACTTGCTGTGAAAAATCAACCGGATATTAATCTGGACTATTTGCTACCCTCAACCATTGTAAAATTTCGTATCAATAAATTGCTACCTAATGGTGTGCAGGGTACAATTATGGATGAAACGTTTACAGCCTATGCCAATGAACATCAATTAACTGATCCACTTACGTTGCCTGATGATTTGGAAGTGAATACTACATATCAGGCTCGTATTCTGTATGTAATGCCATTAACGAAATTTGTTTTTGTGACATTAAATATACGCGGTGAAGTAGCAAATTCTGAGACACAAGATATTTTAAAACGTGGAACAATTATTGAAAATGCCAAAGTCCACCATTTGGGTACCGGAGGTGTTATAATGATTTTAAATGACAATATAAAAGGTATCCTGTCATACAAAACTGTAAAAGCCAATTATAAGGGTAATTATGATCAAGATGTTTTATTGACAAAGTATGCGAACAACAGTATTCACAAAGTTCGTATTTTGGATTATGATGCAATGGACTCTTTGTACATATGTACTGATGATGCGCACATAATCAATGAGAAATATTTTATGTTGGAAGATTTGCAACCGGGAGATTTTGTTACGGCCATTATACAAGAACGTAATGAAAAAATTGGTGGCTATACCGTTCAAGTGGGAAAAATGAGAGGTAAATATATATATATATATGATTTTAAAAATATATTAATATAAAAGATATGTTTGTTTATGTGTAGGCATTATTGAGAAATTATACTTAGCATCACCCGCTAAATTACTGGAAACGGGAACTAAAATAAAGTGTCGCGTCATTTGCACAAACATGGAGCGCGGCATTATCTACTTAACGAATCGTGCTGAATATATGACTAAAAATTGTAAACTTTTAAAATCGGTTGAAGATGCTAACATAAATGCCAAATATATGGGTACCGTAGTGAATTGTAGTGACGGGAATTTTACGTTGGTGAAGTTTTTCGGTGATACTAAAGGAGCATTATATAAAAGTGAAATAGAAGTTGCCACCTTGATTGAAGGGCAAACCATGATGTTTCGTGTTGCTAGTAAAAAGGACGGACAACTGATTTTGAGTTTATTGGAGAGTGAATTCAAGTTTGGTGAAATTTGTCCCGTTACTGTGGTACAAAATTTAGAATCCGGTCTAGAAGTTCAAGTAGTATATCATTCGAATAATGGCACCGAATGTATAGTTAAAGGTCTCATACCGACGCGTCTTCTATCTGACTTTGAAGATTTGTTGCTGGCGAAATTGGGCATATTCAGCATTGGTGATGAGTTAAAAGCCGCTTCCATATCTAGCAACATTTTCAGTTTACGTGATGTTGAATATTTTGGACGAATTGTTGTGCCCAAATGGCACGAAGTAAATCGTGGTGATGTTGTAAAAGCTTATGTGCAAAATGTGTCTGGTGAAGATGATGTTGTTGAGTTAACGGTGGCAATTGCTAATTATAGGAAACCTGTAAAGTTGCACGCTAAAATGTTATTAACGAATGCTTTGAATTTGGGCAATATAACACTATCAGCCGAGCAAGTTCTCTATGTGAAAATTGTGGGTAAAGAAATTGCCACCAAAACTATGGCATTATCGGGGAAATTAATGGATGTGTGGCAGGGTAAATTAGATGTTACGGCAGAATATGTGGAAAGGTAAGTTTTTTTTTTTATAAATGTTTAGAGTAGAAAAAGATTTTAGGCTTCTTTAGAAGATTGGGTTTAGTTGTGTCCGTCTGTCCCTCTGCCTACCTATGTAAATATTTGCGCAAGCTTTTTTTGAGATATTTCGAAGGAAATTTGGTACAAAGACATGTATTAGTCCAAAGAGAAACTTTATGGAAAATGAACCGAATTGGACCATTTTTAGAATCCCTCCCCATGTAAGGTTCTATTATAAAAAAAGTTAACAACATTTTGTTGTTTGTCAATCGGATCATATTTAGAACCCTTTTCCATATAATGATATGTCTACAACTAAGTATAGCACAACTTGTGGAATGAAGTGTTGTAGAGTATCGTCTTGATTGACTATAACATTTTCACTTGTTTTCAAAAATATTTACTTGTATTTTTTTAGCTATTTAAACGAAGTGAAACAAATAAAGAAAGCTCTTAAGAAAAAGAAAAGTTCTATATCTAAATATTCGGTTGGTCAAAAAGTCACCGCTCGTTTTAAATATGTTGATGAATCCACCAATGACTGGATCTATACTTTGAAAAATACCGAAGCTTTTGGTATTGTTAAATGTCATCAACTAAACAAATTACAGATTCCAAAGCCAGATGAGTGTCAAGAATGTATAATAATTTGGATAGATTATAGCAATGGTGTTTTATATTTGAGTAATAGAAAATCCGATGTTCATCATATAAGTCAAGGTGAAAAGATAGCGGAAAATTTATTTGGAACTTATCCTCTATATCATGAAGCTAAAGTTTTATTTAAAAACCAAACTATTATGGTTTGTTCATTGAAAAAGAAAAACCAACCGCCCATTTATTGTCCTGTAAAACTATATTTCAATGATATTGAACAGATTGCTGCGGCCACAATTGCAGAGGGTGACTTTTTAAAATTGGCCTTCATACATCGTACTCTTCCGATAGCGGTGCCACAGCATATTCATAAATTATATCATGTATCAAATAAAAGAAAAAATACTGCTGAAGAAAATAATATAATTGGTAAATCGAAAAAGGCTAAAGTCCAGGAGAAGACAGAAAAAGGTCTGCAGGCAAATGCTGTACTGAGTGCTTCTTCTTCTGATAGTAAATTGAAAAAGTCTAAATTACAGGAGAAGATAGAAAAAGGTCTCCAGGCAAATGCTGTACTGAATACTTCTTCTTCTAATGATAAATCGAAAAAGTCTCAATTCCAGGAAAAGAAAGAAAAAGATCTCCAGGCAAATGCTGTATTGAGCGATTCTTCTTCTGATAGTAAATTGAAAAAGTCTAAATTACAGGAGAAGACAGAAAAAGGTCTCCAGGCAAATGCTGTACTGAATGCTTCTTCTTCTAATGATAAATCGAAAAAGTCTCAATTCCAGGAAAAGAGAGAAAAGTCTGTGAAAACAAATACTCCACAGGATGCTTCTTCTACGCCAAAAGTATCGCCCGATTCCATTTCAAAAATGGGTGAGGATTCTACCAGTGAAACGTTATTCTTTGTTGATAAAACTCCCTCGAAAAAATTAGTTAAGGATACTGTTCCCGCTTCTCTTGAATGCACTAAACCGAAAAAAGTGAAAATGATTATGAAACAAATGCCTAATGTTAGTGGTTTCTGGAATACCGATCTAGGTAATCTCAATGGTGGTGAGGAGTCATCAGAGGATGAATTGGAAGTTCCACAAAATGAATCAGAAGTGAAAGTGGTGAAAAAGAAATTATCGGCAAGTGAAAAGTTTAAACTAGAAAGGGAAGAAGAAGCTCGGCTGCGAGCTATTGAAGAAAAGTACAGTGATCCGAAGCAAATGCCCGAAACAATTGATCAATTCGATCGTTTAGTTTTATCCGAACCCGACAGCAGCAAAAGCTGGATCAATTATATGGTTTTTCATTTGCAATCAAGCGAAATTGAAAAGGCTCGTGCAGTGGCGCGTCGTGCTCTCAAAACTATATCATTTCGAAACGTACAAGATCGTCTCAATGTGTGGATAGCATTGTTAAACTTGGAGCTGCGTTATAACAACAAAGAGACTTTCAACGATACCTTGAAAGAAGCTTTAATGTGTAATGATCCAAAAAATATTTATTTACGTACTTTGGAAATATTAACGGATGCACAGAAAACTACAGAACTACTTGAATTGGTAGCGGTGGCAACGAGAAAATTTGGAAAATCCGAGTTAGATATTTGGCGAGCAGCGGCCAATGCTTTATTTACTATTGGAATGGCGGAAAAAGCTCAACAATTGTTACACAAGTCATTAGCATCTCTGCCTGAACGTGAACGTCAGTATTTTTGCAATGTTTCTGTATTTTGAGTAATAATCTAATTTATATGTTTCCAGATGTAACTGCAATTGTAACGTTTGCCAACTTAAATTACAAACATGGCTTTAGTGAAATGGCTCAAACTTTACTCGATCAAGTCATAACATCGTATCCCAAACGTGTAGATGTTTGGTCACAATATGTTGATATGCTGATTAAAGAGGAACTAATCGACTCAGCACGGTAAGCTGAAGTTTTAAACTTTTAATAAATAAAAAAAAATTCTTTGTATTCCAACAGGAATGTTTTAGAACGAGCCGTTTGTCAAACTATACCACTTAGAAAAATGCGTACAATTTTTAAAAAATATTTAGAATTTGAGGAACGTTACGGTGATGATGCCAAAATTCAAAGAGTGAAACAACTTGCTACAGATTTCGTTAATAAAAGTCAACATTTATAAACAAAAATTATTTACATAAAATACAATTTTTTACTGAATCGATCAATCAATCAATCCATCAATCAATCAATTAATTGCTGTTCTGTAAATTGTACAAACATGGTTAGATCAATATAAATTATAAGGTATGTACAGTTTTAATTTAAATCACTTTGTATACAACTTTATTTTTTACTATTTTCTCTCAATGGCACAATCTCTCTGACTTACAACAATTAAAGTAAAAATGCTTTTTTTTTGTTTGAAATGTTAAATATCGGGTAGCAAGTACAAAATTAATCAATTAAACAATCATTCAATTCTGTAAACTACAAACAAATCTTGGACCAATATAAATTATAAGGTGTGTACAATTTTAAATCACTTTGTATACAACCCTGTTCTTTGTTATAATCTCTCTGACTTATAATATTTAAAGTAAAAATAATTTTATTATGTTTAAAGCATTAAATATCGGGTAGTATGGGTGGACAAGTGCAAACCAAATGCTTATCACCGTAAGCATCATCGATGCGTGCAACTGTTGGCCAAATCTTTGTCTCGGGCTTTACAAATATCTATATATAAAGTGACAAAAGAACAAGACATTGATGTTTGTTAAAAAAGTTAAATATATAACCGTTACTTACCGCTGGAAAAGCTCCTAGCTCACGATCATAGGGCCTATTCCATTCATTTGATATTACTTGAGCTTGAGTATGAGGCGCCATTTTTAGAGGATTTACTTTCTTATCTAAGCGACCCGCTTCGATTTCAGCAATTTCAGCACGAATCGATATCATGGCATCACAAAAACGATCCAATTCTTCTTTGTCCTCAGATTCGGTGGGCTCAATCATAAGCGTACCACCCACTGGCCACGACATGGTGGGAGCATGAAAACCATAATCCATTAAACGTTTAGCAATATCGACCGCTTCAATATTTGCGCTTTTTTTTAAGTCTCGTATGTCCAAAATAAATTCATGTGCCACCAGACCATTTTTAGGATCTTTGTAGAGAGTTTTGTAATGTGTTTCGAGCCGTTTTGACATGTAGTTGGCATTCAAAATAGCCACTTGGGTGGCACGTTTCAAACCTCGACTACCCATTAATTTTATATATGTCCAAGATATTGGCAGAATGGCAGAACTGCCAAAGGGTGCTGCCGATACAACACCAAAGCTATTATTTTCACTACCCTCCAAAGGACTGATGACGGGATGATCTGGTAAATAGGGAGCTAGATGTGATTTAACACCAATGGGTCCCATGCCGGGTCCACCTCCACCATGTGGTATACAAAAGGTTTTGTGTAAATTCAAATGCGATACATCACTACCGTAATCACCTGGACGACATAGACCCACCTGAGCATTCATGTTTGCCCCGTCTAGATAAACTTGACCACCGTGCCGGTGTATAACGTCACATATATCGGCTATAGTTTCCTCAAACACACCCATCGTTGAAGGGTAAGTCACCATTACGCAGGACAAGTTGCGAGCGTACTCGGAGGCTTTATCCTTTAAATGTGTCATATCAATGCTGCCATCGGATAGAAGACGAATGGGTTCTACTTTCATGCCAGCCATTTGAGCGGATGCTGGATTTGTGCCGTGCGCTGAAATAGGAATTAAGCAGACATCTCTGTGACCCTCTCCCCGATGTTCATGATAACTGCGTATGACACGCAGACCAGCATATTCACCCTGAGCCCCGGAATTAGGTTGTAGAGAAACTTTATCATAACCCGTTATCTCGCACAAGTCCCGCTCCAATTCTTTAAACAGTTGATGATAGCCCTTCGCTTGGTCTACAGGTGCGAAAGGGTGAATGTCCGTGAAATGGCGGAAAGAACAAGGCATCATCTCTGTTGTCGAATTGAGTTTCATTGTACACGATCCCAAGGGTATCATGGAGTGTACTAGTGATACATCTTTATTTTCCAATCTCTTCATATACCTTACCATGCGAGTTTCACTGTGATGGGAGGTGAAAATTGGATGTGTCAGAAAAGGTGAGGTACGATGAAATTTCGTTTTTCCTATGCCCTGTTCCAGTATATCATGCTTTGCTAGCACGTCATCCAATGATTTGCATTTGAAAATCCATAAAATATCGTCAACATCCTTAGGTGTCACCGTCTCATCCAATGCAATACCCACACTGCCATCTTTAAAATACCGAAAATTAATACGTTTCTCTTCAGCTCTAGTTTTAACTTCTTCGGCCCCAAGTCCATTGCACGGTTGGATGTGTAAAGTATCAAAAAAGTATGCATTGTTCACCACGTGACCGCCATCCTTAAGACCGGTTTGTAAAGCCAAAGTGAAATGATGTATTCGATTAGCAATGGCCTTCAAGCCTTCGGGTCCGTGATATAAAGCATACATCGCCGATATATTGGCCAGAAGAGCTTGGGCAGTGCAAATGTTGCTGGTCGCTTTGTCACGTCTGATGTGCTGTTCGCGCGTTTGTAAGGCCAAGCGATATGCATCATTACCATCCATGTCGCGTGTCACACCTATCATGCGGCCCGGCATTAAACGAACTAAATTTTGTTTGCATGCGAAAAAGCCTGCATGTGGTCCGCCATAACCCAAAGGTACACCGAGGCGTTGAGAAGTGCCAATAGCAATATCAGCGCCAAACTCCGCGGGCGGTCTCAGTAGTGTTAAAGCTAGAAGATCTGTTGCCACAACCACTAATGTCTAAAAAAGTAGCCCGAGTAGAGTGAAGTGGGAACTTGAAATTGAATTACTTTTTAAATATTCATCAAATTTACCCCATTTTTACGAGCTAGACCGGCAATATCTTCGAAATCTTTAACATTGCCATACGTATCCGGGTATTGTATTAATATTCCCGCAAATTCTCGTCCACTTAGATTTGCGCTACTAATGGGACCCACTTCAACGTCTAAATCTAAAGCTTCAGCTCGAGTCTGTACCACCGATAATGTTTGCGGGTGTACCTTATTGGAAAGGTATAGTTTTTTACGCTTGTTATGTCTACGGAATAAGAAGAAATAAAGAAAAATTAGAAGGGGAAATCTTTGATATTTTCAAGTTTTACCTTGAACACAAACACATGGCTTCGGCAGCTGCTGTACCTTCATCCAAAAGTGATGCATTGGCTACATCCAGCCCAGTCATTTCCGAAACCATGGTTTGATAATTCAACAATGACTCCAGACGGCCTTGAGCAATTTCCGGTTGATACGGTGTATATTGGGTGGTCCAACCAGGGTTCTCAAATACATTTCGCAATATTGTATGAGGCACATGACAATTGTGATAACCCATACCAATGTAAGAACGCCAGATTTCATTCATTTTGGCCATTTTACGTATCGCTACAATCAGTTCGTGTTCATCTAAATGGAAATGGAGGCATTTAAGAAATATAAGCACCCTCCCCACCTATTAAGGTAACTGTAACAGAGATCAACGTTTACATTCAGGAAGTTATTTAGGCTCGACTGATTGGTTTTGGAAATACACATATGTGTAAAAGTTTAATATATCTTCCGCAAAGAATATAATTGGTTTAAAGAGGAGAAGAAGAAAATTGTTTACTCTACATTAAGGCGCAAATCGTTATTATGCATTTTAAAGTTATGATTTGAGTGTATTAAGGAGGAAGAAATCAGATGAAAGTTGAATATGCAGTTGTTGCCTTATGTGAATAACTTCATTGTGACTTATTTGCTTTATAAAGACCTCCATTATAACAGGAACTTATATGATTTAATCTGGTCCATTTTTAATAGGATTTCCCTTTGGGCCAATACATTGAAATATCGCAAAAATGCGACCTGTATTTTGTGCACAAGAACAAATTTACATGAACAGTTAGGAGGACAGACGGATAGACTGACATGGTTACTTCGATTCAGATTTTGATTCTAAATTGATCGTTATAACTGAAGGTGGGAAAAGCATTTGGCGTTTAGTAGTTACAAACTTCTGCACAAACTCAATATACCACAAGTAGTGCAGGATATAAAAATCCAGGTTTCATGGAGCGACAGGTCTTAGTATCTAAATGCCATAAAAACTCAAAAAAATATAATAAAAACCCATTCACGGGTTTGATGGTTCTAGGAATCGAACCCGCGTTTAATTATTGCATTACTAAAATTAAGCGAAAGTTCAGAACTATGCTCAGAAATTGATACGTGCCGCGCCCACAAAGTTTCTATATAATTGTGAGAGTTATTTAAGATTTTTTCCCCAGTTTAGAGGCCAAAACTATAATTATCGGCATTCAACATCTAATAAGCTTGACAATGATTTTCAATTTATACGAGTTTAATATAAAAAATAATCATTATCAGTTGTTTACAGTATCATCTAAAACATAGTAGTGTGGAGGTGATATTAGATTTCCAGGTTATGACATAATAAAAGTAAAATATTTATATAAATGAAAACTTACTTAACGGTTTATCCAAATTTAATTCACGATTTAATTGAATAGACTTGGGTACCGCCTTTTCCGTTAGCTCATGTAGAGACTTGAAAATGTATATAAAAAAATATATATATATCAACATGGAATTATAAGGAATGAACGGCGAAATACTTTAAAGCCCAGCGTGTCCAGCATAGCGACTACATCAGTTTTCCGCGGTCCTATATGGCGACTGGGAAAATCCGATTTAGTCGGAAAGAGTACATTTTCAACAGCTTGTATGGCTAAATATCGGCCTCTCTGTACACCAGCAGTTCCATGCCAATTCGTTCCAAGTACTGTTATTATTTGTTTAGACCTGACACACCGATACATAACACCGTTATATTTCAGAAAATATGTTATATAAAAAAAATAAATAAATTGTATTTATTCTGAATAAACACTACCGTTCAAATCCAGAGACTAACCGTGAATAAAAAGCTGAATCCGTTCGTTATGATGCTTGAAGTCTATGGGAAATAATTCAGCGGTAAATACTATATATGCTATATGCATTATCACCGGTGGTGATTCCTTATCACTGGTAATCGTAACGTTTCAGCTGATTTTTTTTTACACAAAAGCTGAAGCCGTGTTAATTGTAATCATATTTGTCTATGTATATGTTTTATATATATTCAATAGATTGGAAATTTACTGCATCATTCAAAGTGACGGAAAATATTTACGCATACCCAATACGTATACACTGTATCTACTTGCAATTAATAAAGGAATTTTTTTTATTGCAAAAAAATAAATATAAAAACAACAATATTAACATAAGTATGTGAATGTAATATATTCATAAAACAACAATAATAAATATAAAAGTACAAAAGATAGAGTAATTATTTAATGAAATTCATTAAAGTTTGGAATCTCATATTATCATCTGTCGATGTTACAAATAATTTTAACGGCTGTCTCATAATTTCATTCACTTCAGCTTCTCATTAAAGTGAATAGTGCGGTTATTAAATAATAAGTGAAAATATTATAGTTGGTCAAGCCCGACCATTTCGTACCCAACACCACTTAGATTAGTTGTATGAGGTATTGCCATACTTTGTGAAAAATCATTCAAAACATATAATGGTACCGTCAATTACTAAGTTAATTAGTTGTTCCTTTTGAAATCTTGTCAAAAAATATTTGCCAATTTTCTCCATATAATTTTTTAGAGCGATTTTAAAGACTTTTATTTTAATAAGATCTTATATGGAGACGGGCTCTAAAAATTTACATGAATAGGCAGCCGGACAAAGGGATGTGGTTAAATAAATTCAGTTCAGACTTTGATTGTGAATCGATCGGTTTAATTGAAAGCTTAATATACCCTTGGCTACACAAGTGATGCAGGGTACATTTTAATTGTCATTATTATTATCATTCCCTGGAAGGCATCACGCATACAATATACACAAATACAAATACAAATTATTCGTTTAACAATAAACATTAACAACATTTTATTGATTATAACTAAATTCTTTTGATTTTTGATTCTGCTTAATCATACGCCATATTTACGTACATACAGTTATATTTTTGTATTATATCACAAGGGAAAAATACTGATTTGAGTACATGGGTAGGCAAACATAGTTTCAGATAAACTGCAATATACAATAATGATAATAAATAAAATTTTGTAGTTCATTAAGTTCATTGAGATCATTAAATATAAAAAATTTTGTAGCTAGTAACAGTATATTGTATTAGACAATTTTCTTTTGTGTCAAATAAAGCAGATTTGGAATGAAAGTCAAAGTTGGTTTTAAGCTTTCAGTGTTATTGCTTTAATTGTTTGTTGTTGTAATATTAATGAAACTATGCAACACGCATGTGTACATTTTTTCTTGATAAGGATTATTGTGTGTATGTGTATATTGTATATATATAATAATTATAGTATATATTGACACATTGTATATTAAGAATAAAATTTTAATATTAATTTTGCATTGTACTTGCAATAGTTATTTTATAAGAGAGAAAGAGGTAGAGGGAGGGGGGAGGGATGGTAAAAGTGTGTGAAAAGTATTAACATTTTAGGTTAGTGAAAATTCTGGGATTCATTTGTATTGTATATATATTTAAAGCGGCGATTCTGTTGTTATTGTTGTTGTTGTTCTTGATTTCTTACAATGTACACTCAACTCTCGATTTACATGATTAATTTGTTTCTAATAAATTCGTGTAAAAGCGAAATCGTGTAAGATCAATAACTAGGAAATTCTGTTAAATAAAAAGGTTTTTTTTTTTTAATCGTGTGACATTGAATTCGTATCAAATGAACGTGTAAATTGAAAGTTAAGCGTATTTAAGGTATGTAGAAAATGTAACATGCTTGGCTGTGGTATTTTCTCGCCGTTAAAAAATTTCATCCGCTTGGAGGCCTCAGAGGTATAAAGAATAATAACTTTGACCAGCATCGAAGTCTGAAAATCTGTAGTAGTCTTTGTTTCCTGTAAAAAGCTGCATTAAATTTCTTTGTTAAAACTATTAAGCTGAATTTTAATCAAAAAAACGGGAGCTGATAAATATTTTGTAGGCCCCCGAAAGGAAAAATCCGTAACTAAATGATGGAGTTAGAATTTTATATTCATCCAAAATTTCCATACATACCTTTATACAATAATAATC
Source organism: Ornithomya fringillina (assembly GCA_963978525.1). Taxonomy (NCBI): domain Eukaryota; kingdom Metazoa; phylum Arthropoda; class Insecta; order Diptera; family Hippoboscidae; genus Ornithomya; species Ornithomya fringillina. The sequence goes on along the minus strand of OZ021691.1, from coordinate 29,794,320 downwards.
ATTATAAGTTTAGAAAAATGCCCTGAAACTTGTTAAAGAGAGATTTTATACAATGGCATACTCCTTGTACTTTTATGTATATATCCACGCTATTGGAAATCTGAGGGAATCTAGGATGCACAACGAGAATTAACCAAAAGGCAGTAAATAAAGATACAAACAGGTGAGAAATCAATGAACTTAGAGTAGAAGGCTTATTAAAACCATTCAATCATTTCCGCGAAGTAAAACCTAGCGACCGTTGCGTGTACAGAGTCGTGGAAATTGTAATCATATGAATAAGGCAATTATTTTAAGTGAACAACCCTAATAATGATCCTAAGGAAAAGAGGCGATTATGAGCTATTATGACAGATGATGGATTTTTGGTCGACTGTAGGAACAAATTCAATTTGATAAGTTTGGCAATTGTGTAGTAAGTGCAGAGGATGGACGCAATGGCTCAGAAGAAGTATTGATAAAAAATTTGTTAATATCTGTTGTAGGTACATCAATAGCACCAGTGTTGGGCAAAGAACTGATTTGAGAAGGTGACGTACTTAAATACGATTGTTGATGATATGATGTCAGATTTGTTACATTACCGAGACTACTTTGTGGTGCTTGTATGGGCGATACTAGTGGCGATTTGCTAGATGGCCGTGTTAAGGTTTTTTCTAAGTGTTTTTCGGTTAGAAGGCGATCGTAGAAAGTAGACGTGACAGTCGTGTGGCGTATTTCTAGTTTTGAAGGCGAATAAACCGGTGTGTTGGATCGTGTGATAGTCATCTCTTGATATAATGTATTAGGTGAGGTCGGGCGTGGCAGAAATGCAATAGACGAATCCATTGCACGCAGTTGCGGACTGCTGCTGCTTATTGATTGTTCTGTGTTGCTGAAATAGTTTGCATTGTTGGTGGTGGTGGTGGTGGGGCTAGTGTAGTCTTTTGGAATGGTTGTTAGTGTTGTTAATTGGGTTCCTCCATACGGATTTCTCAACGGCGATGGATTAGCCGATAACTTATTCAATCTGTCATCTTCATGGACATCTACATTGTTTGTATTTAGGTGTCTATCTACTTGATAAAATTTTGTTAAACTATCATTTGTATTACTTAGAATGCTAGAATTTTCTTTAAAATAAATTGGCAATGTGTAATTACGTCTTACCCTACTTTCACATTCTTCACGCTCTTCACTATACCTCCGCCTGGGTGATAAGTCACGCCTTAAATCTCGTGTAGAACGGTATTGGGGAGAATATACACTGCTGTGAGGTATTGATGTAAAAGATCCCGTTGCAGTTAAATCGGAAACACGAATTGCTGGGTGACGTTCTTTTGAAACGGAACGGCTTCTCTCCCGGGCGGTAGCTAGTTCTTCAAGTGAACTTTTTTTGTAGGCCATGTAAACAGAATCTTGAAATAGGGAATCTATATAACGTTGACATTTCTCCTTACAGTAGGGCTTCTCCTCGCACAGTGTATCAATGCTTTTGATGCTATTCTTAATTGAATTAAGACGATCATTAATATTTTCCCCCGTTCTCAGCGGTACTCCGGTATGTGTTCCTGTTCTGCGTAATGGTGAAGTTTCCTACGCATGATAAAACATAGAAAGTGATTTTTCATATTGTAGATATGAGTTAAATTACCCTCATAAAGCGGCCCATAGGTGCTATGCTATTTAGGCTTTCCAACGATGCTGTTGTTGTTGTGTTACCATCTGCAAGAGTCTTCTTAAGAATACGATGAAGTGTTAAAGAATTTTCTGTAATTGTTTGCAAAACATTAGTGGTGGGGCTAACCGTGCGTTCTCTTCCAAGCCGTGTAGATTTAAATTCTGGTTCTTCCTCATCTTTAAAACGAATAACTTTCGGACTTGTTGATCGACAATCATTAGTACGACGTGATTCGTATTCGGTAGGAAATGAACTGTGGGTTAAATGCTTAGGACTGCGTTCTAGCGATTTGATCAATGTTTTTTTGGGTTCTTCACATGATGGTGAAACAATATCTTTAAGCTTTTGATTAAATTCTCTGAAGTTTTTTTGCATTTTAAAGTCGAATGAATGTTTTTCTTCTAATGCTTTAAGGCGTGCTTCCAGTTCTTTGGTGGTTGGTGGTGAATGGCCCTCAACCGAGTAATGAGAGGCTCTGCCTATAGGAGAGCGTGATTTCGAACGAGATGGAGTTGGAGAGGTTGTTTTCTTCTTATCTTCCAACATTCGCATTCGATGCTCTAATTCGCCCATAGTAGGTATTGCGCTATCGTCTGGACTTGGCTCAAGAAGCATTTCTAGAGGATGTATCGGTTGCTTTTGCAATTTACTGCTGGCCGTTTCTTTAGATTTTTTTGTATTCTTCAGCTCAAGAGCACGGTAACGATATTCCAAGTCATCCGTTGACGGTATGTTGTTGTCGCTGATTTCTTTTATAATAGAGCGAGTTGGTGTCTGAGTTTTTTTATCCTGACTACATTTATGGCAGGGTGAGGTCTGGGAACTTTTTGGTTGGGCTGTGCACTTGGTTTCCTCCTCATCGAGATCTTTACCCTCACAAAGCTCTAAGAAGCGATTGATATCCTTTTCGTGAGACAGTGAATATTGAAGTTTAATTTTACGTTCAATTTCTTTAAGACGCTGTTCAACATCAATTTTTTCAACATCTTCCAGCAATTTGATTTGACGTTCCAAAGAACGAAAGCGAGCCTCCAATTCTTTTGTTGAGGGTAGGTGAACGGTTTTCCTCTTAAGATGATGTTTTACAGGATTATTACCCCAATCGTATGGTTCATCTTCCACCGGTTTCGCTTTTTCTATATTTGGTTTTTGGTCGGCAGCTTTCGTGAACTCGCTAATCTCTTGAGAGAGTTTGCATATGGCTTCTGCTTCGGGCGTTACTTTATTTTCATTGTTATGTTGGGTTTGAGCAACGTCTTCAGCATGCTTTAATGTTCCATCTGCTGATTTAATCAAATTCCGTTCACTAAGTTGTTTTTCTAAAGCTTGAAATAATCCCTCAAGTTCTTCGGTATTAGCCCGGGTCAATCGACGAACTTTTACGGCTTTTGGTTGATTATCGAGTAGAAGAACTAAGGTTTTTTTGCTGGCGTCTCCTGATTCCCTATCAACTGTGGTCTCTACACATGTATTTTCAATTACTTTTATATCTTCTACAGCTTCTTCCGTCTTTTGGATCTCTGTTACTTTTTTTTCTCCTATTGCGTCTTTTTCTTCAGCTGCCTTTGAGGATAAATCGGTGGCTATATTTTTAACTTTATTATTACTTTCTTCATTACGTTGTTGTGTATCTTTGTTGAGCTTATCAGTTTTTTTACTAAGTTGTTTGGCATTTTCAATTACTTTTATGTTCTCTGTTTCTTCTTCCGTTTTTTCCTTGTCGGGAATTTTTGTTTCTACTGCTTTTGTGTCTTTCTCATGCGTTGCCTTTGCGGATAATTCGGTGTCTACATCTTTAACTTTGGTGTTACTTTTTTCATTATATCGCTCTGCATCTTTATTGAGCTTCTCAGCATTCTTTGTTGACTGTTCAATACCTTTGTTGGGCTGGTCAGCATCTTTGTTCATTTGTTCATTATCTTTAGTAGATTGCTTAGTATTCATATTGAGCTGTCCAGCATCTGTTTTGAGCTGCTTAGCCTCAACGGATTCAATTATGTCCATGGTGGATTTTTCTCTGATTTCTTCAGAGTCTTCAGTTGTATTTGGGTTTATGCATTCTGATAATTGTTTTTCTTTTATTGAAGATGATTCAATTATTATTTCTTCATCTTTAGATCTATGACGGCTAGACTCTTTCATGTGCTGCTCTAGTGTTTGCAAACGTTTATCTAATTCTTCAGTGGATGGTAATGCTTGGATATTGCTCTCCGTTGGTTTTTCTTCACTTTCTTCTTTTTGTAAAGTCATTTTTATGTTGATACTTATGTTAATTGGGTGATGGGCTTCAAGTTCATTCATCTCCCCAGTGTGTGTGTACTTGATTAACTCTTTTCCTGTTATATCAATAGTATCCGTGCTTAATCTTCGTGGTATAACTAAGTTATCCGTTGGTAAACCTCCCGCTTTAATCGTGGTTGCACTCATTGCTTCTAACACTTTCAAACTGTTATCACTCAATTGCTTTTCGAGAGCCTGAACTCGCATTTCTAAATTTACATGTCCAGCATAACGTTGACCCTTTGAAGTGGTGGGAATTTCTTCTAGCCTCTTACTTTTCGATGCTACTCCGGAATCACTTGCGAATTTTTGCTTACAAAGTTTTTTACCTAATTGCTGTTCTAAAAATTGCAAACGATTCTCAAGATCGGCTCTTGAGGGTAAATCGGAAAAACGCCGAACCATTTTCTGATTATTTATAGACCAAGGTTCGTATTTTTCCGATCTATAAAAAGCGGTGATCGCATGTGTTTCCGAGGTCTCATCATTTTTAGAGGGCGAGCGTTGTGCTGAGGTTGTACGTTTTGGATTGATTGTACTGGGTTTAATATTTTCCCCATTTTCCTGAGTTTTAATTTTACTCTGAAGTTCTTCTATAAGAGCACCATGTGTAGATTGCAATAAATCGTAGATGTTCGCGTTATCAGAGCTCATATGTTGTGGTGGAGTAGGTGCTTTAGGAATCACGAAATTTTCCGCTGGAGTTACTACTTTTCTTCTATCACGTTCCGTTAATTTTGGCGGATTGATTTGTTTATGGGGCTGCGCTTCAGTAATTAAAGACTTTGGTAATTTTGAACCATTATTTATACTTTCATTCTTGGGTTCTTCTTGTTCAGGTACCTTTAATATCTTTATTGGGGTAGTTTGATTATTTGGAGACCGTGTCGTTGATTCTCCTGTTTCTTTTTTATTTTTAATACTAGCTTCGCCGCGTTTTGTTTGTGAAGTTGCCTCAATATTTTCTGTTATAATGATTGATTCTTCATAAACCTTTGGTTCTTTAATTATTCTTGAACTCATTCGACGTTTTAAAGATTCATACCGTTTTTCCAACTCTTCGGTTGTTGGTGGTTCAGAAAAACGTCTTTTAAATGAACTTGATTCTTCTACAATTCCATCCTTAATTGGAGGCAAATCATTGGTTTTATTAGCCTCGGATTTTTTTGGTTGTGCGGCCAGTTGAAGATTAACAGATTGACATTTTTCGTGAAACTCCTGTTTTTCAGTCTCTTTCAGTCTCTCTATATTCTTGGGGTTCTCACTTATTTTGTCTGTTTCTTCATTTTTTTGTTGCGCACCTTCCTTAACATGAGTTTCAACTTTGGCTTTCATATCAGTTTTGTTTGGTACTTCATCATTCATTGCTATGGTTTTATTGATTAAAACACATTTGTCTTCGAAGATCTTTTTCGATTGACTTTTTGCTACTTCATCGGAAACTTTTAACGGAGATTTTTCTTTTGAATTTGATTCCTCTTTTTGTTTGAGTGACTTTTCTATATTTTCTTCTTTCATTTCTTCTTCTTCTAAATCATCTTTCCTTCTTCTCGATTCTGGTGAATCGCCCGTATTTTCCTCTAGATGTTTCTTTATTTCATTTTTACCGTTTTGTTCTGAAAATCCATTGGATTCATTTTTTGAATTCGTAGCATTTAATTGTTTTTCTAATGTTTGAAAACGTCTTTCCAGTTCTTCAGTAGTTGGTGGTGATTTCTTCGAAGTAATTTCCCTATCTTCAGTATCTTTACTTTTCTGATGATTTTCTTTTTCTAATTGTTCATCTATTTCTGTTGGAAGTTGTTTTTCTATGATGCTTTCCGAAGCTTGTTTTACTTCCGTAATAACATCATCAGGAGGCTCCTTTTTGGATTCTGAAAAACTACGTTTTAGTGTGTGCTTTTGGCGTTCCATAGCATTGAAGCGAACTTCTAGTTCTGCTGTTGAGGGTATTTTTTTTAATATTTTTACTTCAGCTTTAGTTGATTCATTTTTAATGTCATTGTTTGTCAAACTTTGACTAATACTTTCTTTTTTTACTTCTTCACTACTGCTACTTTTTTTATTACCACTTTCATCTTTTCTATTTTGAATATTTTGGTTATTGGAATTAATTTCCTTCAGATTGATATTCTCATTTTGCGGAGACGTGCTCAGAGATCGATAACTTCTATCTACGTTGTTCGATAAAGATATAAATTTATTTTCTTCTCTTGGCGCTTCAACAGAAAAACAACCAGTTTCTTTTGACTCGATTAGTGGTTCTTGTAAAACATGGCTCTTGGGAATGTTTTCATTATTTTCTATTTTAAATTCTTCTCTTTGGTCAAACTTAGGTGTATCACTGTTAGGTCTAATCTTTCCACTATTAATGTGGGTTTCACAGGAAGATAAATCCCAATTATTCGTTTGCACTTGTTCGTGGTCTTCTGCATATAATGTAAAAGATCTCGCCAATGTAAGACGCCTAGGGTCTCTTCTTTTATCTTTGAGCGTTTGTTTAGCGGTTGTATTCTCTTTTGATTTATCATGGTCAGGATCTGTCGCATTGGCTTCGGTACAAATATCACTGCTTACAAATTGATCGATTAATATAATTTTTGATTCAAATTTGACTTCTTCATTACATTCTTTAGAAGACTTTTCCGAATAATCATCGAGTAAATCCAAATTATCGATTTTTTCTTCATGCTCTGTATATGGAGATGTTTTCTCTAATTTGTAATCCGTTTTATATTCAACTCTCTTTGGGCGGAAAGGGGGTGATGATATATGATGATCTTCTTTATAGGTGTATGCATCGCTTATGCTTCTTTCGTCTTGTAGTGAATATGGAAGTTCAAGTTTAACCGGTCGCTCAACAATATTTACCCGTTCAAAATATTCGTTTGTAACTCCCTCATCGCTAACATCAAACGATTTTGTTTCATTATTTTCGGAGTCTGTAGAATGACCAAGAACAGGCGGTCGAATCATATTGTTGGTTAGACTCGTACTTTCATCAAATGCTGGTGATAATTGATCTCTTTTTAAATATAAAGAATTAAACTTTTGAGTGGTGTGTGAAATAAGCATGTCGGTTCGGTAGGCTTGAAAACGATCACTTTCTGTAGAGCTATCTTCTCTGTATTTTTCCAGTTCTTTATATTCATGACCATCAATATTTTCATCAAACTTCTCGTCACCACTTTGAATGGGAGAATCGGTGGTCATCAATACAAACGGGATTTCATTGGACGATGGTGCCCAAGATTTTGGACGCTTGGTATCTTGCGAGTGGTTCTCATTTATTTGTACAAGTTTTTGCGATTTTGAAGTTAAGCTTTTTAATTTTCTGCGAGATTTTATTTTTAAATGTTTGGAATTACTTTTATTGCCAAGATCATCTTCATCACACAAACTGGTATCAGTACTTGAGCCATCCTCACTTTCTTCGCTATAGGAGGAGGAGTCACTCTTTCCTGAACCACGGGTTCGTATTTTTTGTGATTGAAAGTTGTCAACACTTCCAGAACTCAGTAAAGCAGCTCTTTCAGCTTTAATTTCTTTCCACGTTAAACTCCCACGAGATGGTTGATCGACGCTTGAATCATATCCATGTAAAGTTTCTCCACGGGTTAATTGATTCTGTGATGACTTAATTTGTCTGGTTGGAAGTAGAGTGGGTAATGATGGTTTACGAGCTGGGGGTATACTGCCCGGTGATGGTCCCACACGTCGTCCTTTATTCGTGACAATAGCCGAACAGCCTAATAATAGTTGATTAACAGGTGCAGGATTATTGGTTAGTGACGGTGTTGTGCTTTGATATGCAGTTGAACAAGCATTAGTTAGAATAACGTGAGCTTGTTTTTGTCGTTCACGTAAACGATCATACTGTTTCTTCAACAATGATATATCCAATGCTAAGCGATCCTTATTTTCGACTATTTGTTTATTCGTGCTTGTTGTGATAGTTGTTGAACTTCGTCGACCCCAAGGGAGTCCCCACACAGTGGCGACAGCTAATTGAGAGTCTACATCTACTTCAGGGTCTTCTCCGTCATAATAGAGTCTACAAAAGAAAGTTTTTTAGGGTATTTTTAAATACAATATTATAAATCTATACTTACTGTATTCCAGATTTATTTTTTAATGGAGCAATATTATAAAGATGTCTCTCTCTAAGTTTTTGAATATCCGATATTGGTCCCAATTGTACAATTCTTTCAATGAGACCATTCGAATCAATGAGATGACCATTTAGTAGTTCACTGGAAAAAGAACCCATTTTACCATAAAAATCATCAGCACTACGAGCATTTAGTACCCGCCTTTAAATAAATTTATAAATATTATTGGAACGTTAGAGATTTATTCAGCTACAGAAACTTACTCTTCTAGTAAACCCCATAAAACTAGAGCGGTACGTAGTAGAACATCACTGCCTTCGATTAAGACTAAGTCCCAAACACGTAAAACACAAGTCATAGGTAGGCAAGTGCAGAACATTGTAAGAAACCATTGCATGGTAAAGACGTTTGTTAAGGGAGGTTCGAAAGCACTTTCATTGGGACCTTGCAGTTTTTGCAAATGTTTCGCTAAGCGGGGTAATTTCGTCTGCATCAATTCCCTAAAGACAGCCATATCAGCTTGAAGACCACCCATAGAACCACAAAAATAGCCATGCGGCAGAACGCCTTCTACAAGGTAGATCATAACTTTTATCGCTTCTGATTCTTGCTTGTCCATGACTTGAAGTATCAAAGCACCCAACATATTAAATCCCTAAAAATTGAAATTATGAGACTTTTAAATTAACGACTTGACTATGAAAGTAAATACGTACCTGACAGTAACCCACTTCGGGATTATAGCGAGCATAACCTAAAAGTATGCGTTTCAATTTTGCTTGATTAATATCACCGGTTGGACCAGTACATAAAGTAGATCCGGTACGATGTAAATCCTATAACATTAAACAAACATTATAAGAAGTTTTCTTTTAAATTCTTCCATTACATACTTTAACAATTTGTACACCTAACTCCTCGTCATCTTCGCGCCACTTCTCGCAAAAGCATTTTTCCTCTTCCACAGACCAATTGACATTTTTAGATTTCAGGTACTTATCAGCCAATGACAACCACAACTACACAGGAAGTTAAAAATAAAATTTTCTGTAAAATTATTTATTAGAGGAGATTTCTCTTTTAATACCTTGCGTCTGAACTCTGATGGTACGCCACCCGGTAAACGTGCCACCAATTTCATAGCATGCAGCCATTGTATATAGTCCGATATTTCTTCATCATTACCTTCATGATCCCTGTTGACTGCATTATCATTTTGGCGGCTTTTTGTGGAACTCATGTTGGTAAAATTATTATTCTTTCTATTGCCAGACAAGTGGGCGGTCTTTTGCTTTTGACTGTTAGTCGATTTTGTTGTTACGTTTTGGGAAAATACGTATTTCGGTGGCGGCGGTGAGAGACTAAAATGCATTTTCGGATGAGCATCATCTATAAAATTAGAAGAAATGGAAGAGTAATAATAATGTTAAGGTTATATAAAGTAACAAGAAAAATTTATTAAATTTTGGCTTAGGAGAAATCTTAATTGCCCTCCACATAGCTATTGAAACGGTGATCGGGGCAGGTGTTTGAAGTTTATGTATTCACATATGTATCAACTAATATGTTAGTTTCAGCGGCAATTAAGGCTTTTAGTGGGTGAGTGGGTCTATTATGTTCAGCTCTCCATTTTATGCATTTTCGATTTATGATCTAATTATTATTTATACAAAATTTTAAATTATGATGGCACTTTATCGTTTTCATTCTATTTGTACAAAATTCCTCTTCTCAAAATCTCCATATTTGCAACTTTGAAAGTTCGAACACCTTAAGAATGTACGGATGTACAGACATATAAAGGGGCCCTTCAGAATTTCATACTAATTAAATGGTTTATGTAGGATTTGTAACGCCTTCTTATGGATGCTTCAAAAGAATAATAAACTGTTTTTATAACTTCATCTTATGTGGAGGGTTAAATTTTATTTAGAAACGCCAAGACTTCCTCTAATTCTCTATTATGATATTATTCACCTATTCCTACTAATCTATATACACAACAACAAGTATTTGTTTACAAATAGATTTTATGGTACCATTCGACACACAGAGACATTTATTGAGATAAAATTGTGCAAATATAATAGACTTACAATATCCGTGCAGTATGCAAACTTTTTTTCGTTTTTTTTTAGATATACAAAATTGTTTCATTAACAAAAAAGAGAGAAAGAGAGAGAGAAAAAGAGAGTAAGATATATAAAAAGAGAGAAATTCACATTAAAAAGAATTTACTTGACAAAAATATTAATCACCAAGAAATTGAAAATTGGGCGAGAAGAGAAAAATCCATGATATTATCTATGGTCTATGTATGTATGGCATACATATGAATGATGCGGGGAAGATGGTTGAAATCACATGCCAACGATAGATATGAACTAAAATAAGTAGAAAAAAAATTAAATCTTAAATAATCTCTACAACCACCACCACCACCACACAGAATAAGAATTTTTCTTAATTGTGGGCTTGTCCGTCATCCCACCACGCCTATTTATGGACACATCAATGGATATATTTCAACTTTTTAGCTAATAAAAAAAAAAAATAGATTTTTTAAATTGTGAGCGTGGCTTTCAATCAATTTCAATTTTGCCCCATTTAAATAGGGATCTGTGTGCAGATATAAGAAATGTCAAAACCTTAGCTCAATATCTTAAAATTTACAAGAATGCGCAGTCATTCGGACACACGGACGGACATGTTTAGATCAGCTCAGTTATTGTATTGATTAAGAAGAAGAATATATATATACTTTGTTGGGGCTTCCGCTCCTACTTCTGGGTGTTACAAACGGAATAACAAACGTCATCTATAAGATGGAGGGTATGATGATAACTTCATGATCTACCTGACACCTGTGCATTAAAGATATAAATGTAGAAGGTTCCATGAACAGTGATCATGAAAATGACTTCCTATCATGTATAATATACATATGTCCATGTTTTTATTGTTGAAAAAATTTATATATATGCGCGAGTATGCAGTTTAGTTTGACATTTGATGAAGTTCTTAAATTTTTTTTTTTGTGGCATCATATTTACCCATGTTAAGCCAGAAGACTAGAACACTAGATTACACTAAATTACAAAACAACCATGCACGCACGATAATAATTGTTGTTGGCTGTATTATACGTATAGTGGAGTCCTCTTACATCCTCCTTATTACATTATTCATATTTACAGATAACGATGCTGTGTAAAGATAACAACCTACACACATACAATATATGGTTAATAGTAAATGTAATGCTTTAATTTTTTTATTGAGAATGCTTTACGGTTAGGAGAAGTTAATTTTTTGTTTGGGCGACCTACGCTATTCAGTGGAGGGTATAAAAACGCTGGAAGGTCAATAGATACACTCACAGTGAAAAAAAAACTTTGTAGGTCTAAAAAAATATTAATTTTTTTTTTTACTTGCGGTTGCCTATTCATTTTTGCCAGCAACAATTGTAATAAGAACAGAATGAATTTTTAGAATTTTTTTTTAGTCGCAAAAGGCTCTTGAATAAAGTATCCAACCCCAATCATTATTATGCTTAATGGACAATGGTCTGAGTTGGGATATTATTACTAATAATTATGAGATTATAAAAGTATTTTCAATAGAGACATAACAATTTTAAAATTTATTACAAAGGCACCCTCAGTCAAGGTTAACATTTTTATAATGGTGAAGTTTGTGTACGTTATTGGTACGTTATGGTCAATTGAGTTCATTATGATGCCATGTTAAAAGACAATTTTTGTCTAGAATTGGATGGACTTCTTCACACCAGTGATATGTGGTTCCAATAAGATGGAACGATTGACATATTAAAGGAAATGTTTGGTAATTGTGAAATCTAAAGTGATTTAATGCCGTTGAATTTTTTAATAAAGTTACGTTAAGTCTTTGGTTTATGCTAATAAGCGAACAACGTTAGGGAAGTTTAGGGACAATTTTAAAATCCGAAATTGTTAACTTTGCGGTTAATATGTGTGAAAAAGTGATGTGAACACTGTTTTCAAAGAATTGGTCGGTGTAAATATGTTCGTGAATGAGATTGAATTATACAGTTAAATGTAACATGAATACTAAACTGGTAATTAATTTCAGCTCAATATGTCAATTATTCTGTATTTTATTTAAATCTAAAATTGTTATGTCCTTATTGATTATAACCTTCAACATTATAAATACTTTACTTTTTATAACATATAGTATTACATTTGTTTCTATTGTTGTTGTTATATTTTTATGTATTTATTACCCCATTTATCCTATAAAGGGCATTTCAAAAAAAACTTTTACGATTGGCAAAACCAATGCAAATGTGAAATGTGAAAATTGTCATCATGCCAGACATATAGGACAGTAACAAGTTTTTGTTAGTTAAGCGGAGAAATAAATGGATATAAAAGCAAAATACATTTTTTACTTGAAGCCTTGACCTTGTTTTGTACTTTTTCCTTTAACTTATTACTAAGCCATATACACGCATATACTAGGTAGTACAATAAAAAGACAATTTTCTTTTATATAATTAAAAAAAATAATTTAGGATTGAAATGTTTTTATTTTTATTTTTTATTTTTCTACTTAAATAGAAAAATTTCTTAATTCCTTGATATAAGCAAACACTTGACACAGCACACAATCGATTTTTGTCATTTTTTATACATAACAAACATTTTACTGGGATTTAGAAAAAAAAATTGTTATGTAACAATTTATATGATTAAAGATTTACCAAAATTAATTTTTTTATTTAATATTTTTTTAAAATAACTATTAAGCTTTAGGTTGAGATAGAATATTATTTTTTCCTACTTGCACTTGAAGGAAAAAAATTTAATTTAAGGTCTAACTTGATGATGTTGCAACACGAGCTATAAGTTTTCCACTGAATATTGAGTAAAATACTTTGAAGGAATGTACTGACTCTCTTTCTCAACTATTCATATGATTATTTGGCAAATGTCATGTCATTGAAGCAACCAGAAGTGACGTAGGTTACCATACACGTGTGTGCGTAGAATATGCATGCGTTAGATGGAAAACAAGAGCGGCTTATCTTAAATATACTTTTACCACCTTCTTTATATAAATATATAGCCATAGGAATGAATAAGTCACTATACAACGTGTTTTTATATATCACTGGCACTAACAGAGACTCCACGCGGTTATACTACTATGTGCAGGCATGTATCTCATTATTTAATAACTGATTGTTTGACAGTTCGCAAACATGCGTACTGCTTTGGTTTACCCTACCCAAGTTAATTATGTTTTACACTTACCATATATCGCATGTAAAATAGCATCCACAAAATCACACAATACATTTTGATAACGTTGATGGCGATCACGCTGTATTAGTACCCGTTCCAATATAAACGCCATTAAACGCATTTCCACTTTTAATATGGCACAAAAATCAATTAATTCACAAACATTTAATTCCTTCAAATCACTTAAACTCCATTGTTCATTGTGTTTATTGATAAATAGAAAATCCTCTTTATTATATAGGGGAGGGTTAGGTTGTTGTTGTTGTTGTTGATCAGCATACTGATGTTGCTGCTTCTGTTGTTTACCATAAATATCCCATAATAAAGAATCCAACAAGGGCTTGACATTACTAATAATATTTCAAAAAAATTTCAATTTTAAAAATCTTTATTAAACAATTAAAATCTCCTTTTTAATAAGGACATAACAATTTTATATTTAAAACTAAAGCTTTTTTAAATATTTTTCATGATCTGGCCAGCATCAATGTCACTAAAAGTAAAAATTGTTGTTATGGTAAAGTACCTAAACGAGTAACGTTCAAAAGTTATTAAAAATTATTATCACATTTCTCAGATTATGATCGTTATTTTAAGAGGCTGTAATAATCGTCCCACCAGCCTGTCTGGACACTACTCCATTTGCAATTCCCAGAAAGAGATGTCACAGACCCTAGTCTTAAGATCTAAAAATCTCTCTCAGTCAGCAAAACAATTTGCCTCTAATAAGTGAGCCCTAATAATATCTAAGCTCACATTTTAGAAAAACCTTTTTCAGCGCAGAATCGAACATAATATATACACTATTAATAGTATCAATTAGATACCTGACGTGCCCACAGTTTTTATATTAGTTGTATAACCAGTCATTCAGCTTTGCTATGAAAGACGCCGTCTTTAATTTCTAGTCCCATTCATAACCTTTTGCTGTCACCGAATTTCATCTAGCTTTCGATATTACGTAAAACCGAATTATGCATTATTTATAAAGAATTTTCGACGAAATTCGACAACAGCAAACGGTAGCGGAGGCCTCTAGAAATTAAAGACGACAACGACACATAAAAGGGCGCATTACCTCATTTCTTCTTCATAACTTTATGTACATATTCAACAAAATAATGGTAAAAAACACTAGTAGCGAAAACACAAATTCTTCCTTATATTTTTCTTAAAATTTTTCCCTTTTTATATATTTATATACAATATTTAAAATGACAAGTTCTTAGAGACATTTATAGAAATATATATAAGTAACGAATAGTGTATAATAATATTTGAAAAGAAAAATATTATAAAACATATGTTAAAGAAATTGTCTCCAATTATCTTGTCAAAGAATTACATGAAGCTCGCTGCGCCACTTTAATAGAAGGCACGATCCATGTGAGTATTTAATGAGAAATTTCGATACATGCCGCAACGATGCAACTCATTAGAGAATTTTTGCGACAATGGAAAGTGACGAGTTGGTATGGTGTAAGCGTTGGGTGCATAATAACCATATTCCGAATTACGTGTACGATACATGGTATTTGTGTCCGTTTCCACACCATAACCCTTGAAATTATCTAAAAAAGAGATGAGAAATTTTGAAGAAATCAATAAATTCTTAAAACTTACATGGACATTTAATATCTTCTCGGGTATGCAACTTCTCATACAGATTAGCAGTTTGCACTATCGGCTTCCGTTTTAGAAATTTATAATATTCAATTTCGGGATTAAAAGTTTCCAAAGAACTGCAAAAATTGTCACACATTTTGCGATTAAATTGCCAAAACTAAAAAAAGCTGATTATTAATCAGATATTAATAAAAATTTAAATGTCTAATTGGTAACAGTTTGTCAAAATAAACAATTCATTATATTCAAGGTTGCCATAGTTTTAGACAATCCCCATTTTTGGAGTTTGCGCATAATTTCTTTTCAAGTATAGATTGCTTCAGTATTTATAAGAGAAGCAATATGAATAGTTTTTTAATAATCCTTAGTATTTTAATATTTGTTCTAAGCAGAAAAACAAGTTTAGCTATTAAGCGGGGACCTCATCATCCACGCAGTGAACAATCCAAAGTTCGTCAAGTGGATCAACATTTAACACCCGAAGAACAGTGGGTTAATACTTAACATGATAATCATAATTTCATTTACACTAATTTGAAAATGATGTTTTTGTTGTTTCAGTCATATGGATGATGATTTAAGAGAATTGGGTATCGAAGCTAAGGTTGATGATATGTCCGAGGAAGAATTGACATTTTATTACTTTAAAGTAAATTTATAACTATTGTATATGTAACTAGATAAGGGTTTCAGAAGTTGAGTTGGTGAAGAGTAAAGTCTACAGGTTGTGGAAGACGTATTAAAATCCAGCTGAGGACAAAAGTAAAAGAGTTTTTTTCAGCTGGAATTTGCACTCGTCTGTCGCGTTGTATTGGTAACTAACCGACAGTTGAGATTATTACCACAAGAGTTGAGGTTCGTTCGATAGGTGAATAAGCTTTTATGCTTATATAAAAAGTCAACTATTTTTTAGTTAAGAGATAACTAACTAACAGCCTCTAATATAATTTCTTTCTAAACTTCCTTACCAAATTTTGTTAAAAAGTATTAAGAAGCGCAATTTTTTTTCATATAAAGATTATAGAGAAAGGGTTTCTAAAATCAGTCCGATTGGGTTGAAATTTGGCACAGTCAAATATTAAGTTAATTAATTATGTTTCATCAAATTTTGTCAAAAAATATTTAGAATTGCGTTTTTTCACTTTATAAAGATTTTAATTGCAATAAAACCTTATTTGGGGAGAGGTTCTAAACGTAGTCTAATTCGATCCATTTTCAAGAACGTTCGTCTTTGGGCTAAATCATGTTTTTGTACCAAATATCATTGAAATATCTCAAAAAATACGACTTATAGCTTAAGCACAAATGTACGGACAGATGGACATGGTTAAATCGATTCAGATTTTGATGCTGAAATATCTAAACGAAGTTAATATACCCTTAGGCACAAGTAGTGCCGGGGTATAACGAACATTTTATAATATTTTAGATACACGACAACGACAATAATGATGCTTTAGATGGCCTGGAAATGTTGCAAGCGGCTTTACATCAAGATCAAAGTTTTAAAAAAATTGATCGTGATAATTATTTAAGAAATACCACCGATGAACTAAATCACATTATAGGTAAGTAAAGATGATATAATTTGTTACTAATTTCCATAAAATTGAATATTTTTTTTATTGTTAATTTTATATGATGCGGGAGAGAAGAAGTCATCGATGAGTTTTTATTGTTAGCCGATGTTAACAAGGATGGCCTATTGCATTATCCTGAATATGTTAAAGCTATAGCGGGCAATAATGGTGATAATGAAGCAATAAATGCAGCATTTGTTTAGAATAGATTATTAGATATTAGATTGGATCGCATTTATTTTTATTATTTACTTATTTAACTAAATGTATTAAAATTTATATTGCATTTATAATAATAAAAAACAAATTAAAATTAACTAATGAAAATTAAGTACAATTGCATTAATATATTATTCAAATTAGATGATATTAATAATAAAATAAATAGTTCACTCATTTGTAATGTAATAAATAAAAATAAAAAGTAAGTAAAAAAAAAAAAAATTGATCCTCCACATAAAATTAAGGCCAGAAAGAGTCAGAAACCCCATAGGGTATAAATATTCTTGATCGGCATTAAAAACTGAATCAATCTACGCTTCGACTTATAAGTTTTGCACGCAGTTTACTATTTAAATTTGACAAAATCGGTTAAGAGGCACGCCCACTATCGATAAAAATCTCTTTATCTGCCGTAAATGCAATTAGGCTATGAAGTTGAAATTTTGTATACATATTAATAATTACCCCATCCATGGAGGTGCAAAAAATAGACATGGTCGGATAACAGACACGTTCATAATTTACAAAAAACCTTATTCAAAAAAAAAAATGGCCTAAGTAGCACGAGTCCATTTTTACTTTATATTTGATTGAAATAAAAGTTCACACATATTTAAAACATTGCAAGGTTTTTGATAATAACCATTCTGGGCAGCTTGTTCAACCACTTGAATTAAATCATAATAGCGGGGATTATTTAAAGGCAATCTATTTGTGAACAGTTTATCAATCAGTAATCAATCAATCAGTATATGGAGAGTACTAACCCTTCAAAAGTTTCAACTCCACCAATTAATGCTTTAGCTGCTCTCACATATTCGTTGGCCATATGAGGATTCGTACAAGCAGCAGCATATAAACAATCATCATAACCAGCTTGAGCAGCTAAAAAGCCAGTAATCAAATCTGCTTCGGCATCATTTAAACTTATCGAGGGAACTTGAATAATACAAATAGAAATTCAAAATTCCATGTTTGATGTATTAAACATTAACAAGTCACAAATCTTACTCGCTGAACGGCCATAATCATGGCCATGACT
This sequence comes from Ornithomya fringillina, assembly GCA_963978525.1. Lineage (NCBI taxonomy): Eukaryota > Metazoa > Arthropoda > Insecta > Diptera > Hippoboscidae > Ornithomya > Ornithomya fringillina. Next base: position 29,776,507 of record OZ021691.1, on the reverse strand, counting down.
TCTCCAATGACCTGAACCCAATAGAGCAGCTGTCACAATAAGTATTTTTAATAGCAGTAATATTATCAGATTTGTTACATTGAGACTTAAAACCTATATTGGAATATTTTTTTTTAAGGGGCCCATAATTCATTTAACATGGTCAAAATTTCTACCTGAGTATTACCAACCGAACGGCTTAACAATTCTTTGGCCATATGTATAACTATGTGACCAGCCGGACTAGATATCATATTCTGAGCACTTTTTAACCAATTATATGACTTTTCGGCAGGAGCACCAATTGCATTTGAGTTGACTTCTGGTCCATAATTTGTAATTGTATTGCAATAGGCTTCACTTAGCACGTATAACCATATAATAAACAACCATGGACAATACATCCTTTTTCTTTTAGAAGCCACTCTATTTGTTACACCGTTCGGATATAAAACAATACTAACAATTATTTGGGAAGCAGTAATGCTTTTATTATATATTGTATATGCCGGTATATAATTATATCTTAGCATTCATCAGGGAAGTCTTAGAGACTTAACTTCATGTTGGTAGTCAGACATTTACTCTATGTCTGTGAAGCGTAAAAATAATGACAAAAATACTGTAAGCATCGTTGATTGTAAAACGTGTCACGTGAACCCTGACTAAGTGTTTTCTCTGTGTACATATGTACAATATATGACAACAATTAAATAAATTGAAATTATATTAAAAGCGGAACTTCAAGATTGTTTTGAAGAGACATTGCATTTAATACAACAACTTTTGTATGTAAAATGCTGATACAAAAAAGTGGTTTTTGCATTTTCTGAAACAATCTTCTGCAAAATTTCAACTAGACATTCATATTTACTTTTTGTTTATTTAAAATGATTACAAAAGCCAAGCCTAAAATTCTACCAAAAATGAGAAAAAAGCAATGTAGTTCTTTATCGAGTTATATCGCGCAATGTGGGTTTGGCTGAATCGTAAAGGAACCAAAGGCTTGTTAAGTCTCAACAGGAAATAGATCGGTGGCCAGCAGTTATAGTCTGTCGTATAAAGACTTCTGTAGAAGCTGTAGAGCAAAAGATACTTTAATAATTTGCAACTTATATAATGCATTAATTTATTTTATATAATTTTCTTTTTACCTCTTCTCCAATTATGTGTAATTTTTACCAACGAATCTATTAAAAGCCAGCTATTAAGGTGAATGACTTTAAAAATACTTACATATAGAGATTACGCATTATATTTATAAAAAAAGCATAATGTTTGTGAATTTTTATAACTGTAATGTTTATTCATTAAACTCAATAATTAGTTAAGTTAATAATGAGATTAAATTTTTTCATTAACCATAAGTGATGATAGAGATGTAACGTACCCAACTGTACATATATGTATGCGAGTAGGTATAGTAATTATAGAATGTTTTTTTTATTATATATATATATATATATGTATTTTGTATTATACCCTACACATTATAGTTGTCATTTAAAGGGAGTTTCATGAGGAGTATCATAATCTGAGGGCATTAAGCTAATTCTCTTTGTGTGTCAGGGTTAATGTGGTTGATATAGATGAAAATTATAGATATTGAATTAATTGGATTTAGAAGAGATAATTTATTTAAAGGAGGTAAAATATGTTGACAGCCACGCCCACTTTTTACTTGTCACAAAAATACAGCTGATAACTTTACATTTGCTATATTTACAGTTTCCATAGATGTCATGAATAGAAGAGTAATCGGATAATGGGCTCTTTCACAATTTATAAAAAAAAATTTCTTTGCCCCAGTATCCAACTTGAAGTACTCTATACACTTTTATAATCGTTGGCCACGCCCCCGTTCTTATTTCACAACTACGTAGGGTAAACCATGTTTCCGTTAAGCTAAATATAATATTTTTACATTTTTTATTTGTATATTTTTGGTGTTTGGTTTTACTTAATATTTTCTCTATATATATGTATATAAGTTATGTATGTAAATATAACAAGCAGAAGAAGCATAGTACGTTTACATAATTATTGTAGATGATGATGATGTATTGTATGTAATAAGTAAGAGTTAGATAACAGATAAAGTAGAAATTTGTAAGAAATTTTTTTTTTATAACAAACAAACAAACAATCAAACATAACGTAATATTTCATTTAACTAAGTTTCACTTGGTATGTATGCGTGTATGTGTAATATGTATGAAGGTGATAAAGCTTAATTTCTTTTCTTTTCTCTTCTTTGGTAATAACATTACATTTATTGGAAAACATAAGTTTTACTTCATCTTATATATCAGTTGATATTTAATATATGGTATGTAGGAGTATATATATTGAGGATGGACACAATAATATGAACACTTGTTATAAAGGGTTTCGCAATTGCAGCCCTTCACCAATATTACTCAAGTGAGTGTTGAGTTCTGCTGTCACTTTTGTCGCGGTAGTTTTATGTTGTCTGGCCACAATTCTTTTTAATGTCCGTCGGCCTCTCTGTCAGTTAACTTTGAGTTTCGCCCAATATTCCTTCTCGCCGATGGTGTTTTACCATGTTTTGTGTATGCTGTTATTACCGTGAATACTGTCGCTCCTGAAACATAAAACAATTCAACTGTTTTCGTCACAGATGCTCCCACTAACCGAACACCAAGGATTTGCCCTCTTTCGAATTCTGAGAGATCACATATTGCACCGATCGCTTGTTTTACCCGTCACAGAACAAAGCGTATACACTATAATATACAGGACTTGGCATGTGAACTGTGCAATACATACGGGTTCCATTATTTACACCTAAGCAGTGTTGCCAACATGCAACAATATGTATTATATTGCATGGTGTTCATATTATTTTGTTCATCCTCTGTATATATCTAATTTATTTAACCATTTATTATTATAAATATTTATCAACATAGTATACCGATGTGATTTTTTATAGTTAATTTTTGTTTTATTTTATATAATTTTTTTTATAATTTTTTTGTAACAACCACAGCAAGTAAACACTCAGTATAAGGATGCACGTATGTATATATGTTATAGTATTTATTGTAAGTATGATAATGTGTAAATGAATTAAATTTTTTAAAAACTCATATTTTTACCCATTTAAGTAATTTGACTAAATATTTATTGATAATAATTAGTAAACATTCATTTATGTATATGTTGTGTATAATTGTATATATGTTTGTATTGCTAATAATATTAATAATTAAAATACTCATACACACACATGCAAACAATTTATATTTTCATAACATAGCCTAAAACGTAAGAGTATTGCTTGTGTGTGTGCGTGTGTTTCCTTATAATCCATTATACGCACCAATGGAAATAATTATATTTAAGGTAATTATTGCATCTGTTGCATATCGCTGTTGATTCGATTTTCAATCGGCATATAAATACTCATATGAGAAGTGTTGCTTGTGTACGTTAATTATGTATATAAGTGTGTTTAGTGTAAATGTCATGTTATGACAATTTATATAAATGTATTCTTTCATTAAAAATGTGTGTATATGTATTAAGGTCATAATTGTTTATTCATTATACCCTACACATAAGATGGGCGGTATACTAACTTTGTTATTTCGTTTGTAATACCCAGCAATAGACATCAGAGACTTAACAAAGTTCATGTATTCTTGAGCAGCAAAAAAAAAAAAAAAAATGAAACATTCGACATGTCCGTCTATTGGTAATCTCACAATCGTAAATTTTGAGCTATTGAGTTGAAATTTTTTCTAGTTTCTCTACGCTATTTAAATTAAACCGAATCGCTTTAAAGCCACGCCTACAATCATTAAAAATCTATTTATGTGGTACAAAAATTGAGCTATGAACTTGAAATATCGCACACATATTTATAATTTCTCATTTCGTAGATATGTTAAAAATGGGCATGGTCAGATAACAGATACGCCCACAAAGGGCAAAAATGTATATAACTCCCACGAAAATTGATTTTTATATTTATAATTAACCCATCCATCGATGTGACAAATTGGGCGCGGTCGAATAATAGGCTCGCCCACAATCAACCAAAATCTATTTTTCTGCGACAAAAATTGATTTATGAAGTTGAAATTTTGTAGACATATATACAATTATTAAAGATCAAACACACCCACAATTTACAAACAATAATACTCAATATCAAACTAAACTTGCTAGCTGATGCGTATTACGTAGACACTATTATGTAACTACCACGCCCACTGTTTAAACGTAGATGTCGAGGGTATTTAAGATTTGGCCTAAACCATATTTAGCTTTTTTACTTGTGTTATATCAAGTGTATTGTCATAATGTATGTAATCTTTATCAAATTCTTCTTCATTCATTATTCAAGTGTTTTATGTTTGTGTTAAAATATTTCATCTTCTAATAAAAAACAGAATAATAATAAATATAAAGAAATGAAAATGAAAATATTTGAACAGTTTATACTTAAGTATTAATTTTAATAAATTATAATTCGTTTGTAATGATATAAATAAAATTTAGTAAATCTTGGCTTTGCACAAATCTTAAACAAGTGTAACCTTTTACCCTTTATGTGGTTTAGATTAAATGTGGTTCAGAATTGAAATGTCATGTATATGTATAGAGGTGCATATTAATTACTTATTTATATCATTTGACTAATTTTATAGAATATCATTGTGTGTGTTATGAGTTTATAAAGAAAGAAAAACTCATAAGATGTATGAGCCTGCATGCTAGTTTCCCCCCGACAGGTAGCTTGCTAACTGAATAAATTTCGTGCACTCTTAAGTTGAAACCAGGAAACTTTGAAGGCATTCGTTGGACCAACATGGCAATAACATATCAGATGTATTGTAGGTGAAGGTCATTTGTTCTAATACATATTGATATAGAGGGATACACACACAGAGATGCACACTAAAATTTATCAAAATAAAATTCTGTAACATGCAAAATGTCGCGACTTACACTAAAGATTAACACTGATTTAGTAATTTATATATGTTTACATGTTATGTTGTATATGTAGGTTAATATAATATTTTTCGATAATTAATATCGATTTTTGCTTTAAAGGCTGACTTTTTTTTTAATTTCTAAGAATTTGTTTTTTTTTTTTTTTATAAATTTATTTCAAGTCCATATCATCCTCCTCCGAGTGTGATGTTATTGTTGCTAATTTACTTTCTGGTATACTTGAGATTGATGCTGGCTGGTCGGTATAATCGGTAAAGGCTGCATTCTGTATACCTTCATAGATTTTATAGGGGACATTAGCTACAGCATCACTGCTGCCGTAGCTACGATCTGAAGCAACACTTAAACTTTTCGATGAACCAAAACGATCTGTTTTATAAGCTGATGGTGTACCAAACACTAAATCAGCATCGGAAAATGAGTTACCGCCACCCATCATACCTGCAGCTCCCACATACTTGGTGTTGTGTGGTATCTCTTTAACATCACCGAATATTATATCCAGATCGGATTTAGACGCTGTAAAAATTTTTTGTTGTAGAAGAAAAAATAATATTTTATTATTTTTAATAAATATAATAAGACCAAGTATATTTTAGACAGTGATGAATGAGCGGTGAGTTTTATGGTGATAAGTGCATACAATGATTTCAATGAAAGTACAGTCGGTAAAGCCTGACCATTTAATACTCTGCATCACTTGGTTACACAAATTATGCTACAATTAGTTTAGTTGCCATATAGGTTGTGAAATAAATTTATATGGATTTGATTCTAAAAATAGTTCGGTCGGGTACAAATTTTGTAATTATTAAGCTAATTAATTATTCTTCATCAAATTTTATTAAATAATATTAAGAATTCCCATTTTTTGCTATATAAAGACTTTTATTATAATAAGACTCAAAAGTATCCAAATTAAACCATTTATAATAGCACATATCTTTGTTGCAAGACAGACCCTGATACCAAATTTCATCGAAATATCTTAAAAACTGTGGCCAAAATCTTGCACAAATGGACACACAACAGACAGATGCATAGACGGATATGGTAAAATCGTTTCAGATTTTGACTTAATATACCCTTTGCAGGGATACAAGTGGTGCAGTGTATAATGATTTCATAACAGAATTTATTAAGTCATATATATGTATGTATGTGTATATAGCAGTTAGGGACTAATTCACATAACAGTTTACTTATATTTCAATCATATGTTTAATAACTGTCGTAACCCAAATATTTTTTAAAGAGGGTTCAATATTAACAACCAACAACTTTGACCGAATTCGTAATTTATTTTTATTTAGAACTATTTTTTCTTACAAATACATAGATGGACCTATCGACATGGCTAATGGAATTCTAATCAACATCTTTTAATATTAGAGTAAAAACTTAAGCTTGAACTTCTTTTCCCAATTGAAATTTACCCTATAAAAAGTTGTTTCAAATTGAATTGTACCTAAGAAAGGCGAGATGGGCACTGGCTATACTTCTTCTAAACGTTAACCTATGATAATATTACGTTTCTTATCACAAGTTATTAGAAATATAAATACTAACATTAGTATAAATTAAGTGTATTACTTATATTAAGGTTAAGTATTTACAAGAAAAAATTAATGATGTTTCACTTAAACAATAAAAACTTTTCTGATTTTTCGTAAATTATACGAATTAGTATAGTATGTGCGTATATAAAGCGTGGCGACATTGCGGTGCGAACTAAGCGTGTGGTGCTTAAAAAGCGCTAAAAATAATTAGGAAGTAGTCTTGAAAAAAAAAATATAATTAGCAATGAACTTTTGAGATAACTCTTGGCAACTGAGAGATGTGTTAAAAACATATTAACACTCAGAGTCACATACGTACAGATTAGTAGTGCTTATAGTCACCTGAATATGTGGTGTTATACAATTTGTAAATTAGTGCATGGTAGACATATATAAAGTGCCTACTATTTAGAAGCACATTCATTGCATTTAGCTTTAATAATTATGCTTTAGGTGCATATCTTCGCCGCATTAGAGACGGATATATATAAAACTTACGAAATTTTGAATGAAGGAGAATGAATAATGTGTCATTACGTTCTGGCTGATTCAGGGATTAATGGATACCCAGCTTGAATGTGTGCATGAATGATATTCCAAACTGCTGTAGCGCTATTATCTGTTCTGATATTCTTAATTAAGGATGGTTAACATTAGGGAATTTAGTGTTTGTAAGGAGAAGAGGGGACATTTGTCTAAAGATACTAGTAAAGGATAAAAAGGGGGAGACCCGAATGTTGGGCTCGATTTTCTTAACAAATGAATTGATGAACGATGATGACTGAACTGAACTAAATTGAATTGATTGATGACATTTGATGAATAGTTTGTTTGGATTTAAGATTTACGCAACGTAAGACTGATCAATAAAACTCCAACAGCTAGATAATTACCATTGCTTTCGGAACGTGAGTACGAGGGTCGTGCAAATGAAGGCAAATCTGTGGTAGCATTATAATTGTTGGAGGCAGCTGCAGTCGATTGCCCATCATCTGGGGCTGTAGTATTTACAGCAGCTGGTGCACTATAAACACTGGCGGAGCGGCCACCCGCCCCACCCCTGCTTGCATTAACATTTATATTGGCATTCTGTATAGGATTGACTCCTATACGCCAATCATGAGTTGCATTATCCCGCATTGGCGGTGGCTGATTACTAGTATTAATACTTGTAGTGGCAGTAATCATACTGTTACTACCTGTCGCGGTGGTGGTATCCATTCGTGTAATAGTCTCGATTGAGGTGGCACTACCATATATGTAGCTGGTCTTGTCGCGATTAGAGGTTGAAGAGCTCTGGTATGTAGCGCTCGAATTAGTTGCTATCGAAGCCGATTGTGGTGGTGGTGGTGGCGGCCGGTTTGGTGGTGGTGGGGACTTTACCGAACTACTTACGCGCGCATTTATACGCGATGATATTGATGATGACGAAATCGTTGATGACGAAGTAGTCGATGAACTTCCCAGTGTCTGATTAGTTGCACTAGTTTTCAGAGTACCTTTATCGAAAGGATTAACACGTTCTTGTGGCTCAAAATTTGTGACTGGTTGGTATTTGCTTGAATTGTCATGTTCGTATGTATCCAAAACGCTAGAAGAAAGTTTACTGGTGGAACTATTACTGGCCGCTGTTAGAGTAGATGTAGTAGACGATGTATCTGAACAAGCGTCTGGAGCTAATTTGTCTGTTCCCTGCCTGGGTGTACCTGATGTTGGCCCAATTGAATCACCAATACCTGAAGTCGACCCTGAAGCACTTGATTTACCGGAGGCAAAGAATTGCTTACCCAAAAAGGAACTACCAGCACTTGTGAGACCGCTTACACTAATTCCACCAATACTGCCACCAACACTACCACTGCTGCTGCTGTTGATGTTCATCGATTCGCTCATTGTTCTTCCGCGTTTTTTATTGGCCAATTCCTACATATCACCGAAAATGCCCGCAAACGTTTTCCTCAAGTTTTTCATAGTGTCCTCGGCATCTTCTACCACCGATGTTTGAGTTTGCGGTGGACGTGGTGTTGTCTTGGAAGCAGACGAAATGCTCGAGGTTTGAGAAGTTTGCGAGTCGCGCCGCACTATTCCACCACCACCACCACTGGTGACCGTTGAGGGCGCTACATTGCTTTCTTCGGGCACCTCAGTAATACTACTGCGACTGCTAAGTCGCCCAATAGAGCCTACGGCTGGCGAAGTTCGTTCGGGTATTGGTGGTGGACCACCCATAGGGGCAGGTCTCGGCCCGGTTGGGGCCGGTGGAGTGCCCATTTCATCAGTAGGGCTTTCTCCCCTTGATGACAATGAAGATCGTGGAGGTAATTTACTTTGAAGGCCCGCTTGTCCTATTCCGGGACGACACACATTCTAAAATACATAACAAATACGCACGTTAAAAGTTAGATTTGAGAATTATTAAATAAAACTTACTTGCATACGGGATGCCACCAAATCGGAAATTTGCCTGCGGTCATCTTCTTGCGAATCACCCATTAAAGCGAAAGTGCTGTCCGAAGCTTTAATTATATACTCGCGACCATCCTTGCCTACTACCAAAGATAAACCGCAAACCTCCATACCACCAAATAGCTCCGATACCTAGAATATGTTAATAACTAGTACGAATATTAATTATTACTGAAACAATGATCAAAATTATGATTTAAAACTTGAACTAGAGAGTTTGAAATTTTTTGCTCTGCACCATTTGTCCATCTATTATACAAATTTTTACCTCATCTACCCAAGATTTATATTTTTCAGTCAAACCAATTTGTTCCAGCATGGCTGAACCTTGATTCGTCTTCCAATTTCCTGTAATTGATTTGCGCCTGCGACGAAGTAAAATAGATAAATCTCAATATCACATTTTGAACGTGTGATACTTACATAAATGCCTTGTAATTGTTGCCAATTTTCTGAACGTGAATATCAAATTTAGCATCGATATAAGGTTCGATGGTACAATAGCATTGGCCTTCAATGCCGGAGCTTCTTACAAGGCCAGCAGCATCTTGTAAAGCACTTTGATTATCGAAACGAGCTGTAGCAAAACCGCCATGACAATGGCCTGCTTTTAAAACGCACGGAAACTTGGTCCAGTTTAACTGAGAAGAAGAATTTAATTATTTTACACACATATGTTTGGACATATAGTATATCGGTTGATGAAGAAGTTATAGATTTGTATATATATATTGTAAATTTCAACTTTAAAACCTAAATTTTTGTCGCAGATAAATAGGTTTTTTCGATTATGGGCGTAGCTCTTGGCCGATTTTATTTGGCTGAGCTATTTTTGTTTGAAGCCGTATGTAAAATTCCTATCATGTAGGTACCAAAGCTTTCTAATTAGTATGAATGCACGGACAGACGGTGTGGTCTTCGACGATTTTCTTTTGAATTAGGCTAATTTTGGAACTTTTTTTTTTCTTAAGTAAAAAAATGATATTGAGTGATGTGAGGTCATGAATAATCAGGCTTGATCGACTTTTTTACTTGTTTACTTTTAGATTTTAAGCGTGATAATATTTAAGCTTCTATAGCATTCTCTCTACGAGAGAAATAATTTCATGAAAAGTGTTTATTTACACCTTTCTCACTGGTTTTTTCTTTTATTGAGAGAAAGCGAAGTCTCTGAGAGCGAGAGATCACAAACACATTGTTTACACACTTTCTCAGCAGCAATGATGATGGACGGCATTAAATAAATATAATTTGTAAGCGTAAATGTGTGCATGAATGTGTGATTAATGTAACAGAGAATTTCATTATATTTGTTCTTTTTTTCAAAACAAACAACGCAATGCTTGATGTTTCGATTTAGTTGTGTTTCGCCTGGAAAAGAGTCAAGTTTGTTCTAAGGATTAATAAAATAATAAAAAACGTTCTACTTATGTTTATAATTTGTTCTAATTTAATTATCATAAATTTTATAAAAGTGAGAAATAAATAAATTAATTAAAAGAAATTTTATATATTATTTTTTTTTGTAAATTAATTAAAAACAATTTATAAATTATTAAAGAAATTCTATAAATTATTTTAAAAAACTACAAGTTACTAATTTTTTTAATAAATTTATTTAAAGATGTTTTATATATTAATAAATTTTTTATAGATTAATTAGAAATATTATAAATTTGAAATTTTTTATTAATAAAAAAAAATAACGAATTTTTTATACATTATTAATTTTTTTTTTATAATTTTTTGTGACTTTATTTAAATTAAAAATATGTAGAGCAGCTTTGTACAAATAAGTGTAAATTGAAAAGTAATCTCTGCAAAACTGACAAGGTATCACTTATCACCTTCAAAAAAACAACGAAACAACGACAACGTTAAGAAAATTTGAAAAAAAGTTAAATTGATTTTTTGGTGTGCGATACATAAACAGTTAGTAAGTAATATGTTCAGTCATTGTAACGTAGATATTCGAGAAGTTACTTTAATTCTTGAGGGTATGAAGTGCATGCCAAGTACTTAATGCACGCACGCAATCTTACACTATTTTATAAAAGAGCTTTACGCATTACATCTGTTCTACATAAGTTTGTTTTTATGTATATTCAGCTTAAGAAATTTCAAGATCTATATAAAATTATTCACATACGCACACCCGCGAGATCATATGTGCGAATCCCGAGACTACGTAATTGATTTTATTTTTAGACAAGTGGCGGCAAGTGTGCGTTTCTGTGTTTCATTTTTATATGTCTATTTTGTTTTGTTATGCCAACCGCATAAGATGGAGGGAATACTAAGTTTGCCATTCTGTTTGCAACACCCCGAAGAACACCCTACAAAGTATATATATTCTTGATTAGCATCAATAACTGAGTCGATATGGACATGGTTGTCCGTGTGTGTGTCGGTTGAGGCATTCTCACGGGCGTAAATATTAAGATATTGAGTTGAAATTTTGTACAGATACTTTTAGTTTTTGCACGCTATTTAAAATGGGCAAAATCGGTCAAGAAGCATGCCTACAATCAAAAAAATCGCTATATCTGCCACAAAAATTGTCCTATGGACTTGAAATTTCTCGCACATATTTATAGTTTTTAAAACTAGACTTGCTCGCTGACACATAATACCTAAAATATTAGAAAGCGTAATTATGTTCCTGCCATGCCCACTTTTTATCTGTACATATGGAAAGTATTTAAAATTTGGCATAAGTCAAGTTTATTTTTTTTTACTTGTTTTTATTTTTATTTTTTTTTCAAATTCCTCTTAATATTCCACTACATGAGGCATTCAGGCATTTCATATACAATCATATGAATGTCTGTCTGGCCCAGACGTGTATGTATGAATATTTATTTTATATGCTAATTGATATTGATACTCATTCGCTACCTGAAAACACATTCACTTGTCTGTACGTTTGTTTAGATTCCAGTTACTTCGGTGTGTTGTTGTTCTTGAATTGATTTTTGTTTTCTTTTTTTTTTTTTTTTGACGGTCATGTTTGTTCTGTTTTGTTTATTTATTAAAAAATTAATATTATGGTGACATCACATAAACAAAATGTAAAAAAAAGTGACTAACCGGTAATGTTACTCATACGCTTGCTGAGGATTTACGCGAGTATTATAAATATCTATATAGAGCAATCAATTTTATTTTATTTATTTTTTGTTGATGTTCAAATGTTATGATAGATGTGTTTACATAAATATTGTGAAAAAAAAAAAAAATTGAAAATATGAATTTCATTGGAAATATATTGGCGTCAAAATGCTGAGTAAATCTCTTTGATGAAACCTATTTAAGTGCCATGGCCTTCACAGCGTATGAGTAATGCTTCAATCATTTCTAAATTGTTGTCATAAATTCTTGTTAAATGCGAATTTCATTTATATCAATTATAAGATTAGGTCTAAGCTGATGAAATAGGTGCTTAGTGATGATTTTGAAGTGTCTATAAATAAGATTTAAAGAAAAGCATTCAGACGTTTCCTGAACTATATTACTTAGAGCGTAAAAAATAGAGGGCGTAATCAGGTGTAGGCCATGCTTACTTTTTGAAACGTTTTTGAGATTTTTAGAATTTAGTTTTTTTACTTGTTTCCTTTAACATGAATTTCAATGAAATGATTTGTGCAATTTGAATAAAAATTACCAGACTCCATTTACTATTTAAGATATTTGTTAAATTTTCAACTGTGATCAATTCTTTCGTGGGTAAACATAATAAATCCTATCGACTCTAATTAATTGTGTAAGAAAGTGTATCTTTCTAGAACAAGTCTAACATATTTTTCTTTTAAAATGTAATGTAAACGAGTTATGAATATAAAACTACCTGTTTATAATCAATGCTGCTTCATTCTCATTTTCGGTTTTAATAAATGACGGAAGTGTTTGTGTAATGAATAAGTTTAGGATAAGTTGATAACATTTCAACCACAACGAAAACATCAGCAACAACAACAATAACAATTTTTACAACTAATAATGCTTATCTAATTACCGTTGCAAATCATAACAAATTACTTTTTTTTTTAATTTATTAACGTTTAAACCGAACCTAAAATACTACCCAGACATAGAAATACTGTACACTCGAAGCGATAACTATAATTTTGAGAAGTTTTTGTTTTAAATAATTTTTTTGTATCATCAAGACATTTTTGTTACAGCTATTATTCAATGTTATTAGGAAAAATCTTTAAAAAACGTTTTATTTTTATTAGTCAAGTTATAAATGTTACAAAGAGATTTACAAACTCATCCAACCTAGCCGTATACAGTTGTGTCTTCGACATGAAAATGTATGCTCTAATAAAATAAATATAATTTAAGATTTTCCTCCATACGCCTATTATTGCACAGATGTGCTTGCCTGATAAGGTTGTACAGCGTAATTTATATGAAATTTTCTAATAATTCTACTCTTGTTTTCTTGTGCATTTATATATACATATAAATATAGAGAAAGATCATGGAGGTAAAGTTTCAATTGCTCAATTGCTTGGTTTTGGCGTGCCTGCTTGTTATAACGCTACACAGTGACTACACGTCGGCCTGCAGTTGTATGCCTGCACATGGTCAAACTCATTATTGTCAGGCAGACTATGGTAAATTATGGCAATTATTATATCAATTGTAATCAAGTGTTTTGTATATGTGTAAAAAAAATGTACCGTAACAATTTAGAGTGTAGTGAAATTTGAGAGAATTATCTTACAGTGGTGGTCACTTGAATAGATAATCATTTCTTCGGTTGGACTTCTTTTGCAATCATTTTGCTTCATCTTATGTTAGGAAAACAATTAATAATGCAGTTTAATAAAAGGTTCTGTTATACATAATACAAAATATTTTTTTTGGTGATTTCTAAAATGGTTCTATTTTTATTGAATTTTTTCTCTAACACGATAGTGTTGGTTTAAAAAAAAATTGCCAAAAATAGAATAATTTATAGAAATTATAAAAAAATAATTTTATATTAAACACAATAGATTTTGTTAATAACAGTATCATTAAATTGTATCTTAATTTGAAGGAAGAAAAATTATTGTATAAATTATAATGAAAAATTTTATACACAAAACTTATCATTTTGGTGTTAAAGTAAAAAATTCGCCAAAAATAGAAAAATTCGTAGAAATTATAAAAAATAATTTTGTTGTATACCTAAAAGATCTTTTTAATAAAGTGCATCATTACAATATTTCTAAATTTAAAGTAAGAAAAATTTTTGTAAAAATTGTACTGAAAAATTTTATTTAAAAAATTTATCATTTTTTTATAGAGTTAAAGTAAAAAATTCGCCAAAAATAGAAAAATTCGTAAAAAGCATAAAAAAATATTCTGTATTAAACACAATAGATTATTTTATCAGATAGCATCATTAAATTGTTTTTAAAGTTAAAAAATCCTACTCAACTGTTTCAACTCTTTCAATTGAATTTATTCTTTCAAATTTCCCTTTTTTCGTTTATTACAGCTGTACTTGTGCGAGTGTTGCGCAAATCAAATCGTTTAAATCATGATAATAGAATACTGTACAAGGTGGAAATCAAAAAATCGTATAAGGTAAACAATTTTATATGACAAACATAGTTATGCAGACAACCCCTTTTAACGATTTGTTTTCATTACTGGAATTTCTAATTTACTTTAATAATTGTATATATGTAGACGACACCCACTGGTGATATGATACTGAAAAATCGACGTTTACAAACCTATTCAAATGATGCCATGTGTGGTGTCAACTTGCATGTAGGAAAATTATATGTTATTGCTGGCCGAGGACCTACAGTCAGTTCGTGCAGCTATGTGAAGGAATATAAAACAATGACTGTGGTGGAGAGGTTGGGTTTTATGCGCTTCTATAAAATGTCTTGTAAATGTCAAGTAAGCACAATTTAGGGCCAATTATTTTCATGTATAATATACGTTTGCCCATATATGTGTAGGTGAATACATGTTTTGGTAAAAGTTGTTTTATTGGCGCATTGGCATGCAGCTGGTCACCGTTTTCACGTTGTGAACAATATTACAGCGCTTGTTTGCCAGCTAAATATAATACACCGGAAGGTGTTATCAGTAAATGTCAATGGAAGAAAACGACACAGTATAGTGCGTGCAGAAGAGATCCTTAATTTGTCTTTGTAACTAATCTTAGACGTGCTAACGTTTAGCGTTGAACGAATTATGATGATTTATTATTTAAAAATTATTTATTGTTAAAGAATTTTATGTACGGAAGTTATCAAATTATTTATATTAAAATACGTAAAAGAATATATACTTTGTTTTTTATGACCTCTACATTGCCATTCCACAGTTCTGATTTGTTTATCAATAAAATAGCATCTAGCATAATATCATCTAAACAACTGAGGTTTTCACTATTGCGTAATTCAAAATAGTTTTGAACATAGTTTCGCCTCTTACTGGGCGTTGCAAACGGAATGACAAACATAATATACCCCCCATATTATGTGGAGGGCCCTATAATATCATAATTCATAATTCGAAATGCAACTAAACACCATCAATGTTCTAAATATTTAAAATATATAATCAGGAAGCTTCATATATTAACTAAACATTGTGATTTAGGTTTTTGGGAAAGAAATATTTCTAACTTACCAAATACTTGGCCGTTGGAAAGAATGTCTGTTCAATTAATGGGAAGCCATCTTTGCCCAGACGTCGTTGCAGTTGCTGTAAATGAGCAAACACCCATGGCTTGTCCTAAAACAGAAACACAAATGTCAAAAAATGAAGCTACAAAGATTCTTCAATTTATGAAAACATAAGGACAATAAGTTTTACCTGAAATTGATAGATTGAATGCAAAGAATTAATGCTAGGCACTCCACCATATTTCAAGCCCAATATTGTTGAACGATAATCATTTGCACCATCACGCGGTGGCTGACGTATTAAGACAAAGTCGGGGCGAAATATGCGAGGTACCTAAACATATATACGATATTATAAAATATATAAAATTTTAATAACAAGCTATACTAAACCCTAGAATCTCCTCTATACACTTCCATGGTAATGACGGGGCCAGATTCGGCACTAGCATGTAATGTTATATCCTTGAGAAATGATTTTCTTTTAATCTTTAATTTCTAGTAATATTTGATTAGGATAATATTTACTCGGAATTCTGCCTGCTCAACGCGTACATCGTAATCACCATGTAAACGTTTACCCCGGAAATATTTAGACCAATCTGTATTGTGATCATCCAGTACCAATAATGTGAAATATTTATCTTTATTAAAGGTTGGGGCACGTGTGGTGGCACTTTGTACAGCAGCACCTGAAATATATGTAAATCAATAAATGCCATCCAGATAACCCTGAACCTTGCTTCATTATATCTTCTACAGTGTTAGGACGTTAGTTTCTAAAAAATCTTTATTTGGAGTCAATTGTATATATGCCACTTCCTTAATAATTTAAGAGAATATAGATTTTTATTTATTTGAAAAGTACCTAAAATTGAAGCGCCTTGTTCGCGTGCTGCACCAGTTAAACTTTGAACACGTTGTAGCAAACTTTCACGTGTCTTGGATGGACTGGTCGGAGCACTAACACCACGTGGTGGTGCAGGCGCTGCTGCTACTGGCGCTG
Organism: Ornithomya fringillina; assembly: GCA_963978525.1. Taxonomy (NCBI): domain Eukaryota; kingdom Metazoa; phylum Arthropoda; class Insecta; order Diptera; family Hippoboscidae; genus Ornithomya; species Ornithomya fringillina. Next base: position 29,759,864 of record OZ021691.1, on the reverse strand, counting down.
TTGCTGCTACTGGGGCTTTAGAGCTACCAAAGCTTAAAGACAAATCCGTTCCGGGTGGTGGTGCGGATGCACCAGCACTGATTCCCGCAGCGGGCATTCCGGGAGCCGGTGGTGGCGGCATATTGGGTGGTCCGCTACGTACATTTGTTGCCATGGCAGCTTGATTCTGCATCGGTTGATTTTGTATCGGACGCGCTGCCGGCGGCAAAGTATTTGGATCGACATCATCAGCTTCATTAGATAAATCTCCTGAGCTAAATCTACTTCGTGAAATGATTTGTTTATAATGATGTGTAAAACAAAATAAAAATTTTAATGTTCAGTAATTAGACGCATTATACGGTGATTATGGGGCCACGATTTGGAAGGTACACAATTGAACAATTGTTGAATCAATTGTTTGTGGCGTCACAAGCGCACAATTACGGTTACGAGGACGGTTGGGAAGATAATAATAATCGAAATAGAAGAACAATAGCAAGAAAAGAGAAAAGAAAAGAAACAAACAACAACAACAGCAACAACGAAATGGAGGAAAAACATATGAAATTTCAATTTAATTGTTAAGTCGGTTCCTGTGCAGTACACGTATTTCTTAATTAATTCATTTTAACTTTTTACCTTCTCTTCAGGAAATTAACATTAGAAGTGAAGCTACTTTTAAACGATGAGAAATTCAGGGTGCTGGTTTTAGTTTCCTTCTAAAGCAGCGTCCAGAAGGAATGTCATTATTTTTGTAAATGTGGTTTTCATAAACCGCCGAGAAGGTGAGTGAGAGAGAGAGAGAGACATACACAGAGAGAAATTGAAAGCTTTTATTAATTTCATCGTTTAAAACGAGGGTCCAGTATACATGTAAATTCATTAATCATCTGTTTTGTATTATCCATGCATGACTTTATATTGATCGTACCGAAGGGCGGGTCGCAGCATCATCATAGACAAACATTAACAGATAAATTCATTCATATTTTTGTTTTGTTTTCTTTATTAAAGCTTTTGGTGCGTGGGTTTAATGAAGCATTTTATTGTGCAAATACAATGTAAGAGTATGTTTGCCTATGACCGCATTCCGCATTGCTCGTTCATATACTTTACATTTATAATATAAATAATGAGAAGATAAAATTCTATATTTTATATATTTAATAAGCGGCAATTGGTGCGAAGAAATTAAATTTTTTTATTATCATGGCATTTGTAGGAATTTATTGCGTATAAATTACAAAAAAAAAAAAAAAATCAATTAAAAAAATGATTTTAATTGAAATTTTAAAATTAATTTTTAATAACTAACTTTTAATTTAAAAATTAAAATTAGTTTTTATTAATAATAATATAAAAAATAATTTTTTTAAATGTTTTTAATAACAAATTATTTTAATTAATTTTTTATTTTAAAAAGAAAAACAATAAAATTAATTAATTTAATTAAAATTAATTACAAAAAAATTTATTCAAAATAATTAATTGTTTTTTAAAGAAATAAATTTAAAAAATGTTTAATGTGAATTTTTTATATTGAAAATTAAATTTTTTTAATTTAAAATAATTTTTTTGTGCATTGGCAACAGGGCAAAAAAATCTTTTTATTGAGAGTGTGTCACAAAAAGTTTACACGTGCAGTCTATACAAATACGCTCTTAATTAAATTAATCTGATATCAGGGAAGGTTGTATACTTCAAATGAAAATTCAAACCAGTAAAGATGGTAAAAATCGTTAAAAATATTATTGTTCTTGTTCTAATATATGCATGTTCAATACATGCATACATACAACTGCGCCGGTATTTCATATGCTTTTCATTTCATTCTTGACTGAATAAATATTAGTAATTATTAATTTATTATAGTAATATTATAGCATTATGTAATACATAGTTTATTATTATAAATATTTTGGTTTTCAGAATCGTAGAATTAAAGACCAATGTCGTAAACAGAGAATTGAAAATGTATTAAAGAAGTAAAAAACCTATTGTAAGAGCTTAGCATAAATCTAGGATTTTTAGTGCATTGAAATGCATTTTTTTAATTTGGGCTTGGTCATAATATAAGTTTTGTATATACAACACTAAAACCTTAATAACATTAAAAAGTCCTTAAATATAACTATTACACGTTTTGTGAGGCCACGCCCACAAATATATTTATCTAAAATTATTCTATGAAGTGTAAATTTGGTATTTATTATTACCGCATGTAACCATGTATGTAAAATGGGCGTGTTCGGATAACGGACACGCCTACAATTTACAAAAAACCTTATTCTGCGGAAAATTCAACTTGTATGTTAACACATAATATAAACGCAATTAAAAGGCGTAATGATGTATGGGCGAAAAATGGGCTGGATAAAGTAATAAGAACGCCCACAATATATAAAAAATATTATTTAAACCAAAATAAATTTGGCTCATATTAGTAATTGTACCTAAAAAAGGGCGTAATTATATATATGCCACGCCCACATGTATTTTAAATTTTACTTATTAAATTTAATTGTTAATAATTTTTATTAATACAATAATCCGTTAATGAATCCAGGTATTAAAAAATAGAGAACCACGATACGAGGGAAGGTTAATAATTATGGTAAATCATTAAACTGATTTACGGAATCGAAAAGAAAGAAATTGAAATGTAGGTGAAATTGTAACAGGAACAGCATATGTCTCATGACTTGTTCACAATGGCGTGCAGTTGATGCAAACAAAATAAAAATGTCCATTCTAAACTTTAAATGTATGAATTTAATATATGTACAATCGATGCTTTTTATTATTGCAAGCCATTGTTTGTAGTTATGTTTGGTGAATCAGTAAATGAATAAATCTTTATGTGTAAACTTATTTGTTTTTTATGGTCAGGTAATGAATTTTTATTGATGTTGATATTGCATATCATTTAATGTTAGCATTTTGATGGTTATTACCGTACTTTAAGTCACTTGTTTCGGGTATACATACTTTTATACTCTTCACATAAAATGAAGGGTATACGAAGTTTGTCATTCCATTTACAACATCCAGAAGAAGACGTCAGAGACTCTACAAAGTATATAGATTTTTGATTAGCATCGAGAAACTGAGTCGATCTAGACATGTATGTGCGTGCGTCCGTCCTCCCCATACGGTTGAAAAAGAAACACGCCCACAATTTACAAAAATTCTTTACTTAGCGTAAAACTCTAGTGATACGTAACATTTATACTCTTAGAGGGTGTAATCATATAACTGCCACGCCTCCTGTTTATATGTAGATGTGATGGGTATTCAAGGTTTGGCCTAAACTAAATTTAGTTTTCTTATTTGTTATATTTTAAAATTATTTATAGTGAAACTTTGAAACTATTGCAACTTCAAGTAAGGAGTTCTGCATTTTTCATTTATAATAATCATTCATACTTTATGCCACTGTTATCTAATGAATAGCGCGGCTTTGGAAAATCTTTATATAAAAATCAATTTATGGGGAAATGTGAAATATATTAAAGAATATATAGTTTTAATCAATAAATATTAAGTGCTTCATGTGAAAAAATGTTCAGCTTGTTCAAGAAATTTCAAATCAAAGCAAAAACAATTCTAAAGTGATATTGTAATAATGGTGAAGAAGTGCAGGTGAAGAGGTTTTATATAAGCTTAAATAAGTAAATGGAATTGATTTAGGTAATGCTTACCGGTGGCGGGGCGCAAATTCGCCCACACCCAGCAGTTGCTATTGCACTAATAGTGGCTGTAGAAAGCGAGCTCTCTCACTTTCCTCTCAATATTTTGTTTCTTCGTTTGTTTTATAACTGCTTTAGCCAAATGTTAAACACACAACAATAATAACACAACACTCCACTCCCAAAATCTTATTTATATTATTTTTGGAGTTGATGTGATGATACCGATAGTGATGAAACTGCTGCTGTGTGATGATTTCAGCAATATTTGTGGCGTCTAGTTATGCAAATGTTTGGCGGAGTATAAGTTTTATATACTTGTTGTTTTTGTTTGCTTATTATATATCTTTAGGTATTTTATGTGTGTAAGTGTGCGCTTTTAAATACTTGAGTTTTTCTTTCTTTCCAAAAATGTTGTCAACGTTGTCTTTTAATGCGGCTTCCAAGGTTCTGTAAAGAAAATAAATTCAATAACAAATAAAGAACAGTACACTAGGTTCCTATGGGGTGGGTGTTTTTATAGGGTGGTAAGGCTTTCACAAGAGTTATATAATTTAGATTTTTTTTTTTTAAATCATAATCATGTGATAAAATCATTTTCGCTTTGGATTTAAGCATTTCTGTCTGTGCGTCCGTCCGTTGTTATATTAAGCTTAAATATGCCAAAAAAAAATTCAGAATTTAATTTTGATTTTTGATTTAATTGCACCCAAAAATAAAAAGTCAATTATTTTTATAACTATCCTTTTTTACCCTACACCACAAATGTGATATAGACGCACCTTGTATTCGTTCAGATGTTTATAACTCTTGCTTCTATAACTTTAATATTTTATTACTGATTAAAAACATATATACGTTTGAACTGAATGCTAATTAAAAGCCCTTCATTCCACCTGTACAAGAAAGTATTACATCTTTATTACTTTACGAGTTTTAACAACTTTTACAAACAAACACAATTATCTCAAAATAATCTTCTATTATAGTTTATAGTATATATTATGCATAGATATAATCTACGGAAAATTATCTATCAAATGATTCCTAATATGTTGGAATTTTTGAACTTTTACAATATATTTGCATGTCGATTTTTCAATGTCTGTCTGCCCATTTATTTATTTGATATTTGTAATGTGCAAAGAGTATTTTAGGTAAGTTTATAACTCTTAAAAGGCAAGTGTTACATCCACCTTTATTTATACTCAGTAATTCAAAATCAAAATCGCAAAACAATGTCCGTATGTCCAGATAAATTTCTTTGATATTTTAAGATATTTCAATAAAATTTGGTACAAGGACATATTTTAGCTCTAAAAGGAATCCTATTGAAAATACATCGAATTGATCCATTTTTAGAACCCCTGCCTATTAAAGGTTCTATTATGATGGAAGTCTTTATATGACAAAAACTCAAAATTTTTCACATATTTTGAAAAACTTTGTGAATAGTAGTTAATTAGCTGAATAATTATTAAAGCCAAATTTGGACTTAATTGGACAAATTTAGAATACCTTTTCATTTAATAAAAATTTACAAAGTGACTTATAATCTAAGTTTACTGGTCGAACTAAACAAGTAGCGTAATTTGTGGAATTAAATGGTGTAGAGTTTTAAATGGTGGACTATAACATTTTCACTTCTTTTTGTTGAAATTTGTTACATGGATGTTCACGTTTTATTATTATGTCATAAAGTTTTATTTATACATGTTTTTATAAACTGCTTTTATTTTATAATAAAAAAAAATCACCAAGTATTTAGAAGTATAATATTTTACTCGTAAACGTTATTATTATCCTCGAAGATGTACACATGGATTGTATTGAGCTACAAAGAGAATATTACATAATGTGAAGCCAGCCAGCGAAATTAGAAATTCAGCCCAATACTGCGTTGTCTGTATGTATATGATTCATATAGTTTTTTAATGTCAACAGTTCAACCTCCATTATGTCTTTCACATGAGTGTGTATGTGCGTATGTATACATTTAATCGCACTCACACTTGTGCAAACATTTTATTATAAAAGTTCTCTTGGGCTAAGTTTTGCTTAAAGGTCTATGCCCGCAACAAAATAAAGAAATTGCTCTTTCATTATATATATATATGTGTGTGTGTGGAAAACATTAAACATTCGTTTTTTGATTACCGTGAAATTTGATTTTTTTATAATATTTTTATAATTTTTTTATAATCATTAATAATCACTTTGGTTGAACTGTTTTATCTTTTCATCTTCTTAGCAATGGAAAGATTAAAGAATTACTGTTTTTTTTTTAAATATAATTTATAGGTACACATTTTCAAGGGTGTGTGTGATTAATTGTATATAATCGTGATAAGCGATATAGTTTTTTTTATAACCTTTATATATAAGATGAAGGGATATACTAAGTTTGTCATTTCATTTGCAATATCGAGAAGGAGGCGTCAAAGATCCTACAAAGTATATATATTCTTCCCATTATGCGCGTATAGATGTACAAGGTATTTAAGATTTGGTCTATGCCGAAATTTTGTTTCTTTATATGTTTTATTTTAGTAATATATGCATGTGTGTAGGTATATGTTATTTCTGTATATATAATTTGGGTGTATAATTGTGTATGTGCATACATATACAATAATTTTCTTTAATAACTGACACAGTTTTTCATATACATACAATCACTTCCTCTATATATCCACATACACACACACACACACAAGCACACTCATGTGAGATTTTATACGCTTAACATATACATACGAAATAATTTTACAATACGCTTTTATATGTATATGTATGTGTACAACTGAGATACAGAATTTTTACGGTGTCGTAATATTTCGATTTTTTCCCACTTCTAAGAAAATTTGTTTTTCAATTTCAAGAAATTTCCCCACATAACAATCTAACGAAATTTTTGTATATATTTTTAATTTTATATTTTAATGATTTATTAATATTTACACATAGATTAGGAGGATTTCTTTTTTCTCTCTCTTTCTCTTTATTTTATAGTATTCTTGTAAGTTGTGCCTAAACCGTTGTTCTGTACTATTTAGTTAACTTGCCGAGACGATGATAAAACTCTAACTGGATATAGAATTTTTTTTGTAACTGAAATTATACCATGCACAGGGTCAGATAGTGTTTTAAACATCCACCAATTCAAGCCGGCGAGAAGGTAGTTGCATTAAAAGAGAAACTAAATCGTGAAACAGGCGCATTAGTTGAATTGAAGAAAGAGGGTAGATTTTGTAAGCCGGTAACTGCTTAACCATTGTTGTAGAGTATTGCCAGAGTGCATTTTTCAAAATAAATTTTAAATATTGCCATCTAAGGCAATAGCCTATCTCTTAAGAATCTATGTGTAATTGTTTTATTTCTTGATTGATTTTGAGTATTTTTAAAAGCAATCAAATGAGCAACCCGTGTACAGAGGTTACTGGAACGTCTTGATATTAATGGGTACAAAAGTACTACTAAATATACCAAGCATGGGTAGTCATTAGAACGATTCTGATAGATTGGTTCAAATTTTGATGCTGATTAATATTCTGTCCTTATGCTTCTATTTATATATTAGAAAATTTTTGACAAAGGAGGTTGAAGGTATCAAAGTTTTGGTCTTAGCCTATTATAGACTCATGACAGTTTCTCTTTACGTCAAAATCTTATCTAAATAATTTCAAGTTGGTAACACTGTTTCCTTATCATATGATTTCTATTTCATTGATTTAAATAGATATGTACTGTGCTTCAGGGCTCTCCTTCTAAGTGAGTGAACGTTATGAGTAGAATGTGCTCATGCTCAGTGATTGATTACTCCCTTCTATGAAAAATTACATTTTTACCGCTAATTAAAGCAAACCACAGCAAGTCTTCAAATTCACAACTTTATGTGTACGTTTTTTAAACCCCTTCGTAGTACGATAAATACAACATCTATCATGACATAAATTTTATAAGAAAATAGTCATGTGCTTGAGTAAAGATTCTCACCACAAATTAAATCATACCACCAATAAACTTATACCATGTGATAAGAGCGGTGCTTACTACGTAGATCTATAAAGTAAAATTTTATTTATTTAATAGACGATAAGGAAGATAAGAAGAATTTTTTAATTATTTTTTTTTTATTCTAAGAATTAAATTAATTTCATAGAAATTTAATAAAATTGTACATAAAACAATTCATCTCAGTTATAAAATTAATTTAATTAACAGTTAAAAAATGATATTTGTGTAGAAATTTTGTACATATATTTTCATTGCACGTAAATTGCCATTTGAATTGGGCATAATCGATCAAGAGCAACGCCCACAACCGACAAAAAATCTATGTATCTGCCACGAAAGCTATGAAATTGAAATTTGTTATACATTTTATCATCATTTTTAGAGTAATGAAGCATAAAAATAAATTATAGGCGGTTACAGACGGCCCGCGGATCCTGTGTTGCACATATCTGATATATTGTACACAGCACACGCTCTCTGACGCTCTACTTTGCTAACGTCTTTGAAATTTCAAATGTTGTTCTAACTTTTATAATATTGAATTTTTCTCAGTTAACATGTCATGATGATCTCTTAACAAAAAAAAATATATATATATAAAATTTATCTTATACTCTTTGTATTTTGATATATGTATATATAGAGTTTAAAAAAATGTAATAATAAAATGTGTGCCGAAATCTTAACAAGTTAAAGCTTGTATAGAGAGACATGAAAGCTTGGAAAGATCATGATCGACAAACGCAAAAGCAACCAAACAAAACAAGTAAAATGTGGCTTAAACCAAAAGGGCCACAGAGAAAACAACAGTTTCAGTTTAACTCTCAGGCAAGCTAGTCACAGATACGGATCGTTTTTTTTTAAACTATTTAGTAAGAAAAAAAATATAAAAAAAATTGTTAGCATCTGTTTAAACAATAGGCCGCAAGTGAATTCAAATTTTTTAACAAAAAGAAGAATTTTAATAAAATTCAAATTCTTATAAAAAATTGATTATTGCAAAACAATATAAAAAAAACATTAAAAAGGTGTGTAAGTGCGTGCAGCATATACTGTCGCATAAATATTCATAAACATAACATTTCGCATGTGCCTTCAATCTTATATTGAAGGAATTCTCATTTTGTACACTGTATATATATATATGTATATACAGTGTGTATGTGTGCGTGCGTGAGTGTCAGGTTGGGTTTTGAAAATTAACAAATACAAAATATATGTTTGTGTGTCTGTCCAACTACAGCGAAATTTAATTGTTTTTTCGTTTTTTCCAATGAAAACTTTTGTGTGTGTATGTATGCGTGTAAGTGCGATTTGCTGTCGAGACTGTTCTTATCTTAAACAAAAAAACAAAAAAAAGCAAAAAAATAAATTTGGTTTAGGCTGAATCTTTAATACCCTCTTACATCTACATATAAAAGGTGGGCGTGGCAGATTTTTGACTTTGTTCTCCAATAGTTAATCAACTCTCTAATTAGGTATCAACTTGAAAGTGCAATTTTATGCTGAGTTTTTTGTGAATTGTGGGCGTGTCTGTTATCCGACCAGTCCTATTTTTGGCTCATAAATTGAAGCTATACTTACAAATTTTACCTTCACAGCATATTTCAACTACATAGCTCGATTTTTGGGCAATGTAAAGAGATTTTTAACGATTGTTGGCGTGGTTTTTAATCGATTTTTCTCACTTTTAAAAAGATTTCTAAGTTTCAGACATATCTAGATTGTTTCAATTGCTTGATGTTGATCAAGACCTTGTGGAGTCTCTGACACCTCCTTTTAAGTGACAATGTCGTGGCGTGTCGTTAGTATTTTATTCTATTTTATATGTAGGGTATAAAAAAAAAATTCACATAAACCCCAACAATTGTGTTCTAGATAACTGTTGAATAGTTTTATAGTTGCTTTTTCCTGTCAGTCTGTCTGCTTGTCTGTCTATTTCTTGGGATTTGCGATTGCCTGCAATGCTAAAAGTTGCTATTTTTTTTGGTATTTTTCTAAAGAATTTTAGCGGTTATACGTGTGTGTGTGTCTGTGTGTGTAGGGTATGTTAATTGTTTATATGTAACGGATTAAAGAAAACTTCAAATGAAATCATAACAATTGAAATGAAAACAATTAAATAAAAAAATCGTTCAGCCCACAGCTGCAATGCCTGCATGCGTTCACAACCAGTTTCCATTTTTTCTCGTTATAATATTGTATTAGATTGTAAATCTCTCTGCAATTCTCTGAATTTTGTAAAATTACGTATAAATATTTGTAACCTTAACTGGTTATGAGTTTTTTTCTATTTGGCGAATTCTCTTTTTAACATTTCTGAGATTTAGATGAACAAATTTTGAGTTTGTCAAACTTGTTATAAAAGTCTCTACATACATAAGTAAGTGTTAGCTGAAGTTGTAAACAATAAAAAAAGCTTACATGTGAGTCATGATTTTATTTAATACACTTTGGAAAGCATTGTGAGAGAATTGTGTTCTAAGTGAAGCCTACGATCCACAAACAAAACAAAAAATTGTCATTCTGTACAAGTATACCAACCATACGTGTAGAGAATATATAACCAGTTTAGATTTTCTACTCTGATTACATATACTTGTAATATGTAATTTTTTCTATTTTGTTTCCTCCACATAAATGAATGAAAACTGCAAAATCACTATTAACTTAAAAAGCATTCCATTTCAATTAGTTGGCGTTAATTGAGTAACCAAGCTAAAAAAAACTATACAGATAAACAAAATACATAGCAGTGAATAATCAATCACATCAATATCATCAGTATCAGCAGTGAAATCAGCAAAAAAAAAACGAAAAACTTAAGCAACGAACTAAGTGCTGTGCAAACAGATTCATATTCATACATATGAAAACATCATAATGGCTTTCAGTGTTTGCCCACAATTCTTGTTTGCCTTAATATTTTTAAATATTGGTTCGAGACATGTAAGTATTATTTATATTTTTTTTTATTATATAATAAAAAAAAAAATTTATAAGTTTGCTAATAAGAAAACGTGGTAGTTATAAATGAATGTTTATATTTGAAGTAGATATCTGGCAATAAAAGTCAATATTTTTTACACTATATCGTATCGTAACGAAATATTTTCTGTTATTTTTATACAATACAATATAAAGTTGGAATTTAGTACATATTGGCGTGGTGAGATTATAGAAATGCTCAAAATCTACAAAAAACCGTATTAAGTATTAAACTCAACTTGCATGTTGAGGATTATGACCCGCTAAGTCCACTGTTTGTATGTAGATATGGTGGGTATTTAAGCGCCATAAAGAAGCAAGGGAGCGATGAGGGTCTTATAGTGTGAAAGTTTTGTAGCGCGAGAGAGAAGCTTTGCTGTTGAACTGTTTACTTAGCTCATTATCAACTCGTTAGAGCCAAAAAACACTCTATACTTTAAATAATTTTTTTTTTTACTAATTTTTGTTAAATATATTGTGTCCCAGCAAGTTTTTTCAATTCAATTACTCAAGTACTTGCATTGTATTTGTTTTAGTAATTATAGCAACGTATGCATTACACCTTTGGTTGTTATTTTTACATGTAATATCTTTATTCTTTGTTGTTCAGTTTTTTCCATATTCGCATATTAATGTGAATGCGGTGATTAAACAAGAATTTTTTGAAAAATAAAAAAAATTATAATTGACATTGAACTGAAATGTGTGGGAACACCATATTAATAGCAATGCCTAAAATCAAACAAAACAATAATAATAATAACAACAACAGCACTAATGATAAAGCTTAGGTCTATAAAAAGAAAACAACGACATTCACATATACATAAACTGAACATGAAAACGCCTTCTAGGTAAATAAAGGAAAAAAAAAAACTTTATCAAAAATCTAGCATATTAATAACAATCTGACAGAGAAACCACTTTTAATGTTACAAAAAGGCTTAAACCATTCAGTACACACCCTATCTGACCCAAATAATATTTTTTTTAAATTTATTTTTTATTTTCTAATTTTATACATATACATATTATTAACAGTGTTATAGTTTGGAAGTATTTTTGGGAATTAAGATTCTTTATAATACAAAGACAAAAACTTTATATGGGGAGGGGCTTCAAAAATTCTCGAATATTTCAAATTTTTGGCCGATTTGCTTCAAATTATACAAAAATGAAAATATCTGAAAAATTTTCTTCTTATTGAAACTTATTCTAAAGTAAAGAGTCACAAAAATGATTCAAGTGAATCATCTTAAAATTTATTCCAAATTTTATCGAAATATCATAAATACCTGTAGATTAAATATATATGGATATACGGACAGACGTATTGGACTCATTGGGCAAACCCATGCCTTTAGCTCATTTAGAGCTCCAGATTTTCTCTGGTGTTATCACATACTTGTTAAATATGCGTTGTCTGCTTCTGTTAGAAGTGTTCTGTTTTCTCTGTGTATGTGTTCCGACGTCTCAGGGGCCCTTACTCTTTTTTCAGTGGTTGGCAGCCTCTTTTAAAGTAATTACAGGTGGATATTGTTAAATTTCTGCAATAATTTATAAATTTATTAAAATGTCTTTCGAGAATCACCAACATTCCCTTACATTTAATATGCATTATAAGTGGTGTAGCGTTTAATTATTATTATGAAAAAAGGGAGCGTTAAATTTAAGCCGATTTAGTATGCATAGTCGTGTCTTTAAAAATAAATCATACAAGATATCAGCTACAAACAAAAGAGAACCTTACCTACATATCTTATAGGACACTCTGCACATAAGGTGGAATTATATAAAATATGTTTTATCATTTTGCAGCTTTTGTTCAAAAACAAGACTTCAAGGATCCTACAAGGTATATATATTCAATACCTGAGTCTAAATCAAACAGGCGTCTGTCTAGTTGATAATATGCTTAAGGGTGCAAAAGTTGCATTATTGAGTTGTGTGGCTTAGTTTCTATACTCCGTTTATATAAACTTCATGAAACAGAGTGTACACCTCAAATTGGCAAAAATATTAAAAAGTGAATTTCATTTATCGAAGATTGGATAACGACTTATGATTAACTGTGCTTTTGTCTTTGGTGTAGAATAAGATATTTTTTAAAATTAATGTTCGAATATGTGCCTACTATGTTTATGCCACGCCCCCAAATTATAATTACATATGTATGGTTATGACCAACAAAAGATAAACGTATAACCACCCCGACGGACATGAGTAGATACATTCATAGAGCATTAAACGCAACAGGACTGACTGACCGCATAACAATTCAATTGAAATTTTTTTTACTAATTTCGATTTACAAAAAACTTGTTCAATTGCATTCGTAGTTATGCCATATAATACATAATATATGGAAAAAACTCTAACTGCTAAAACTTAAAACATATTTTAATGACTCATAAAACAACAACATATATGGAGTATAAGGATATGTGTGCATACAATCGCACAAGTTAAGACTTGATCTGCAGCAACAGAATAGTGGCAAGACTGGGTTACCAGTGTGAACATATTAACTAAATAAAATTGTACAGTGTTTGTTGGTACAATTTATTGTAAATGTAACGGTTAGGAATGTCGCCTGAACAGACAAAGTTATAAACACTTGCAATCCAAGTAAATTGCCACTTGAAAGATTAAAATGAATGCTGTCAATGAATGAATGTTTGTTCTCTAACGCTTTTATATGCGGCCTATTTAAACATCTGTTGCTATTCTGGTCTGATTCTTATAATCTTCGAAACAGTTAATAGACAAACTTATCTGGTAAATATAAATTTGCAATAAAAACGATAAACAATGTAAATAAATAAATGGATAAAAAAAATATCTTGTAGCCCTATACTATAGATTAAGCGGCTGTGCTGCTGCTGTTGCTCTACATACATTAATGACCGCAATATAGAGTTCTAGAAAAAAATGTAGAATAACAAGAAGAAAAGCTAAATTTAGTTTAGAAGAAATCTTAAATACCTTTCACATATTCATACAAATCTTGGGCGTGGCAGGTATTATGCCCTTTATTAGGGTTTGTATTATGTATCAGCTTGCAAGTCGAGTTTTACGCTGATTGGAGTTTTTTTTTTTAAATTTTGAGACGACTACGCCCTTTTTTCGCTTATCGATGGATAAGCTAATTATAAATAAGTAGACCAAATGTCACCGTCATAGCTTAATTTTTGCAGATACATAGATTTTTGTTGATTGTGGGCATGGCTCTTGTTCGATTTTGTTTAACTTAAGTACCGATCTCTATGCAGAAACTAAATATACCACATTTTCGTTAAATATTTTAAAATTTACGCACGTGAGAGTACCAACAAAGGACGGACGTACGGACACATAGGCATTCATGTCTAGCTATACTCAGTTTTTAATGCTAATTAAGAATATATGATATATGCTTTTTTGGGTCTCTGACACTTCCTCCTGGATGTTGCAAATGAAATGACGGCCTTAGTATACCCCCCGTTTTATGTGAAGCGTATAAAGAGAAAAACCAGTAAGTGCGTGAGAAGGTTTCATTAATAAAGGAAACTAGCAGTAAATGGAAGTTAATCAGTTATATAGCGTTATGTACGTACCTTCATAGTCCCAGAACATACTTATTATTATAATAATGATTAGCCTTTGGCAGCGAATTTAGCAATATTCATTTTGAGCGCACTCCTCAGTTGATGTGCTATTGCAATTACAACTCAATTACAAACTGTGTTTGGCCAATAATTATTTTTTTTTTACCTCAACCACTACTGCTACTGATTGAGATAGGGTATGATAACTAAAAAAAACTAAAAAAAAAACCCATTACAACGGAGAAAGTTAGTTTTATTCTACATAATATTTATATATATATAATTTTTTTTTTCAAATTCACTTCATTCTTATTCAACTTCAGTTTAATTGAATTTAGCTCAGTTCAGTAGCAGCAACAGTTTGCATGGAATGGTTTTTATTGTGCACAACACGATGAGGGAAAATTGGGCTGGTCACCGTTTCTAATGCACTATAATTTGTATGCTGTCTATGGTATATAATAAATAAACATGTTTATAGAAATTTTTACAATAAACGAAATGAAATCAAAAACGAAACTGACCCAGTTTTAAAATAATATTCGAAGTAATGCTTAAAAATATGAAACTGAAGAAATTTAATCATCACTGACAGAAGGAATAATAAAAATTTTCATATATATACAAACTTTTTAGGTAGTTTTCTATATAAAGTGGATCATATCGTATAACAGCCACGCCCACCATAATCAAAAATCGATCCATAAATATAAAAAAATTGGGCAACAAAGTAGAAATTTAGTACAATTATTTATAAGAAAGCTTTTTATCGATATTTAAAAAATGGGCATAATATTATAACAATTACGCCCACAATTTACAAAGATACGCTCACAATTTATAAGAAACCATTTTCAGCAAAACTCAACTTGCAAGCTGATACGAGGTATTTTTATATTATCATGTACTCGCCACGTATTGAAGATTTGTTCTAAGCCAAATTTAGTTTTAATTGTTATTCATAGTTAGCATTAAAATAATTACAAAAATACACCCTGTTTTGCTAACATCATCCAATATAATATTGCCAAGTTTTCAATGATTTAACTATACTTTCAACTATAGTTTTAATTTTTTAATTTGAAAATGATTTATTTATTAAGAAAAAACTTAATTAACTAAATTTAAGGTATTTGCTGTTGATGATTCGACCGCTACTGTACCAGAGTTTGCGCCGCACGTTTCAGCCACTTGTAAAGCGGGCACTATGAATATAAAAGTGAAATTCGATTCATCATATATGGGAGCTGTGCATGCGCGTGATTATCGTACATCGTCCTGCATGGCATTGGGTGATGGCAGCGATTCGGTTGCTTTTAGTATTAATCTGTTGGCCAAGCAAGGGGCCAACGATTATTGTGGCATATTAGTTAGTCACGTCAGTGGCAACAATGTAAGTGACATAAACGCTATCACTTATCTATTAATAATCGCAGTTAGCAATTTAATTTTATTGCACTTGGTTGTTGATTAGTTTTAAGATTGATTAAAATTTGAAAAAAAAATTTTTTTTTGGCTTAACAGCGAACTGAGGAAAGATCTATACAACTGGCTGTACGCATGCATAAAACGTTGGAGTTGGCAGATGATAAATTTTATGTAATAACTTGTGGAAAATCGGGATTCAGTCGGTAAGTATTCGATATTAATTATACCCTCCACATAAGATAGATGGTATACTAAGTTTGGTGTTCCTTTCGCAACACCCAGAAGGAGGTGTCAGAGATCCTACTGAGTTGATCTAGAGATATACGTACGTGCGTCTGTCTGCTGTTAGCATTCTTAGGGCGTAAATTTTGAGATATTGAGGTGAAATTTTGTACAGACATTAAAAAAAGTTTGCAGCAACAACAATAAAACAGACGGTCATAAAATCTATTAAGATTTTTTATAAGTTGATCCTTCTTATTATTTCAAATAGAGTCCTGTTGGACACGCTTAAATATTCTAAAGCCTTATATATAAAAAAGTTGAGTGTCTAATTAGTTGGACGGACAGACATTATTAATTTTATTGTATTTATTTTAAGGTATAAAAATTCATCATATGTTATAATGAAGTATACAAATGTTCTAATAACAGGGTTTAAATCCTAAATGCAGTTTCCCTATATTGAAGATCTTTCCAAATAGCTGAAGCGGCAAAAAAGGAAAATCTGCTCTTTCATGTTAAACCAAGCTTGATGCTTTATGATTATTAGAAAGTAATCACTTTACTTAAATGTGTACAAATATTTCATTAAATACAATCAGTTTACTTACAAGTTAGGGGGGGGTATACTAAGTTCGTCATTGCAGTTGCAATAGTCAAAAGGGGACATTAGAGACTGTAAAAATTATATATATTTTTGATTAATATCAAAAACTGAGTCGATCTAGGTATGTCTCTCCATATGTCCCTACGTCTGCTTCTCTTGTTTGCACTCCTACGTTCGAAAATATATAAATAATACACTTTGCTGAAATTTTGTACGGGCAATTTTTCTAGGCAAAGAAACACTATTTAAAATTGGTAAAATCGGTTAAAAACCACGTCCACAATAGACAAAAATCTATTTATCTGCCACAAAAAATTAGGTATGAAGCTGAAATATGGTATATTTATAATTATCACATCCATCGATGTGCCAAAAATGGGCATGGTCAGATAAAAATACGCTCACAATTAACGAAAACCTTAACCCGACTTGACAGCTGATACGCAATACATGTACGTATACACTATTAATCATAAACCTGCCACGCCCATTATTTGTATATAATCCTGAAGGGTATTTAAGATTTAACCTAAACCAAATGTACATTTTTTTCCTGGTTTTTATAATAAATTACGTACAATTTTTCAATCTATTTGCGCGAGTATGTATAAAGTTAATTTATACTACATTTACTCCACCCGCCATTATGAGGCGATATCGCAGATTTGTTAAATAATATCAATGAAATGGTTATGGTAGAAAACAGAAAAATGGAAAAAAAAATTAACAAATATTTACGCTCTGTTAAGTACATAGAGCGAACGTACATAATATGTATAAATGTATGGAAAAATGCAGCGTATATGGAAAATTATAGAAACTTATAAAGTATAAAGAATCTATGAAAACATACTGAATGCTGTACAGTATGTTATCATGCAATTTTTGTACAGAGATGGGCACATTATCTCACGTGTTGTATAAAAAAAAAGTTCTAAATCTAAATTGTTGAAGAGTATTTATTATACATATAAATGAGTTAAAATTTGTTTTTCTTCTTCTTACAATTGTTTTAGGGATGACAATTCTCACGTTCTGTTGAAATTCTTGGAAAATGATAGACGTGTTCGAGAGACAGTGTATGGGCGTGAATATAAAATACGTGCCGAATTTACTAAACCAAATGGTAAGTAATGAAATTGATTCTATGGAGGAAATGACAAAGAGACGGAAATAATAGTAAGATATAGGAAAAAAAATGTGTAGATGATGAACTTTAGCGACTTTCGGTGATTAGACTTAATATTATTGATTAAAAATTTTATAAACCATTTCAGGAAATAATTTACCAAAATAAAGTACAAATTTTAAAATAAAACATTATATACCATTTGAAAGTAGATGATTTTACCGTTGTAATGGTGTAAATTTTTTTTAAAAATCTTTACTACAGTTCTCGATTGTGTTTGATGGAAATTTAGTCTACATTGAAAATTCAAAAACCTCCCTTGTAGGAATGAGTTTTTTTTTTCAATTAAAAATAATGGGTTATTTATGTTTTCAAATAAATTATATAATAGTAAAAACAATTTGTATAAAATCGGTGATTAGCTTTAAGCCACATTTTTATCTAACTTTATGAACATTAGGTCTGTGAAGAAAACTCATCAGAGATTAGATACGAATACTATTAAAACTTAAATATATATATTTTTTATAATCTAATTCTCTTTTAGATACAAATGGTATACGTGTGATTAATTGTTTTGCTTTTGATAGAAAAAATCTCAGTTGGCCTTTAATCGATGAAGTGGGGTAAGTTTTGAACCCTCCCATGAACTATTATCTTGAAGTAAAAGTAAAATTTTTTTTAAAATCTATTTCTAATAGATGTCCTGTCGATAATAATCTCATTACACGTTTTACACCTAGCTCTGATGGTAGTTATGCTGATGCAATCATACATTCTATGTTTAAATTTCCTGATGGTAAGATTAAATGTGTTAGTTATCTGGTTGTCCTTGTAATATATTTTTAATATTTCTATGATAATGTAGATTCAGAAATGCATTTACAATGTGATGTGGTTCATTGTATGGGGCAGTGTATTGAGGAAGAGGAGGATTGCAGTCAAATAGCAGTAGCTGGTGTTGGCATTACAAAAGGTTCAACGGGGCCACGAAAAGTAGCTGTAAATGAAGAGGGTTCCAGTTTAGCTGGCACCACAGTATTTGTTGTAGACCCGGACAAAGCTCCTTGTAATTATTTATTTCATTTTTATATATTATGAAGTGATTTAGTGACATTTCTTTGATTTATTTAGTAATTACCGGAAATTGTGAAGATGGTATACGGCCCGCTTGGTTACTTTGGTTAACTATTGCTTTGGGTGTTTTATTCCTAATCATGTTATTAATGAATATATTCCTGTGCACGGCAATGAGTTGCAGTTGTGCCAACACTGAAGTAAATTTATATGTTTTTTTTATAAACAACTTGTGCCAAAAAATTCTATTTGATTTCATTCAAAATATTTGCAGATTATTGAAAAGGAACCTTCTATAATTGAAGAGTATGATCCATATAGAAGTTGGCATGGCAGCCAGTATGGGTCAAGATATTCATTGCATGGCCGTGATGCCCACAAAGGTTATACAAGTGGCGGCTCAACTATACATTCAAATAGATCGGATAGATATTAAATCTGCTGAGATTTATGTAGATAGAGTGTTTTAAACATTTACAAATTACGCTTAAGTTCAATTTGAAAATAAACAAAATCTCTTTTTTTTTACCCTCCACATAAGATAGGTTTAGGTTTTACTCACCACTAATAACATAATTAATTTTTTTTTTTATTAAATTATTTTTGACAAAAAACATTTTTAATAATTTTTACATACATGTACATAATGAGCTCAATGAATAACTTTCTATAAAAGAATGGCCTTTAACGAAGTTTTTTTTCAATTACGGACGTACGGACAATTTTTGTATTTAGGTGATAATCTTTATATTAATCGCTTATAAAGTAATCTGACTGACATTTTTACATTTTCTTCAAATATTAGTGGCGAGTACATAAACAAATATTCGTTTTTTAACGAATTTATAGATTTTTAGTTTGTTATGTTTGATTTATTTGTAAATAAGAATAAGCAACATAACTATATGCAGCCCTTTATACCCCATTTCTGTGAATCAATACTTCAAGACAATAAACATATCATTTGATTTAGCTTATTATATGCAATGCTTATGTAGTTCAACTACTTATACATACACACATAACACACTGAACGGATTTAGAATTCATAAAAAAAACTTTCTTCTTAGTTTTAAAACTTTAAACTTTCATTCTTAGTTTAAATATACATGTATTTAAGTATATTCGACAATAGTAATAATGTATAGTTCTTATAATTATATGATTAATAAATAATTTAAGATTTAAGAATTTTTATAATAAAAGAAAATCACTAAAAAACTAAATTTTTGGTAGAATTCTCCCTTTTTTATACTCATCATAATATATCACGTACGCCCAAGAAAAGGCGACGGAGACCCCACAAGGTATATACATATATATATATATTCAACCAATAATGTCGATCATAAATCAATTTTTTGTGGCAGATAAATAGATTTTTATAGATTGTGGGCGTGGCTTTTGATCGATATTCCTTAGTTCAAGTACCGTTCTGCTATGCGTTTAAAAACCAATATTTCAGATCATATTTTAATATTGAGAGTGTCAACAATAGACGGACACACGTACAGACATGTCTATATTTATTAGTTTTTGATGTTGATCAAGAAAATATATATTTTTTAGGTCCTTTAATGTCTTATTCGCGTGGTTTTGCAATTAGAATGACAAACTTAGTTTACCACATATTTATGAGGCGTGTAAAAAAATGAGCACTTAGTGCTTGTGGATGGTATTTTTAACTCTCACTATATATATATATATATATTTTATTACTATAGTTGAGAGCGATAGTTGGGAGCGCAAATAATTTGACACAAAACCTTGTAGGAAAATTATCTATACCCAAGACCCAAGACACAAACCGTAAACTGTTTAATTTATACACATGCTCAAAACTTTTAATAAGATTTAAGAAAAAAAAAAAAAAAAAATTAAGAAACATGTGAAATTGCTTTAGACAGTCAAACATGATAATAATAATTAGTCAATTCATCGATGTCCATAATTTACAAAAAATCATGCTCAGCGTAGAATTCGATTAATTATGTACCTGCCACGCCCACTATTTATATGTAGATGTGGAGAGTATTTAAAATTTGGTCTAAGTCAATTTGAGTTTTTTTCTTCATTTAGGAGAATAGATTAAGTAGAATAGTTTTCAGAAGTTGTAAATAAATTAACAAATGAGTCAATTGAATGATTATAAATATAAACTCTCAACTATGCTTCAGTTCATTTTTTAATCATTTCCTAATAGGTTCGATAAACAAAACTAATACAAAGCCACCTATACATGTTTGTCTAATTTCTCTCAGAATTATATTTGAGAGAAGGAGAGAGAGTTCAACATTTTAGTTAGTGGTGGTTGATGTTGGTGAGTGGTTGTGTTATCGGATAAAAACAAAGAACGGAATTATATTATATACAACAGTTTTATAATAAAAAAAATAAAATAAAACAATTAGTGTTTCTTATGTTTGTATACAAACATAACGAGTTGCTTACTTAGTAATTAACTGTAAATATATAAAATGTCAAAGAAAGCTTTATTCACGTGAAATTCAATAAATTCATTAATGAATGAATGAATGCAAGAGCAGTAGTCTGTTGTTATTGTTGTTATTATTATTATTATTATTATGGTAAAGCGATTGTTTGTAATTTTAGTTCACAGCAAAAAGCAATTTAGTTTCAGTGCAAAGTGGTTGCTATAAAAAATTGTTGTTGTACAAAGGTCATAGCGTGTTATAAAAGTTAACAATTTTTTTTTTTTTTTAAATTACAACAAATTTATGGCATTGTGTTAAAAAAAATTAGAGCTGTAACCCATATGTTTCATGCTAAAGAGTGTTAATTAATTTTTTATATACACAAAACATCGCCACTTTTTACAAAGTTTATGAATGATATTTACACACACATTCATGTTGGCTGTATGTTTGTTTCATTATTTAGCAAGATCAATGTTTGTTGTAAAAAAGTGGCTATGACTCAATATAGTGACGTGATGCAATTATACAAAGAGACAAAATAAAGCGAGGGAAACAAATAAATATGGCTTAAGCCAAATTGTAAATACAGTTCACATATGCATACAAAAAGTAGACGTGTTAGGTCCTTATTAGTCCTATTAATAGGGTCTGCATTATATAACAATGTTCAAGATGAGTTTTATGCTGATTCATATATTAATTTTTTTTTTTTGTAATTTATGAGTGTAAGGCCACGCCCATTTTTTGCAAATCGATGTAAAAGATAATTGTAAATAATTCAACTTTATTGTTAAATTTTTAAGGCAGATAAATAGATTTCTGTCAGTTGTGACCGCGCCCACTTTTGCCACAAAAGGGTTAATTAAAAATATATGTGCCGAATTTCAACTTCTTAGTTTAATTAGGGTGGCAGATAAGTAAATTAGACCGATTTTGCTTAATTTAAATAGCGTGTTTGTTTAATAAAGTATGTCTATAAAAAAGTTCAGTTCATTATCCCAAAAATTCCTGCCTGAAAGTGCCAATCAAGATTATAAAAAAAAAACTTCTGATGCCTACTTCTGGGTGTTGCAAATAAAATGTTAAACATAATGTACCACCCATCTTATTTGTAGAGTGTAAAAACCCTACAAAACAAATAACAAATTATCACATATATATCATATCTCCTTAAGTATATACAAACACATGTATATAAGTAAGTAAATCACATATGTACATATGTGTATAATAAATTTTTTGGGACTTTGTTGCTGCACTCAATGCATTTATGTTCTGGGAATTCTATAACTATACATCATCTACTACTTATTTACTTGTATAATGTACTTGAATATTTTGTGTTACTCTATTTAGTAAGTTGTTTTAACTGAGTTGTAAGCGTTTTAAAATAGCTAAACAAATTTCCGCGTAACTTTTATTACTAATAATCAAGACTTTACAATGAATGTTACCCCTCATGTCATATACAATTGTTATACGTATATTCATACATACTATTATGAATAAAAATTATGTGAAAAGTAAAGTATGTACTTGAAGATAATTGCAGTATTAGAGAGATTATTTTAAAGAGGAATATATAATAAGTGCAGAGTCAATAATCTTGGAAAAGCCTACAACTTATAACAATTATCGAAAAAAAATCAATATCTCAATTTTAATGATTGTGAGAAGACACGGACGGACAGATTGACTAAATAAACTTTTCTATTGATGCTGATCAAGTATATATATACTGTGTGAGGGTGTGGCTTGCCCCTCTTCAAAAAGCAATATAACTGCACATCATTCTGAGGATGGGTATAAAAAATTATAATAAAAATATTAAAAAATCATTTTAGAAAACAACAAACAAAATAAAAATAAATCAATTAAATATTTGGTAATAAAAAAAATTAAATACAATTTAAAAAAAAATCTAAAAAATTTATAAAAAATTTACTAAATGCAAAGTTAATATTTATTCTAAAATAAATAGTAATAGAAAAAATAAAATAATTAATTCAATTATTTTTGGAAAAAATTTAAAAAAATTAAAGTAAACAAAAGATATATAAAAAATTTACAAAAAATTAATTAAATACAAAATTCAACAATTATTTAAGAAAAAAATTAGAAAATTAAAAGCCAATTATACGTAATTTTGTGGTAATAGTCGATCTTAAGTCGTTTTGCAAGAAAGTTTATAAAAATGCCTTAACTCGTACAATCAACCTAGTTTCGTGATATAATTGTATCTGTGAGTGTGTGTTAATGTGATATAAATAATTAAATAATAATAAAAAAGGAAACAAATACATCGTAAATACTGTGCAACAATAAAAATGACAGTCACTTATACTGGAGAGGTGGCCACATGTCGTGGCTTTGGTTGTTTCTTGAAATTATTAATAAGGTAAAGTGTATTAAAAAACTATAGTTCTAAATATCCTTCATATAAACATACAAATAGTGGGCGTGGCGGGTACATGTTTACCCTCTCTAATAGTGTATATATTAT
Organism: Ornithomya fringillina; assembly: GCA_963978525.1. NCBI lineage: Eukaryota > Metazoa > Arthropoda > Insecta > Diptera > Hippoboscidae > Ornithomya > Ornithomya fringillina. The sequence continues at coordinate 29,736,197 of OZ021691.1, read as the reverse complement.
GTATCAACTACCAGGTTAAGTTTTACGCTAAAGATTTGAAGATTTTTGTGAGAGTGTTTTTTATCCAACCACGCCCACTTTTCAATTGTCTTTGACTGATTTTGAACAATTTAAATGGCGATGTGGCTGCAGAAACTAAAACTGTCTGTTCAAAAATTCAGCACTATATCCCAAATTTACGACCGTAAAAATGTCAACCAACAGACAAACACGCGGACATATGGACACTCAAATTTTAATGTTGATTAAGACTATGTATATATATTTAAGGTTTTTGGGGTTGTTGTTTGGGTATTGCAAATGGAATGACAAACTTAATATGACCCCATGGAAACTACATGTGCCTGAGGTCAAATACTCACTATCGATGCGTGAAAACTTCTAAAGTATATATGTCAAAATATCCTGTACACTCTATAAGTAATACGGCACTTTAAGTTTTTGTTGCAATGCATTGTGGGCGTGTTGCCTGACCGATTTAGGCCCATTTTCAATACCACGCATCATATAAACTCTATCAATAATTCTACCAAGCGGCAGCTCAATTTTTGCAATCAGCAGATTTATTAACATAGAATACAAACACCGGACAATCGGACAGAGGGAAAGCAGACATGGTTCAGTATTCTATGATTCTGATTTTAAATATATGTATACTTCCGGAAGAATGTTTGCCACAGACACAGCTTTTGATGATGATTAATAATAAATTGGATATACTCTGTGGCGGGCCCTCCCTCTCATAGTTCATAACTTAACTTGGTATACCAAGTCACTTATAATCTGAAGCGTATAATGAAAGTTTATTTAAAAGTGTTAAAATGTTGCTTTAGTGATTATATGTGGATAATATTTAGTTTTTGTGGCCAATAAAGATAAGATTAAAAAAATCATCTACTAGGATGTTGCAGTGTTTCTTAAATTATTTAATTTTATAACATTCTAGATGGCGAGGCAGTATTTATAAATTAGTTTGGCTCGACTTGACGGCATTTCTTTTCATTTACTATGTACTTAATTTAGTTTATCGCTTCGTACTCGACCCTCATCAAAAGGAGTAAGTAGACAATGAAGAATTTTATATACATAACCTAAGTATTCCATTTTCTTCCAGAATATTTGAAGCTATAGCTCAATATTGTTACAACTATAGTGATCTGATACCGCTATCATTCGTATTGGGCTTCTACGTGTCGATCGTGATGACGCGGTGGTGGAATCAATATATAAGTATACCATGGCCAGATCCGATAGCTGTATTCGTTAGTGCCAATATACACGGTCAAGATGAACGAGGCCGAGTAATGCGTCGCACCATTATGCGCTATGTCTGCCTCTGCCTCACGATGGTATTAATAAATGTATCGCCGCGTGTTAAGAAACGTTTTCCCCAATTAAATAATTTAGTGGAGGCGGGCTTGTTAAATGAAAATGAGAAATCAATTATTGAGAGTATGAATAAAGGTTTCCCCCGACACTCGAAACACTGGCTACCCATAGTATGGGCGGCTAGTATTATAACTAGAGCTCGCAAGGAGGGTCGAATACGTGATGATTTTGCAGTGAAAACAATTATCGACGAATTGAATAAATTCCGGGGACAGTGTGGTCTACTTATCTCTTACGATACCATAAGCGTACCGTTGGTTTATACGCAAGTGGTCACCTTAGCGGTATACTCGTACTTTTTGTGCAGTGTGATGGGCCAACAGTGGACGGAAGGCAAACTGGTGGCAAATAGCAATTATATCAATAAAATTGATTTGTATTTTCCATTCTTCACCACATTACAATTCTTCTTCTATATGGGCTGGCTCAAAGTGGCCGAATCTTTAATTAATCCCTTTGGTGAAGATGATGATGACTTTGAGGTAATTATTTAATTTTAATTGGATAAATGATTAAAGGCAAGGCTTCTCTTTCTTCAGGTCAATTGGATGGTGGATCGTAATCTGCAAGTGTCCTATTTGATTGTGGATGAAATGCATCATGATCATCCCGAATTGATTAAAGATCAATATTGGGATGAAGTATTCCCCAACGAGCTGCCTTATACCATTGCATCGGAACGATTTCGCGAAGAACATCCAGAACCGTCTACTGCCAAAATTGAAGTGTCCAAGGGAGCGTCAATGCCCAGCACATTTTCGGGTGTACGCATTGATGACATGGTTGGTACGAGTGAAACCAAATTGGCTTCACCAACAGAACAAACTGTTCAATATAAATTTTTAGACCCTGCCCAAGAAGAGGTTAGAGTTCAGGTTATAAGCTAAGCATTGGTACTAACAGTTACTATATAAAATTCATAATTCATTTGCTTCTACATCTCTAATATTAATTAACTTTAATTCTTTCTTCTTCCTCTTCTTCGATAAAAAATATAATACATTAACCTTACCTTACTTGTAATGGGTTTTTCAATAGCAACATAACAATTTTGTATTTAAATACGAATACATTTTTGAATGTTTTTCATGATCTGTTATTGTTAAAAATGTCCATCAAATTTGATATTTTCATTTTGGTAATGTTTGGAATTTATTATGGTTCCGATTAGATGATACCACATACTGCACAGCTTTGTGAAAGAGTGATGAAATATTGACTCCAAAGAATCCATCGCTATAAACGTTCTTATGGTGGTTATATAAACAAGATTGTATTCCATTCTTAAATGTAATATGTGTACTACACCTGGATTTAATTTCAGCCGAATACCTGAAATATTCTGGGTTTTATCTTAATATATAATTGTCATGTCCTTAGTGAAAAGCTCTTTTCATTATATATTAGAATTAAATCATTATCTTAATTATTATGTATTACCGTTGTTTTGAATACTTTCAGGCTGATGATGCTAGTGGTATTCACTTTATAGCTGGTAATAGTAGAACAAGACCGGGATCATCACCGAGTCTTGTTAGTCTTAGCGGTACAATGTCGCGCGTAAATACTGTTGCTTCAGCTCTAAAGCGTATGCTGAGTAAAGATGACAGTCGTACTAGTTCGATAACACCCAGTGATGGTACGGAAAAACATCGTTTACAAGGTAGCGTTAGTGGAACCAGTTTAGTAACGAATGTTATAAAACAACCGGGCGACAGTGTGCGACGCATTACGGATGAAGTAATCGAAGAAGTCGATGAACAAGCGACCATTACTTCTCAGAGGGGTACAAACGATAATACTGTCCGACCGAATGTACGCGATATATTCAGTTCAATACCGAATGCAAAGAAACAAATACAAAAAATGGATCCAATTGTTATATTAAATAAAAATAAAATTTACACACGCACCCAATCAAATGTGGAAACGAATGTTATGGCTGATGGCGATATTGATGCATTACTACTCAGCTCATCGGCGCCGGCTACCGGTACTCCCACATTGGCTGCGGCACCTCAATTTCCCAAGCGCGATAGTACAAAATCTCTATACGATCAAAATCAGGATAGTCGGCATACCGGTAAGTTGGTCACAATTAAATAAAAACACATCAAAATTATGTAATATTTTAAATTATTTTACGTTTAAAAAAATCTTCATCAGATGGCCCACCGCATACATTCAAATGGTTTTTAACAGCCGGTAACCTCTTTGTCTCTCTTTGTAATGCACGTTGTAATGTTGTTTTATTGTTGTAGTCAGTTTTACACTTATTCACCATAAAAATAAATAAATTAAAAATATAATCACTTACTGTCTGTCTGTGTATATCTGCTGGAAGCTACAATTTGCCTTTTTTAACCAGCATTTTTTTTTTTAATAATTAATAAACTAATTTAAACTGAATGCTTTAGCTATTGGTGGATATTCTAAAATCGGCTAATACCGAAAATGTCGTTTTTTCTTTACGTACGTAACGGTTATTTATTCATTTTATTATTGTTGTTCATTCTAGTTGTCCAATTTGACCCCAACAGCCTTCTTTTTTTTTTTAATTTGAAAAACCCGTTCACATCATTTATTAAAAAAATTTAATAAACTTTTTATTTTTTGCCATCGTTCACATAAAGTGGAAGATATTGATACGAAATCTACCAACGATGTAACTACAACTGCAAAAGTAGCGGAAGCGGATGATTTTGAAAAACTGAAAGCTGAACGAGAAAAAGAGCGTCTCGAAAGACAAAATAAAATCATTGCTCGCTCCATTAGTACAGCACCAGGAGTTGAGTCAATATCACCTATTGCTTCACCTGCCAATGCACCTCCTCTAATACCAACACCATCAACTAGTAATTTATTAACATCTGCCGCTGCGCTTAATACAGCAACGAGTTCCACAACGAAACTTAGCGAGAAAGGAATTGAATAGAGGATTAAAATTTTTGCAGTAATTAGTGATAGTGTTTTTTTTATTAATGAAAAATATTTATATTTGTATACTCTATAATTAATTAGAATTTTATTAATTTAAACTTATACTATTTAAAGTTAGTTAAATTTGTTAATGCAGGAAAGAGACAATTCACGCGTGCTTAAATTTTGAACACATACTTTGTTTCTACATATAAATTCAGTATTGCCAACGGAAAGAAAAAACCTAAACATTAACGTTAACACTTTGTTTTATTTTATTTTATTGTTTTACATAAAGAATAGTTTCCCCGTGATATTTTTTAACTCTTATGATTGCTCTTTTTGGTTTACTTTGCTCATACAAATCCAAGCAAAATAAAATCTTAAAAAAAGGATATATATGTGTTTTAGAGATTGCAAACAAAAATTGCACGTATTCTGTTTGATGCTTTAAATTTTGCCATACCCGTTTTTGTTTGTACTTTGATTTTTCGCCCGAAGAAAATAAAGAGTCACATGAAACCCTGCGTGTGTAATTTTGATTTGTTGTAACGTTTGTTCCAATCAGCAGTGTGTGCTAGCAAAAATATATTTATATAAGCTCTTTTAAGTGATTTTGTAGAAAAATTGAATAAAATAGACTATAGTTTTAAGTGAAAAGAAGCAAGCTAGTATTCAATTGATTAAAACAAAATATATGAAAGTATTCTTTAAAAAAAAAAAGGAGAGCGGCATTTTTTTGTGTTGGGTAGGATAATAATTTACTAAAGCGATGGAGAATGGTGGTGCTAGTAGAGTGCAAGTGCTTGTTCCACATCAACAAACACCAAAGAAAAATTCGGCAATGATTGATAGTGAGAAAATGTTGGATAAAATAAATCAACTAACAACTAAACCAGACAATTGTGTGGGCCACACCAAGGTAAGCATAGAAATGATCTATGGGTGAGCATTTTGCGCCAATTTATTAAGTATTTGCAATATTATTGAATGTAATAAAAATGTCCTGTTATTTTATTTCAATAATTCCATTTATTTTTGTTTTTTGTTCTTTCGTACAATTCAATGGCGCGCCTATATTTCTTTTTTTTTTAAGCATATGATTTCACAATTGACTTAACAGGGTGACTTATAAAAAATATTTTGTTTATTTAGGTGCCCACCATAAAAGATTTTGTGATCATTAAACCGATTAGCCGGGGAGCTTTTGGCAAAGTGTTCCTGGGCTATAAAAATACTGATCACAATAAATTGTTTGCCATTAAGGTGATGCGTAAATCTGAGATGATTAATAAAAATATGGTTTCACAAGTTATTACAGAACGTAATGCTCTGGCGCTATCGCGTAGCCCGTTTTGTGTGAGTTTGTTTTATTCATTGCAGTCCACCTCTTACGTTTACTTGGTTATGGAATATATGGTCGGTGGAGATTTAAAATCGTTATTAGCCATGTATGGTTATTTTGATGAGTCCGCAGCTCGTTTTTATGTTGCCGAAGTGACTCTAGCTTTACAGTACTTACACACACATGGGATTGTTCATCGGGATATAAAACCGGACAATATGTTACTGTCCGCTACCGGTCACGTTAAATTGACAGATTTCGGTTTAAGTAAAATTGAAATGCGGCGTGTGGGTAAATATTGTAGAATTTTGAAAATTATATAAAATTTGTTTTAAAATTATTTCTCTTTAGATTTAGAAATATCGGATTTAATTAATTGTTCACCACATTTGAATTCACGTACACCCGGTCAATTATTGTCACTAACCTCACATTTGTCGTTCGGGTCAGAGAAGAAATTTGAATACGGTACTGGAGTCTCGAATTTTATAAATGTTATAAATAAGCATGGTAGGTAGTATAGATATATAAAATATAAAAGAATTTAAATTTTTATCGTTTACTTATTGGTTAGGACACCTGATAGAATCATCAGATAGTGAAGCGGATACATCTCTGAATGAGACTGAAAAGACGAGTGATAGTAAAATTTCAGGCGTTTCACCATTTTTCTCAGCTGAAGAACTTAACATTTCTTTGACACAATTATGTCAATATGCTGGAAGTGGAAGTGGAAATGTATGATTATGTGCAATTTTTTATTCAAAGTGTTAACAAAATAAATTTTTTTATATTTATTAAAGTGTGTTGATAGTAGTGGATTGTCATATCATACTTGTGGCTCTTCGGATGTTAGTAAATTTTCGCCGGCTGTGTCAAAGTGTCAGGAATTGTGTGAAAAGAACAACAATAACAATAATAATGTTACTGAAGCTAAGGTTCTGTACTGTAAAGTAAGTCCAGTTATAAAAATCGATATTTTTAAGCTTTTTTGTTTATTATATATTTGTATATGTGTCCTTTTCAAAAGGGTTGCCTATGTGACAAAACGTGTAATAATAAGAATTTACTAAAATTGGATAATAACGATGACACTATGTTAGAGTTTTCTATGATAAAACGGCGTTCCACAGATGAGGTGTGTTTTGGTACATTATTCAAAAATTATATGGGTCTGTGGCTGTATATACATATGTACTAATCAAAATTAAAAAAGAAAACCTCTTTCTTCTAACAAATATGATAATTAGGAATTTAGCATGTGCAACTGATCTTATGATGAATATTGTTTGAGAGTTCTTTATGTTGATTTTTATGTTTTTGAAATTAAATGATTGTGTTATGTTTAGCGTTTCCTGTTATGTTCAAAAACCCAAGAAGACTCTGGTGTTTCGTGTCGTAAAAGCGATTTTTCCAGTTCTCAATTAAATAGTGAGATTACTACTTCATTGATAGATAAAGGGGATATGTGTACGTCTAAAGATGAGTTCACCTGTTCAGATTATTCGAAAAGGTAAGTTGGTATATATGTGTTTAATGAAAGTATCATATTAACTAAAACAGAAAAGTGAGAGAAATTGCTGACTATAATAACATTTTCGCATGCTTTGAGTTATTCAATAGGAAAATTAATTTTTCCAACTGAAATTGGCCAGCATGTTTGTTTATTAAGGTGGGAAAACATTTTTAATTAATACAAATACTCCTCATACCATGAAGCAGACTCTCTATCACTACCTAGAATATTGATTTGTTAATAATAAAAAATGAATTTTCAATAGGAACATAACATTATTGTTTTATAATACGAAACCACTCGTGAACAGTTTTCATAATTTGTCAACGTTAAAAATGTCAGTAAAAATTAACATTTTTAATATGGCAAAGTTCACTAATGAGCAATGTTTAAGAAAGGTAATGGTCGTTGGTAAAGGGGTGATGGAATATTGGCTCCAAAGATTCGATTGCGGCAAACGTACTCACGGTGGTTAAATGAACAAGATGCAATTCCATAGTTAAATATAGCATATGTATTGCTTCTTAAATTAATTTCATACTAATATCTCAATTATTCTATATTTTATTTAAATACGAAATTGTTACGTCCTTATTGGAAAAACCCATGCATGTAATATATCTGGCAACTGAATGGTATCTATATGCCAAACACTATTGGTTTTACACTATGATTCTATAATTACTTCGCTAATATCCTAACTAACTCTCTAATTCCTATATTTTCACAATTTTAACCCTTAACAGCTTTAACCACAATAACCAAACGAATGAAATAAGTGGAATGCGTAACAATTCATCAATTCGCAATGTAACAAGGAATTTCAAAAAGCCGGAGGTTTTAAGGTGTACAACTAATAAACATTTCTAATAATTCATTTAGAACACAACACTAACGATTCTTTCTTCAAACTTTAGCAATTCAATGAAAAGTTTAAAACGTAAAATGAATATGATTAGACGTTCAGATACTAGTTCCAGTTCAGAGGTGCTTACTTATGGTAGCACTGGTCTCACACAAGAGATTGATATAATGGATATTGGTAGCAGTACACCGAAAAAGCGAAAAGCAAAATCTCCCATTAGAGGGGTTTTAAAAGTGCGCTCCCTATCTGATGATGAATTGCCGCACATAATAGTTACGGCAGATGTTGCCAATATGGTCTTCTCGACGCCAGTATCTTCACAGAAGGTATCGAAACGTGATAACGGTTTATTGGGCAAATTAAAGGCTACACGTTTTAATCTTCCCATGTGCATTGAAAATAAAAAGTGTGAGGTGGCTGTTGAGAAGACAACACCAGGTGTGCAATATTTGAAGATGGTACATGAAGATCCGGCCATGTCACCCATTAATTTGGAGGCGAATGTGTTGCCAAAGACTCCAAAAAATGTTAATACACCCTACCGAACACCGAAATCGGTGAGACGTGGTGCTCAGCGGCAATCTAGTGAAAAAATTTTAGGCACTCCCGATTATCTGGCACCCGAATTGTTGACAAAGTTTGTATTATATTTAGTATATGACTTTATTATGGGGTTTGTCATACCATTCGTAACACCTAGAAAGCACCTGGAAAATTTTATATATTTTACAATTTTTTCATTAATTTCTCATAGGCAAGGTCATGGCCCTGCTGTTGATTGGTGGGCATTGGGTGTTTGTTTTTATGAATTTTTAACCGGCATACCACCATTTAATGATGAAACACCGCACAAAGTGTTTGAAAACATTCTTAATAAAAGTGAGTGATTATTAATATTTGATTGAAATTTATTTTAAGATTAAAAAAAATATATATATGTAGATATTGAATGGCCGGAAGGTGATGAAGCGCTCTCTGCAGAAGCTGTAGAGGCTGTTGATTTAATGCTTACTATGAATCCACTTGACCGTCCCGCTGCCAAAGAAGTGCAACAAATGCCATTCTTTGCCAGCATTCAATGGAATAATATGGAAAATGAAGAGCCACCATTTGTACCCAGCCCCGATGATCCCACCGATACTGTTTACTTTGAAGCTCGCAATAATTTACAGCATTTAAAATTATCAAATTTCGTATTTGAAGATTAAATATATGATACGTATAAAATTAGTTTTTAATCTCGTTGCCAATGTGTAGATATAAAAAAAAAAAAATGTAAGACTGGAGCACAAAGTTCAAACTTTCCATATGTTTTTAATCAATAATTATTTCAAGTCTATTTAGATTAATTTCGTTTTTAGTATATTGTATTTGTATTTGTACTTCCTTTAAGTTTTTAATCGGGTAGAATATTTATATATATTTATATTTTCATTGTATACTTATTTGTAATTTGCTGTCATTTCCATTTTAGTTAAATTACACAGCAAGTAATTTTAATAACAACAACTAAATATGGCTTAGGCCAAATTTTAAATACCCTGAACATTTTCATTCAGATTGGAGGCGTGAGGGGTACATGATTAAATAATTTTATGTATTATAGATCAGTTTGCAAGTTGAGTTTTACGTTAAGTTTTTTGTATATTGGAAGCGTGTCTGTTATGCGACCACGCCCATTTTTGCCACATTGATGGATGGCTTTATTCTAAATTTCAACTTCTTCGATAAATTGTTACAGCATATAAATAAGTTTTTGTCAATTGTGGGTAGATTTTAACCAATTTAATGGCACGGAGAAGATCGTACACAGATAGACGGACTTATTTTTTAATTCTGATCAACAATATATACACTTTGTAGGGTCACGGACGTCTCCTTCAGTAAAAAAATTTATTACTAAAAATTTAAAGCATTTAGAATTTATTAAAGGCTAAAAAATATATAAATATAACTTTATAGTATACATCATCGAGAGGCTTCCTTTAATACTTTAAATATTATGAAAAATAAAATTTATTTTTATAATTTTAATGTTTTAACAATATTTACTTATATGTACAATTAAAACGATATATAATTTTAATAAATGTTTATAGAGGCTTAATACACATATAATGATTTTAAATAATTTGTATTTTCTTACCCATTACTGGGCAATTTAAAGGCTACACATTTAATTTTGATTTTATATATTTTAGAGAATCATAAAAACTTGTTGAATTTTACAATCAATTGCTGCCGTGATTGGACTATCAGGGGGATTGTTAGGTATCAGTTGTAAAACTCGATGTAAGTGCTACATATTAGCTTTTATTGTTGCTGAACTAAATTACAATAGAAGGATGCATGTTTGTTTGCATGGTGGTGCCCATACAAATGGCTTTGTTGCCAGCAAAGAAAACGTTTATACGGAACTTCGATGGTTGATATTGAAAACCATTTCCTCCTTCCCTTTTTGATGGTTTTTGATGATTAAGTAAACAAAATTGGCAAAAAAAAAAGCAACAACAACAAAAAACAAACAAACACCACAAAGGAGATCAACGTCAGTTGCCAGCATGCTTTGCATCAGGATATGACATTCGCAATATCTCTGCATGTTTACCACAAACTGGTCCATAACCTGAAAAGTAAGAGACACTCAAAACCATCGCTTTCATTATGAACTTATTAATCTGTTATCTGTGTTATTATTAATGTTTCATTAACATTTTGTAGCAGATTACTTTTCGAATGATAAAATGTTCTATATAAGATAGATGGTGTACTAAATTTGTCTTTCTATATATAACACTCGAAAGAGGGTGTTTACATATATAAAGTATATATTCTTGATCAGCTTAAAATTGTGAGTACATCTAGGCACGTATGTCCATGTGTCCGTCCGTCCGTCTGTTGATAGCTCTCTCATTTTGAGATATTGAAATGAAATTTTGTTCATATATTCATAATGGCTATAGATCGCTATTTAAATAGGAAAAAAATCGATCAAGAGCCACGTCTACAATCGATAAAAATCTTTTCATTTGCCACGAAAATTAAGCTATGAAGTTGAATTTGGGTACATATATTTACCTTATACATTGATGTGCCAAAAATGGGCGTGGTCGGGTAATAGAAACGTCCACAATTTACAAAAAACCTTCTAAAGCGTTAAACTCGACATTTAGCTGATACGTAATACAAATCCTATTAGAGAGCATGTTACGTACCTGCCACGCCCAAAGCTTTTTTGTACATTTATTAAAGTAATTTTAAAATCAGTTCAGTGTTCGCATACTTTAAACACAAATATGTAAACTAAACGTACCAGATGCACACCTAGTTGTAACATTTTTCGAAAAAGAAAAAAAAAAAGGAAACGAAAAATATATTAAACAGTTTTCTCACATACCAATCATCCTGTGTACTTGAATTGAGGAAATTCTTCCAACGACAAATTGAAGGAAATTGTATTATTCGCACAATTTTTAGCGCAAGTGAGTGTTTCATCGATGCAGCAGTTAAATTAAAAGCGTTGATGCATGCATGCGTATATGTACATAATTACGTGTGTACGTATGATTAATGTATACAGCTGGAGTAATTGCACAAGCTATATAGTGCAGCTGGCGTAGTATTATGAAGTTGGGTAAATGAATACCGTTACAACTGTTTATATATATATATACTACGCACTGTTTGAGATACATACTAATGTACTTTGTAGGAGATGTATTTTGCCTGTTACGCTTCAAGGGTATGATGGTAAAAATGTGATTGAATGTTTTAGGATATTAAGGACAAAGAAGAAAATTTTATAAAAATCCAAAATATCTTTTTTACTCAACGCACCCCCCTTAAATTATATCTATTGATTCAGAATCAAAATATAAATCTATTCAACCATGTTGAAATGTCCTTCTGTCTGTCTATATAAATTTTGTGCGCAAGAAACTGGTCGCATTTGTGAAGATATTTTGATAAAATTTGGTACAAGGACTTGTATTAGTTTAGAGGGGAAGCCTATTCAAAATGGACTGAATGAAACCATTTTTAGAAATATTGAACCCCATATAAGGTTGTACTCTAATGCAAGTCTTTATATGGAAAAAATTGCAATTCTTCATATTTAAAAAAAAAAAATTGTTAAAAGTATTTAATTAGTTAAATAATTGGTTGTAATAAATTTAATCCCGATCGGACTACTTTTAGAGCACCTCTCCATATAACAATATTTCACGAAACGATTTATACGGCATTGCCTCGCGTTTACTAATACAACTAGAGAACTAACTAGTGTAGGGTTTAAGCCCAAAAGTTATATACGAAAAATCCAAACAAACTTTAATGTTTGTCCTTACGAGAGAGTAAAAGTTATAAAAAATATTTGTTTGTGCACTGAAATGATCATTTTCTAAACTGCTAACCCCCACAATTTCATATTGACCCAAATGCATACATTTTGTTAAGCAATATAACACAAGTTTGTGTTAATTTATTTTTGAATGTAAAAAAAACACCATAAACTAATACTCTACCTTTAAATTAATCTCTCTCTCTCTCTCCCTCTCTCTCTCTAGCACTCACAGTCAATTTCGTTTTATTAGTAAAAATATCCTCAAGTCCGTATCCACACATGTACGTACATGTCGCTAAATTACATCAGAAAAATGAAAACAGAACAAGGAAAAAGATTAAACTTAGTTAGGCATTTAGGCCAAGTCTTAAATGCCCTTCGCATCTACATATAGAAAGTAGGCGTGGCAGGTACATACATGATAATATTATGTGTATTAGGTATCAATTTAAAAGTTAAGCTTTTCGTTTTATTAATTGTTAGCGTGTCTGCTATCCGACTGCGCCCATTTTTAGCGTAATAATAAAAATAGATAAATAGTTTTTTATCAATTGGAGGCGTGGTTCTTAAGTGAGTTTGACCCAAATTTAAATAAAGATCTTTGTAGAGACATGTTCAAATAAAATTTTGGCACAATATCTCAAAATTTATGACTGTGAGAGTATCAACAACAGACGGATACGCGGATGGACACAGTTTTTGGCACTGATCAATAATATATGACGCCTCCTTCTGGATGTTGTAAATCGAATGACAAACTTTATATATCTTCCATCTTATACAAATAATCTCAAGTCAATTTCCATTTGGTACACCTTGTCATATGTAGAGTATAGTAGAGAGAGAGAAAGAAAGAAGGAGAATGAAAGATGTCCTGTGTAATAGTGAAATACGGAAAATTAAAACAGTTACGTTACCATAAAATTGTAAACAAAGTTTGTTGATGGTTGATGGTTGTTGTTGTTGTTGTTTGTGATTTCCATAGTTGATCTTTATTCTACATATATAACATACATACATACATACATACTCGTTATGTTATGATGTTGTATGGTTTGATATAAAGTCAATTCAACCCAGAAAACGAAAAAACACAAATGAAAATATATTAAGTTTGATAGAATGTTTGAAGGATAAATTCACTAAAAAAACGATACTAGACTAAAGGATGGATGGTTGTTTTTGAATAGATTTATTCTTAAAGTACAACTCCAGTGTGATGAATAAGACAGATGGACATACAAAGAGTTTATTATTGTATTAGATAACATACTAACAGCCAGTCAGTCCGTTTCTCAATCAAATTGTCATTCAATTAGAATGCCAACAACAGATAGATAGCCTGGACATATGGACGGATATTTCAAGATGGACTCACATTTTGATGTTAAACAAGAATAGGGTCTCTGACGCCTTCTTCTGGATGTTTAAAATGAAATGACAAACTTTTATATTTTTCATATTATGTGGTGGGTATAATAATTTGACCATTTCTAACACTGTTACGTTAACATCTCCCATCAACTATATTTGTAGTAAATATATGTTTTTTACAGCTACTCTGATAGAAATTTGCAATCAACTGACATGTATTTGTATATATGTAGTTTATATGAGAAACACCCACACATGATGCACTCTTTCTGACACATACACATACACAGACACACACACATCAATTGCCGTCAAACACCATGATGACAAAAAAAATAAAAAAGAAGACGAAAACACGAATAAAAAACATTACATATGTGTATGTTGCATGCAATCGTGATTAACAATTTATGATAAGAAAAATTAAAGGATTCCTATCCATAATCCATATTTAAAATAAAATATTATATTTATATATAAATTTATATATACATACGTATATGAAGAGATTTCATATGGACATTCGCTAATTGATAAAGAGACACGCCCACAATCAATAAAAATCTATATATCTGTCACAAAAATGAAGCTATTAAGTTGAAATTTGTTATGCATATCTATAGTTATCCCTAGTCGATGTTCAGAAAATGGGCATGGTCAGATAACAGACACACTCACAATTTACAAAAAAACATTTTCATCAGAAAACTGGATTTGCAAGCTGATACGTAATACATACACAATTAGAGGGCGCAATATATATATATTTACCACGCCCACTGTTATGAATGTGGAGGGTATTTAAGATTTTGATTAAGCCAAATTTAGTTTTCTTACTTGTTTTTTGTTTGTTTTTGGTATCAACATTTCTAAAATTCTATTTCATGTACCGGAAATGATGCTCTAATTAACAAACATACTAGAATGTGTTTTGGGGCTAAAAAGAAAAAAAAAATAAATAACATGCAAAAGGCTCAAATATAAACAAATTGAATAAACAGGATATAATAAAAGAGCATTCCATATATACGTAAATATATATGTATATATATGGGTAAGGATGCTTTACTTTTCATAGTTATAATTTCTAATATATACACCACTCGTATAAATATAATGAAATTAAATTCATTTCACTTTTCACTTCACACGACTGAAAAGATGATGACGTTGGCAATAAAAAAAAAAAAAGAAAAGAAAAATGTCTTTCCCCCTTGCACAGCATAGTATAGCAAAGCAGCACATGCATACACTTCAATATATGTCTCTGTTATTAAACAAGTGGATTTATATGAATATACTTTATTATGTATGTTTGTATGGTGGTTTCATCTCATAGGTATGCTTATGTGGTTATATGCGAAAAGTTTATTCAAGCAAAATGATAATTCGTGGTTCAACTCACCGACGACAACTGTATTATCTTGTAAGGAGTGTTATATGGAATTTTGCGGGTTGTGTATCTTGTTGAATGCTCGTTATCATTTCTAAATATCTTTAGCTAAGAAAATATTGCACTATATGTAGTTTAGGGTATATGAGGTTTATCAAAGTACATGAAATTTACAATATATTATATAATTGATTAAGTAGCAAAAAGTAAAAATACATCACATTGTTTTCTATGGTGCGTTTTTTTATACTTCACATATAATTTTTGTTAAAGTAAGTTTGTCATTGTGTTTGTCATCGCCCAGAAGAAGGCCTCAGAGACTGTACAAAGTATATATATTCTAGATTAACAACAAAATCTGAGTAAATATGCATATGTCTCCCTGTGTGTCCGTATGTCCTTCTGTTGTTGGCACTTTATCGATCGTAAATTTTACGTTATTGAACTATTATTATTATTATAATAGTTTTAGTTTCTGCATAAAGATCGCTATTTAAAAATCGGTTATAAGCCACGCCCACAATCGACTAAAATCTATTTATATACAAAAAAAAAAAAAATTGATCTACTACTTCGAAATTCAATATACATAATAATAATTATCTCATCTCGTCAGATATGGGCGTAGTTGGAACACGCCCACAATTTATAAAAAAATCTATTTAACATAAAACTCGATTTACAAGTTGTGATACGTATTACACATACATTAGAGGAAGTAATAATGTACCAGCTACGCCCACTGTTATATTTCATTGTAAGCTATAGATAGCATTTTTAAGATATTTCGATGAAATTTGATACAAGGGCATATATTAACTAAAATAGGATCGAATTCAACTATTTTTAGAACCTTTCTTCATATAAGGTCTAATTCTAATGAAAGTCTTTATAGGGCCAAAAATATTTAATATTTTTTAACAAAATTTGGTAAACAAAAGTTAATTAGTTTTATAATTGGCTATGGCAAGTTTGGCACCGATCGGACTATTGTTAGAAACCCTTTCCAATAATGTCGTATCTAAGTTTACAGTTAAAATAATTATGGCATAATTTAAGGAACTCAGTGGTGTACAATGGTCGGTTATTACCAACTATAACATTTTCATTTGTTGTTTCCAAGTTTCATATTAAAATTTTCCATATATTTCTGTATCATAAAATATACATAGAATGTCATAAAATTGAACAAAAAATTCGTTGATTCTAGTAGTATGTGATAACCTTAAAAAGCACTCCCGTTCTTTATATATATGATGTTCATTTTATTAGTTTTCTCATGAGCTTAATTCATCTTTTGAAAACCACTCACTCGCCACATACGTACCTACTCTACAGCAACGTCATGCTTTTATTTATGAATATATATGTTGGCAAAATGTATTCTAAAAGTTTACTTAGCACAGATTTACTTTTGTCAAATTTTTACACTAAAAATAAAAAAAAAAAAAATGCAAATTTAACCTCAAATTTTTTAAGAGAACGAGTAAAAATATAAATATTTAAATTTTATAATTTCGATCCAAATTCAAAATTTGGTTTCAAACATGTTTTTAATGAATTTTTTTTCATCTGACTATATTGACAGTTTTAATGATATGTTAGAAATTTCGAAAAATTAATGTTTTTTTAAATTTTTAAATTTAATATTTTTTCAAGATTTTTCTCAAAAATTTTTAAATTAATTTCTAAGTTGAAAATTTTTTGTAATATGTAAACATTTTTAAAAATTTGAAAATTTATATATATGAAATAGATATTTTCATGGACGGACAGACGAACATGTTTAAATTGTTTTAGATTTTGATTCTGTTTTTATTGGTATACTCTTGTAGGTGGATGTAGCATTTACCGTTTAAGAATTACAACCATCTGCCCACAAGTGATGTAAGGCATAAACATGCCTGGATATGTGGTTAAGTAAATAACAATGAATGTGTAAGGCGCGTATATTTTGTGTTTGTACTTTATACAAATCCTCCGCTATCCGTAATGATGACGCTTTATACGGATATCACGCGTTACATGCTTTTGCATGTGATGAGATGATACCGCAAGAAAATAATTAGCATTCTGATGAATGTGGAAGAGCAGCTAATAATAGGACTAAAAGCACTCTCTGAACTGGATTAATGGTGGAATGGTTGCTGTACAAATGTAAGTCTGATTAATTGTCGTGTAACAAATTATCACCGAGTGTGTGCGTGCGCACGGGTAATGGTATTGAAACTATTTGCTAATAAAACATGAATCTGATAATTGCATAAAGTGAAAATGGCCTGAAACGGATATGTATGATATGTATGCAGGACACGCATGGGTGCGTCTAATTGACCTGTACGTCAAGTTAAGCTAATTTTCGTTAACAATAAAATTCATTCGATATACTTGTACTTGTACTCGCACTCGGACATTGTAAAATGGAAACAAATGGTATGAAATAATTTGTTATGCTGGTAAAAAAAAAAAAAACTTGGCCGGCACCTGTAATAGGCTTTCATTTCATACACTCCACTCCACTCCACTCCATTTCACAATATTTACTGTTTTGTGCTACTGTGCTGTTTCCGTGGCAAGTCATTTTACGTGCAATGAGTTAATATTGCTGCTGACATATAAATGCTGATGATAGGTACCGGTTGCCTTTTAGTTTATGCCAACGGATATATTTTCATGTATATTAAACAGTCAGCATTGATGTGCGGTGCTCGCTCCTTCCAATATATTCATATCCTCAAACACAGTCGAAATATAAACAACAACAAAAACAAGTAAAAAACTAAATTTGGCTTAAGCCAATTCTTAAATACCCTTTTCATTTACATACAAATAGTGGGTGTGGCATGATTACGCCTTTTAATAGTGTATGCATTATAAATCATCTTAAAAATTGAGCTTATGTTACACGACCACGCCCATTGTTGATGGATGAGGTAATTATAAATATGTAAACAAAATGTCAAGTTCATAAGTCAAATTTTATAGCGGATATATATATTTTTGTTGATTGTGGGCGTGGCTCTTGATCGTTTTGAACCAATTTAAATATCGATCTGCTGGCAAACCTCAGTCTGTGTAAAATTTCATCACAATAGAACAAAATTTACGACACAGAGAATGTTACAAATGGAATAACAAACTTAGTACAACCACCATGTTATGTGGAGGGTATAACAACAGTTGTAACAATAAATGTGGAGTATATGATGTTTGTTATTTGTTGGGTTGTTGGTAAAGTAATGGTGGGGTTCAACTCTTTTTATTTGAGACGATGCCAATCTATATATATACACATACATATGTGTGTGTAAACTCTAGGGCATTTCATATCATGGTACTGCGTACAGAGTGCTTCACTTGTTTCACCCATTACTCTCGTTTTATTATTATCATTGTTTTCTGTTTTCTGCTTGCAAATACCAATATCCTGCTGCAATGTAGCACTCTTCTTCTTCCTTTTCTTCTTCTGGGTTATCTATTTGGCGTCTCTATATATATAGAATAAATGTGTGTTCATGTGTGCGTGTTGTGTAATGGGGAGCAATTCAATGTCTGAGTTGGCATGTTTTAATAATTGTTGCTGCATACTTTAACTCGTTGTTGATGTTTTACTTTTATATAAATGTTGATCTTCAATCTTTGCCCCCTTCCCAAACACTATTCCTTTCAGCTACTCATTAAATATGCTGTATACCAAATATCAACTCGTGTGCTAATTGTTACAATTGCCAGCATTACCAGATATTTTGTAAAATTGTGTGTTTTTATTGTTTTTTGTAATTATTTTTATTCATTCACATTTTGTGAAAGTTGGCAAAATTATAGATAGAAAGAGAGGGAAGTCAAGACAGTTTGTGTTGAAGGACAATCTCTTAAATTGTAACCCTTTTATGAGCTGGATGGGAAGGTTTTATGTTTTCCAAATGTGCAACATTTAGAAGGAGGCGTCAAGGATCTCACAAAATTATTATAATTTCTTTATCAGCTTTAAAATTTATATCCATCTGATTATTGTGTGCGTTCTAGAAGTACTTAAGAGCATAAATTTCGTAATATTAAGCGGGTATGTTTTGACAGACATTTCCGGTTTTTGCACGAAGACTCTTCTTTAAAAGCAACAGCGGTTGATATATACGCCCATAATTAACAAAAATCTATCTATCAGTTAAAATATGGTATATATACCAAATAGACGTGTCTGCTATTTGATCACGCCTATTTATGGCACATCGTTGCATTAGATAGTTATTATTTACAGCAAATTTCAACTGTGTAGGTAAATTTTTGTGGCAGTTATAAAGATTTTTGTCGATTGTGGGCGTTTTGTCGAACTGTACCGATGTTTCTCTAAAAGATGGCACTTTTGATTTTTTTTCTTAGAAAAAATGCGTTTTTGTTCAACGAAACTTTTATCTATATGGTGTAGAGTACTAAATAGTGGACTGTAAAATTTTCTTTTGTTAATATATTTTTTTTAAATAATCTAAAAAATTAAGTAAAAGCTCAGTTTTTTCTCTATATCTCATATGTCGGCTCATTGACATAGATCAGTTACTACATGGTAAAGCATCCATTGTACAGATTGCATGAACGGTGAACTCTTATGTAGATTAGTACTGTGGTTAACATATGTGCAACTGCTAACAAAAATGAACAACAAAAACAATAAATGAGTAAGTTAATTGTTCAACTAGGTTAACATGTTGTACAACATTAAAATATATATTTGTTTTTTTTTTTTTTTTGCTCCCCTTCTCCTCAAGATATAATCAATGTTGCAACGTGGTACGTGCGACCACACATCGCATAAACAACTCCCACATATAAAATGTACACGCTTTCGCTTTTGTTTGTTTGCCTTTTATTTACACATATAGACACACACACATATATTATATGAGTAACAAAATTGTGTTAAACAACAACAACAAAAAAAAAAAAAAAGGTATGAAAAATGAAAAAAATGTTGTGTTACCAATTAAAAGTGTTCATACAATTTGTACCTATAGTTAGTGAAAGTTTAATTTGTTTTCATTTTTAGTGTAGGCTGCTGGGGTATGTGCGCGTATAGGGCCCTTCTACCATATATGGTATGTTAATAATAAAGTTTCAGACAATGAAATATGCTCAATTGTTGTAAACGTATGTTGTAAGGGAGTAACAATATATAGATATTACCATGCTGGGGCATTGTATGCTCCCATTGCACATATAAAATTCATTTTATTTAATTCTTTTATATTGTGTTGAATTGGTTCGTTTTAATAGTATATAATGGCTCAATTAGTTTTATGTAAAACTTAAAATAAATAAAAGTTTTTTAAAATCGACACTTAACTTTATATTCACACCCCATTACCTTTAAATAATTCTATGGCACATGATTTGAATGCTTTTTGTTTTAAGAGTGCAGTTTGTTTATAAATGAGTGTGTTTTGCATGGTCTAAAAGAAAAAAACCTTGAAAAATATAATATATAGAGAATGGACAAAATAATATGAACACCTGAGATATACACAATATTTATTTATTAATAATATTGGGCCCCCATTTGCTTTTAGAACAGCTGCAATTGTTCGCGGAACAGATCCGTAGAGTGTTTAAATAGTTCTGCTGCACAAATTGAACCCGATTTTATCCATTTTTAGAACCCCTCTCCATGTAATGATATATCATATAGCAATGATCGTTTACTGATATAAATAAACTAATTAAATCCAAATGGTCGGACTTGATCGACTATACCATTTTCACTTGTTAATTAAAGAATGCTTGTAATTTAGTAGACAGATAGTTTCCTATATAAAACAGCTACGCCCTCAAGTTTTTAAAAATTTTTGACAATCACAAAAATAGAAGTAAAAAAAAAGTTAAAATTTAGTATAAATATTTATACCTTGGGTTCAATGATGTGATAAAAATGGGCTTAACTAAATAACAGACATGCCTACAATTTAGAAAATGATTTCTTTGGTGCGATATTAATCGATCAATTAGATGAGTTAAAATTCAACACCGTCTGTAGCAGTTGTTAAAACTGGGCCACGCTATCTGGGAGGGAAATATCGGATTAGTTTTTAAAAATATTTCTTATTTAAGGGGTAATTTCTATATTCGGGGGAGTGAGATCGGAAAGCTCCTATGCTGTTATAAAAAGAAAAGGAAAAGGAGAAAATATTCAAGATAAAGGTTTTACTTGTGTTTTTTTTTTTTATATCTTTTTAATGTCATCTGTGTAACTTCAATTATTGCGTGGCCACATGTTGCTCATACCTGATTTAGCTGATAATTATGAAAATACATCCATTATCCATTAAGTTAATGCTATTAAATTTTAATATGAGAGTTTTGTTTTATCATATTTTGCTTTTGTAAAAGCAAATAATAATGAGAAAATCATACGCGTCCATAATGAGGGAAAACTTGTACTGTACTTGTGTCTATGGAAGAAACCAACGAAGGTGGCATAATGAGTTGAATTTAATTCATTGTAATATTTAGCATTATTAAGATGTTTCTATACAATAAACATAATTCACACAACGACAGATTTTCCACCACCACAAGCCCTTATCTACACTCTATGAAGTGTAAATCACACATTATGGTTTGTTTCATTGCACCATACCATACATAACACCGTAAAACAATTGTTACAAGTTTACAGGGAAAACTATAAAAGAAAATAGAAAAGAAACCAATTTCAATTTTATTTCTATTTCTCTATGTCTGTAGGATACTACATATCTCGTAGCACATATTGTTTGGGTCAAAAAACAATAGAGCAATTTCTACAAAGCTGACATGCAAGACGCTTAACTGCAGTCATTATACGCCATATATTCGATACCGCTTCTTATGTCATACGTTTACATGGTTGTAAATTTTCATTTAAGGCATTTATAGCGGACATGTGTATGTGGGGGTGTGAAGAAATAAAGTATAATAAGATTGTCAATTGTAAGTTGAAAATGACTTGAAGGTATTAGAAACTATTTTTAATTTAACAACTTTTCTTGCATTTTACACGGATTTCCCTTTTCAGTTATCACTTCATTCATTCACTTTATTCGTTTAATCATTTTTAAGTAATCTATATACAATTAAATGCATAAGTCTTTGCCATCTAAGAGGTACTTCTTCAAAAAAGGAGAGAGAGGGGATCTACTTGCATTTTCATAAAAAAAAAAAAAAAAAATTAATTTAAATCATCATTACTAAAAATCTTTCTTAGTATAAAAAGTATGCTGAGTTTTATATCAATATAGAGGTAATTTTATAAGGTCTTCAAAAATATAAAAATTTTTAAAATCATACAACAGATAACGGTTCTATAAAAGATAATTTTGTCAACTTTGAGGGCTTGCCATGTGCTTAGTATAGTTGTCTGCTGGGAAATGAATATATAGAGAAATAAAGATACCATTACCACGTATTCAGACACATTCTTCTTCTACTGCGGAATCATATATGAAAATATTAAATCGGTTTAAGAATAATGTACGCTAAGAATCATTGCACTAGTTTGCAGTTATCTTATTACTTTTTGATTTCCTTTACTATTCCGTTTACCATAATTGCTAGCCAAGTGCGTTTATCCTCTGTGGACAAGGAAATGATTGTGCCATACATTATTTGCTTCTCTCTCTCCCTCTCTCTATCTTTTTGCTTTAATTTTTTACACGTTCCTTTCTGTGTTGTTCGAGTATTTGTTTTAATTAAAATACAAAATTAATTGCAATTAATTTCCAAGATTTCTCTTTAAATCAAGCATTGCAATGCATTTTCATTAGCTGGTTTTAATAGCTATTGATATAACAATAAATTGCTGGAATATATGGCTGTTGTTGCTGTTGTTATTGTGATTTTTCAATAAATTAATTTATTTTGTAAAAGGGTGTGATTTAATATAATAGAGAAAAATTTAAAAAAAAAGTACGAAAACTAAATTTAGCTTAGGCTAAATCTTAAATACTTTCCACATCTATTTACAAACAGTGGGCGTGGCATATATATGATTATGCCCTCTAATAAAGGCATTAACTTGCATGTGAAATGCTACGCTGATCTAGGAACTTTTTTAAATTGTAGGCGTGTATATTATTCAACCACGCCTATCTTTGGCAGATCGATAAATGGGATAATTATAGATAAGCATACCAAATTTCGGGTTCAAGGATAAATTTTTGTGGCTGATATATAGGTTTTTATAGATTGCGGGTGTGCCTTTCAACTAATTTTTCGCATTATATATTACGATCTGTGTACAGAAAGTAAAAGTATCTGTTAAAAATTTCAGATGGAGACACGGATAGACATATCTAAACCGATTTAATTTTGGATGCTGATCAAAAGTATGTATGTTTGGTAGGGTCTCTATCACCTCCTTCTGGATGTTGCAAACGTGAAGGAAATATTTGGAATATTAAGATATGTTACTGCATGTAATACTTTAGAATTAATGGGAAATGCTATAAATTAAAATTACATTAAATTTATATTTATATATATATGTATATATTAATTAAAGTATTAGAGCAAGAGAAAGTAATTGGAATTCTTTCTATAGTTGATGTGGCTAAAAATGGTTGTAATTTTTTTCGAGGTAAAAAGAACTTGCAAATGTGGAGCCTTCATTATACAGCACAACATAAATATTCTTCTCTCTCTCCTTCTCCATCATTTAAGTAATGCGTTGCAACAGAAAATGGGTCATTCTGTTGCCAGCTATACCCAGCAATGAAATAAATATTGCCCTTTTTAAAAGTTCTCTATATAAATATTTAACTAAAGTACTCTGTAGAGAAGAGGTGCACAACGACATATACACTTGCTGATGGAAAAAGAAATAATTGCCATTTGGAAAAAAAAAAAAAAAAATTACCCAGAGCCAGCAAATTTTCTATTGATGATGTTATACAAAATATATATATTCTGATATATATTTTCAATAGTATGTACAGAATATAATGCACAATAAATGTTTTCACATTGTTGAGTACCCTATGGGGAAATAGTAATAAAACTAGTAAACTCTTAATTGCGTTCTCCCAGTATACTTGTTATATATGTTTTTATTGTCATCAATAACCGATTGACATATATTTTCCATTCCAATTATATATGTACAAAAGTAGTGATATATTGTTGCTATCAAAGTGGTGGCATTTGCAATGATACTGATAATCTTGCTTTAATTAAAAATAATACATCATGACAGTTTTCAAAAGATTAAGCATGAAGTGTTATATTAAGAATAGATTATCTATAAAGATATGCGAGGGTTGCCCAATTGAAAATTTTCCATTTAAATGAAAATTTATAGAATTCTAGATGTATTGATGAATTACAATATAAATCTTTGAAGGAGAAATTTATGAATAAATTTCACTTTTTAATCAAACAAGAACTCGTTAATTATGAGTGAGGATATATGACTTAGTTTTTTTGATTTTTCATAGAATTATCAGTATCCTCCACATCTAGTGGGTGTGGCAGGTATTACATATAAGTTTACAAGACGAGTTTTATATGTATGTTTTTCTGAAATTGTGTTCGCATCTGTTATCCGATCACGCCCATTTTTAGCACATCGAAGAATGGGATAACTCTAAATATGCAGAGCAAGTTCATAGGTAAATTTTGTGCCAGTTATAAAGGTTTTTGCCGAATGTGGGCGCGTTTGTTATTTGATTAGGCCCATTTTTGAAACACATCGATGGATGGTAAATATTTGTACCAAATTTTAACTCAATATCCAAATTTTTGTGGCATACAAAGATATTTTTGTTGATTGTGTGCGTGGCTTTCAATCGATTTTGCTCACATTTAATAGAAATCTGTGAGTTTTTGTGCAAAATGTCAGCTCAATATCTGAAAATTTTACGATCGTGAGAAAGCCAACAACAGACGGATACATGAACATTTATGTCTACATCGATTGTGTATTTGATGCTGATGCTTAGTAAGTCTCTGACGCTGGAGTGTATAAAAAGCAATTGTAAATCGATTTTTTACACAGACAAATAGTTAAATTTGTCAACACTGTGTATATCAATTAATTACAATATAAATTCATAAAATTTCTGCAACGCAATAAGTTTTAAACTCAAATAACTTTTTTACTACGTTTTATACCTGTGACGTACCTCCTACACCTTCATCTGTAATAATAATACAATTGTGTATAATATAACTATAACTAGTGTCAATTTTTTTTTATTACCGACTTACGTACATTTTCCTTTTACTAATGATATCATTCATAGAATTTTCTCATAGAATGCTTGGTTTGCATTTGTATGTAAATGTATCACTTTATATGCATACGAGTATAATGCTATGTAGAGAATGATGTTAGCTACCAGTTAAAACAGATTTTATAAATTTCCATCATCATCATGATCATCGTTTGATAGTTTTCTTTTGAAAACAGTAACATGACAAAAGTCATGAGATAATAAAAGAGGAAAATACATACAAACAAATATAAAACTAAAGCATAGTTTTGCAGACATGCAAAATGTTTGTGGAAAGACAAACACGTAATTGTGTTGTGCTGTGATGGGAATGTTGTTAAACAAGCGTTCATACACATATACATGTGTGAATGCTTGAGTGCATATGGCAACCATTCTATTTATTACAACAATTTTCAATGAGTATGTTGCATGCATTTCATTCAGGCCGCGTCAGTTGCCTTCATCAACTATGCAACACTATTATCATCACAGACGCACGCAACAAACTTAACACTTTTTCCACTTCCGCCTCACAATAATTTTCTCTTAAAAACGTGTGTTTATGTACAAACACCCAAGCTACCACACGCACACACACATTTGCATTTACGGTATATTGTATTGTGCGATTTTATTTAATTTAATATTTTTTTTAGTTTCATCATGAATGGAATCCTTATAATACACATACATTTTGATTTAATTAAATCTTTTTCCAACACTACACTACATGTGCTTTTGATTTTACTCTTTCTTCTTTATTTTATGTAGTTTTCTTATTCAACAGGATAAGTTTATAAATTCAAAAAAACATGAAGATATAAAATTTCAAATTTTTAAAGAATTGAAAAGTTTTTGATTTTTAACATATTTTTATATTTTTATTAGTGGCAGAACTAACGAAGAGAAGGGCTTCCCTTTAGCTAAAAATTATATTTCTAGTTTAACAATGAAGATAGCTATTTAAATTGGAAAAAATTGGTTAATGACCACGCCCACAAACGATACAAATGTAATGACGTGCCACAAAAATTGAACCATTAAGTTGAAACACTTATTTATAATTAATCTAACTATAGATGTGCCAAAAATGGGCGTGGTTGGATAACAGAAACGCTCAAAAATTTACATAAAACGGTATTTAGCGTAAAACTCAACTTAAAATCTGCGTGAGTACATAAACAATCAGGTACCTGCCACGTCCTTAGTTAATATGTGCATATGGAGGATATTTAAGATTTAGTTCAAGTCAAATTTAGTTTTTTTACTTGTTACTTTTATGCAATTATTGATCATCGCAAATGTCTTACTTGACATGTACTGTTCAACAATGTGACATGAACAATTTTTTTATGGAAACATCAATACTTTAAATAACTTCGTGCCCTCATTTTACATGTTAAACTGAGCATTGAATAGAATATGTTATAGAATTGATTTGAAATGAACATCTATGGGAATTATATGCTATAAGCTTAGTGGTTGGAAATTCATGTGTTGCTACTGATGTTGATTGTAAAAGTTGCTCTATATTTATGCTTGTTCCCTTTTAATATTTTTAATACATTAAAAAGTTATTTTCCCCATTGTATATATGTTGTAAATTTATATTCGTAATGTTTAGAGGGATGTATATATGAATCAGTTAACCTTTCTAGGTCTTTGACTTGTGGTATATGGGTACGCGTTAGCTAAGGACTTTCGTTCGCGTTCTATAGTTTCATATACTAAGTGTTTATAGGTTCTTATACTTAAATTTAGTTTGGTTTCTTTTGCATAATGTACGCCAGGTTCCCACTGAAGTATACTTGGTTGGAATAGTTCATCTGTGATTGACAAAATTCAAATTTTATGCGACGGATTACTTTAATATGGTCTCTTTATTTATTGAAAGCCAAAACTCACTGCGAGGTCTTCAATAATTTTCTTTAATATTGAAACTTCTTCCCTATGTTGAATCGTAGAAATGATGAATATTTCTTGTATACTAAGTGACACTGTTGAATTGTTGAAGTAATCATAAATCTCTCCTTAATATCCAAGCTAAAATTAATAGAAATATTTAAAGATTTATTTAAGTAGATGAAGCCTCTGATGAAGTTATAAATATAAACTGTAAAAGTGTGTGTTTGTTTTACAAAATCTGAGTATGATTAATATTAATTATCTATTAATCATACGCTTTGAAGGTCTATCTTATAATAGATAGGGTATCCATTATACAATAAAATCATTGCCAAGAATTTAAGATAATTTAAAGTCATATAAGCTACCCTAAATTTTTACATAACAAAACTTTTTTTCAAAAGTTGCTTCAATATTTGGCAAATATTATCAAACGTTTTATGTTAAGCTTTATGGAACAAATGCGAATATTTTAAAACGGTTATAAAGTGCTAGAGAATGTTTTAGTAATATTGTTTTTTTTTTAATACCCTCTACATAACATGGGGAGTCAACTAAATTTGTAGTTTTATTTGTAACATTTAGAAGGAGGTGTCAGAAATTGTATAATGTATATATATATTCATAGTCAGCGCTAAAAAGTGAACCTATCTAGACATCCGTACGTCTGTCCGTGTGTCTGGCTGTTGTTGGTATTATAGCGGTCTTAAATTTTGATACATTAGTACATATTTAGTTTCTGTACGAATTTACTCTATTTACCTTAAGCAAAAATTGATTAAGAGCCACGCCCATAATTGACAAATCCTTTGATGTACGAAAAAGTGGGTGTGGTCGAATAATAGATATGCTTGCAATTAAAAAAGTATATTCAGAGTGAAATTGCACTTGAAAGTTAATACGTAATACATACTACAGGGCGTAAATAACCTGCCACGCCCATACTATGTATGTAGATGTGGAGGGCATTTTAGATTTCGCTTTAGCTTAATATGATTTTTTTATTTTTTTTTTACTTAATAGTTACACAAATTCATTTTAAATAAATAATAAATAACATATTACAGGCCAGTGTGCTATAGAAATGTTGTAATATATGGTACACACCCCAACATTTATACAGAAGCAATTGCATTTTGTGATGCTTTGTGATTGATGACTGTCAGCCAGGCACTGACTCTGAGTCATAGTGGCTGGCACGGTTCGCCGACTAGCCGGCAACATATTGTGTTTAGATTGCGGGAGTACACAGCAAAGCATCCAATATAAAAGCATTTTGTCAAAAAATACGAAATAAACCAAATGCGGAAAAAATAATTTATACACAAAAAAAAAAAAAAAAGGAAAAAAAATGTCACAATATACAACCAACCATTAGGGAGAATAGAGAGCTTGGGTGTCACAGCAAATGGCAGATCATTTGTTTTCCTTTCTCACAACACAAATGCTGGTCATTTGGTTTCCAGATAGTTTTTTTCTTTATGTTTTGTATATCATTGAATGTTCGAAGGTATTTTTGTATTAGTATTTTTTCTTTGAGTTTCTTTTTTACTCTGCTGCAGCTTTTACGTTACGTAACGTTATAGTTTTGACTGTAATGGATTTGTTTTACAATTTACAACATACATTCATTCATTAGCAGTGCACACAATATATTTATATACAGCACATAACATTCAGTGTAGCAGTAGGTGTACAGATAATTATTTATTGGTGTTGTATTGTTATGAAAGTAAAACTTTTTAAGTAAATTACGTTCATGTACAACATAAAAATGAAAAGAAAATGTAATGAAATATATATATAATAAAATTTATGGACAAAATAATATGAAC
The DNA here is from genome assembly GCA_963978525.1 of Ornithomya fringillina. NCBI lineage: Eukaryota > Metazoa > Arthropoda > Insecta > Diptera > Hippoboscidae > Ornithomya > Ornithomya fringillina. Next base: position 29,707,073 of record OZ021691.1, on the reverse strand, counting down.
ACCTGACATATGCACAATATTTATTTATTATTGTGGTGTAAAGCCATCATTTGAACAGCTTTTAATTAACGCAGAACAAAGCTTGTAATACACTGAAATATATTCTACAAGACTTGGCACGTAAACTAAGCACTGTATACGCGTCGCATTATTTACACGGAATACTATTTTATATTGCATGGTGTTTATATTATTTTGTTCATCCCTTGTATATAAAAAATGAGAATAGAAAATTTTTTAATTATAAACTTGAACTACTTGGCATATCACTCATATTTAAAAGTTAACATCTTAACATTAAAATTTTCTGCTGATTCTAATTATGACATATACTGCTGTTTAGTACTGAAAATTCCTTTCAATCCTAATTATTTTATTTATTTCAATATTATGTTAATTTTATTATAGAGCTTTTAAACAATAGTTACTTGGTATGATAGATGGTAAAAAATGTGACCATTAAAATGTGTGCATACTCTGTGTTAATATTACTATAAAGTATCACACATTATCATATGTAATGTACATCCATCATCATAATCACTACCAAGGCACACATGTGAGAATTCTAACTAGTGAATGGGAACTGAGTGAGTATGGTTGATAGTCATATGTTTCTGTTTGGGGTAAATAATATCTTGTCCTTCTCATTCTCTCTCTCTCTGCTGCTGCTATATTTTTAATATTATAGTTGGTCAAGCCGCACCGTTGTTATACAAAATTATGCTAAAATTGGATTAGATGTAACAGTAAATGCGAGGCATTGCCGTATAAGTCACTTGGTGAAATAAAATTATATGGAAAGGGGTTCTAAAAAAGGTCTAATAAGGTTTAAATATGGCACTGGGAATTATGAAGTTAATTAACTATTCTTCACTAAATTTTATTAAAAATTATTAAGAATTATGGTTTTTTCTTTTTAAAGACTTTCCTTATAATAAAGCCTTACATGGAGGGGGTTTTAAAAAGTTCAATTCAATTAATTTTCAATAAATTTCCTCTTTGGGCCAATAAATATTTTTGTACCAAATTTAATGGAAATATTTAAAAAAAATGCGATCTGTAGCTTCAGCATAAATTTATATGGAGAGACAGATGTACAGACGCATATGATTAAAACGATATAGATTTTGATTCTGGATGGGGCATTCGCCATTTAGGATTTACAAACATACACACAAAGTTAATATACATAAGTGGTGCAGCATATAATAATAAAATGTAGCAAATTTTCCTCTAAAAAGAGCGAAAAAAATTAGAGGTTAGGGTGCAGTTACTTTGATGTCTCAAGTATTTAGTAGTTAGTCTTTTTTTTTTTTTGAACAGAAAGTTAATAAAATTTTTATTAGTCTAGCAATTAGTTGGACTATATAACTTTGTTCATTTGATTACCCAATGAAAGCTAAAGAGACTTGACATAGCTATAGCTTTGTGGTCAGTTTAATGATCGTAAACAAGTAAATCAACCTGAAATCCCTAAAATGTTTTACGTGTATATATGTGTCTGTAGAAATAACAGATTATATTGATATGTTGAAAAAGAGAAGAAAAGGTGGCAGTGTGTACGAGTATATGAAAACGGAATCTCTACAAATATTATTAAATTTCTGCTTGCCACTTACTGTCTATACAAAAATACCCACCAACTTATTTAATTCATGTATAATTGAGATTTTTTTCTTTTTTTCTTATATAATAAAATTCCATGAAAATGTGAACAAAGCATAGTATGGTATTATAGGGTATATGATTATATGGCTAAGCGGCTGAGTGAGTGCTGTGGTAAGTATCAAACGATTACAAATACGGTCTGTAGTGGAAATTGTATTTTAATTAAAGGATGCGGTTGCTACAGTAGTTGTAAATATTTCATTTTAATTTTTTTAAACCCATCGCATGAAATCGAAAGGATATTAAATTTGTTGTATCGTTTGCAGCATACTCAAGGATAAGCCTATGAAATTTATGTATTCCTGAGAAGTTTTGAAATAAATATCCTGTGGTAATGTCTGTCCGTCCCTTGTTAACAAGAATTGTTATATTGAGATAATTTTTTTTTTGAAAAACATAAATAGCACGACTGAGAGTTCTTTTTTTTAATGTGGATAGAATCGGCTAAATGCCATGACCACAGTTAATAAATATTTAAATCATAAAATCAAAGCTTTAATGAAAGACTCGGTATATATATAAATGAGTGGTACACGCCCACCCCAAAAAAAACTGTTCATATGCAGTAATACAAATTTAGGGCAAAATAATTTAAGATGGCTTACATGTGCACTTGCTACGTTCATAAGTTACATTTAAATGTGGAAGGTTCTCAACATGTGCCTAAAGCCAAATAGACCAAAGAATACTTCAGGTTAGTTTCTAAAAAATGGAGATTAAATTTTGCATTTGGCCATATACAGGGTGATGAGAAAAGATGGAAATTATTAGAAAAAATTGAAAAAAGTAACTGTCGAGTAACATCGTGGTATGAAATTCTTTGTAAAACTTCTTATACAAAAGTGGTGGGATTAGAAGAAGAAAGGTTAAGATCCTTTTTATAAAGTTAAAAGAGGAAAGATCACTACCCAACAACTTTTGTATTTAAAGTTTTTTTTTTTTTTTTGAAAAATTTCATTCTACGACATTAGTCGATGGTTTCTACAGTTTTTCTTCACACTGTATACATACATACAAACTAAATACATATATAAATATATACATATATATACGAGCAAATATTCTAAATATTTTTTAATATATGTAGATGTAATATTAGAATATGTTTTTGGCAATTATGGCATCAACGACATTATTAAGTCGGATTTCAGCTAAATTGAAAATTTTTCAATTTTTTTATAATCTTTCATGGATCCAAATCAAAAAGTACTTTGGTTTTAGAAAATATGCTTTTATACACATTATTCTAATGATATGGGGGTATGTTGGTTTTGTTTAATCGTGTTTAATTACTATAAGGAGATCAGCCACACCCCCAAAAATACATATATTTTTGATCAGCATCAATAGTTAAGATTATTTAGTCTTTCTGGCTATCTATATAATCGTGTGTCAGTGTCAATTTATTACGTTTTTGGCACCCTCACGGTCATTAGGATGTCAAGTTGAAATTTGGTAGCATAGCGTAACATAACATAACATAAGCACAACGAAAGCATAACATAAATATAACATAAGCATAACGTAACGTAACTTAACGTAATGTAATCTAACCTAATTTATTTGTCTTTTTTACATGTTTTTTAATAATATTAAGCCACCCGCATTAGCTGATTGACTGGCTGAACAGTTCAGTTCATTGACTGGATGATGAAAGAAAAAAAAAAGAAATGAAAAAAAAATTAAAAACAAAATTCATTCTTTAGAAAACCAGAATAAAGAAAAATGTGTCACTCTCGAGCGTTAAAATTTATGTTTGTCATACAGACACACTACGCTAGATGTGTATAAATTTGTATAATGCACACAATAGCTGATGGTATGTATGTGTGTAAATGCATCTGTCACATGCAAAGCAATTCTCCTAGGCTGGCATGCACACACAACTTTTCATCTATATGTATTGTGTGCATATATATAATACTGGAGCTTTTAACAAATTTCTATGGAGGCGTAGTGTGAATAATATTGTTACCACATCTCTCTTCATAACGTTCATACGGTTGATTTATGTTGTGGTAATTGAGTGCTTAGAGTTCGTTAACAAAGGAGAAAAAAAAAAAAGAATAAGAAAAGAAAATGTAACATATTGTAACATACATATGCATCAATGTAAACTATTTTTGTTGATTTGTAGCTTTAATCATCAAAAAATGTAAATTATATATATTTTTATATAATTTTTCATACGACTTTAATAAATAAAAATTTTTAGAAAAATTTTATAAAAAACAATATATACGATATGATATCGTGAAGATTCTGGTAGAGCTTTATACTAAACATAGCTTTACTCATACAAGACCTTAAATATAAGGCATTCTCCGGCAAAGCCATAATGGAACTAATAATTGCTCTATGTTAAGACCCAATTTTATTTTGTAACTAAATAATCAACATTTATTGTATGTCGGGTATAAAGGCCTATGTAAACTAAAATCAAAAGTTCTACTTCTACCAGAATATTATAAAAATGTATAAAAAAGTAAAAAATCTAAATTTGTCTTAGACCAGATCTTAAACACCTTCTACATGTAGAAGGATAAGTATGTATACCAAATAACTAATAACCAATAACATCATAGCTAGATACATTTGGCATACATTTTTGTTGAATGTGGGTAAGTAAGTAACGTTAAGAAACGTTCTGCGTGAACTAGAAGTATTTTTTTTTTTTTATTTTCATTTTAAATTGTCTGCATTTGAAATTGTGCCAAGTGGGAGAAGTGACGTTGGCGATTTACATTCAAGCATAAAAACGTTTTAATCTGTTCGCATCATTGATATCAACAAATCATACAACAACACAAACACATACTTAAAAATTTAATTATACATACATATATACATTAATAGTTTTTAAATACAACACCAACTGGGGAGCAATTATAAAAAGGCTATTGAATGAAGCCAACTCAGATGCATACATGAACGTATGCATGTATGCATATATATATATATATATATATGTATTTTTATAGGAAAATAGGATTATTGCTATCATAGCTGGCGGTCATATAAATGGGGGCTATAAAAGTGTGGCCATAAAACCAAAAATTAACCACAAACACCTGTTTCATGTTTTATTGTATTTTATGTTCGTGTTATTGTTATTATTGCTGTTATAATCGTTTCACTGGCGCTAATGTTCTCTCTGCCTGAAAGAGGGAACGTTTGTACTATTGCACATATGTTGTTGATACAAATCAAATTTACATAATTTTCTTCCGAGTATTCATTTAGTACATTCATACTTTACATCAATATTATTATTATTATTTTTGTAGTTGTTGTTATTATTATTGTGGCTGTTGATGATTACTATTACCCAAACGGTACAGACTGTAAATGATCTAATTAAAAATTTATAATATGTAATTCATTTTACACGTTTAAATGTGTATAAAAGTTGTGAATTTTTCAAGTGTTCCACGGTCATACATGCGTATGTATACATATATGTGTGAGTTACATGTGCACAATCAGCATTTTCATTTCATTTCATTTCATTTCATTTACAACTTTTCCAATGATTTGATGTGCATTTTTACATGTTCACGTTTCTCTTGCATGTCTTTTGATGTAAAAAAATGAAAAGTATGGTATATTAAATTAATCAAACATCTTGATTGGGGTAACGTGTTATTACTGAACTTATTATATTTTTATTGCACATTTGCAAGGTGTGTAATAAAGGTATACTTAAAGTTTTTTTAATTGTGTTATATTTACATTATGATATTAAACGTCTTAATTACATATTTTAAAATAATGTATATTTATATTTTTCCTTAAAAGTATTTTGTATTATTTGTTTAAATTGTCATTTCTTTAAATTGATTTCATTTTAAATATATGTATAACAGTTACCAAGGTAGTATAACAGTTTTTTAAATTCTTCAACATAACTACTTATAACAGTTACGTGCATGTTTATTAAATTTTCATTATAATATAGTTATTGTAATAGTTTTACATTCTGTATAACAGTGTTAATATTTTTATAACCACCATCATATTACCTTGACAAAACGTATAAAACGCTTAAAAAGGAGGCGCAGCAGACTGTTGCTTGTCTGTCTGTTTTACAATTTTTTCGTAACAGAAATTGACAATATTAGGCACATGAGAATATAGATCGACTCAATTTTTGATGCTGATCTCTAGTGCCTTCTTGGTGTTGCAAATGAAATGATAAACTTACAATCAAAAATCGTCCTGTATGGGATCTTATATGGTGGAAATGGGCAATTAAATTAATTCTTTCAAGAAAAAATGTCTTTTTTCTTATGACAATTATTTTTATTTCATAGCGAAAATATGAAAAAAATTATAAAAGTGTTATATTCAATAAATTTATTCAGTTGTAGATATGGTTTCAATTATTGATTCCTTTACCCACTTAGTTCATAATATCTGTATAAACAAACGGTGGGTCTTGCAAGGCAATTGGAGATGCTGCTACTAATGACATCCACATCAGCGTAAAGGTTAAAAATAACAACTGAAAATTATATCCACGTTTGAGTTTCAATTCAAGATGGTGATTATATTTGATAGTATTACCTTCGTGACCATTTTTTTTTTTTGCAAAATTAGCGGTTTAGAATTTACAATTGAACTGATGTATAATATCTTACTATCAAGGTATATATAGAGTATTGAAAATATCTTTAATGAAGCGGAATAAATGAATTTGTCACGATGTTGTAATAAATTTAGAAGTGCTTCACGCATATTTTTAGCTACATTTTAAATAGTCGTTAGATTGGAACCATTTATTAACTATTTATTTATGCTTTAAATAAATTACACCAATTTCAGCCGAACAATTTATATTGTAGGTTCTCTAGCGCTTCTTCTTGGGTGTTGCAAATGAAATGACAAACTTAAAATCAAAAATCGTCCTGTTTTGGGACCTTATATGGTATAAATGGACAATTAAATTAATTCTTTGAAGAAAAAATGTCTTTTTATACCCTTCACCTCAGTGATGAGGGTATACTAAGTTTGTTCTTCCGTTTGCAACACCCAGAAGGAGGCGTCAGAGACCCCACAAACCATATATATTCTTGATCAGCGTTAAAAACTGAGTCGATTTAGACATGTATGTCCGTGTGTCTGTCTGTTTTTGGAACTGTCACGGTCGGAAATTTTGAGATATTAAGCTGAAATTTTGTAAAGGCACTTTTAGCAGATTGCACGCAGATTGCTATTTAAAATGGGCAACATAGGTCAAGAGCCACAATCGACAAAAATCTATTTATCTGCCACAAGAATTGAGCTATGAACTTGAAATTTGGTGTGTACATCTATAGGTATTAGCCTCATCAATATTCAAAAAATTGCCACATTCAGGTAATAGACACGCCCACAATAAATAAAAATCTTTATAACTGCCACAAAAGTTGATCTAGAGACTTGAAATATGGTACGCGTATACGTAGTTATCCCATTGACTGACATGCCAAAAATGGGCGTGGTCGGATTACAATTTACAAAAAACCATATTCAACGTAAAAGTATGCTTGCGTGCTGATACGTAAGACGTACACTACTAGAGAGCGCAATATACATATATTTGCCGTTGTGGAGTTCGAAGGTATTTAAGATTTGGCCAAAGCCAAATTTAGTTTTCTTGTTTTCTTATGACTATTATTTATACTTCATAATGAAAATAAAGAAAAATAATAAAAGTGTTATATTCAATGAACTTATTTGGTTGTAAATACAGTTTCAATTATTGACTCCTTTGTACACTTAGTTCAGAATTTCTTTAAAAAGAAATGGTAATAAACCACCGTAAAAACGTTGCTGCGGTTCAACTGGAGATGCTGCTACTAATGACATCCACATCAGCGTTAAGGTTAAAAATAACAACTGAAAATTATGTCCACATTTAAGTTTCAATTCAAGATAGTGATTATTTTTGATTGATTTACCTTAATGACCATTTTTTTTTGCAATATAAGCGGTTTACAACTTATTGATGTTTACTCTCTTACTATCGAGGTATATATAGAGTATTTGCACAATAGACCCAATGGTCGCAGTGCAGATAGCCCATATAAATATAATATATAGAGTATTGAAAATATCTCTAATGGAGTCGAATAAATAAATTTGTCACGATATTGTAATAAATTTAGAAGTGTTTCACGCATATTTTTAGCTACATTTTAAATAGTGGTTAGATTGGAACCATTTATTAACTATTTATATATGCTTTAAATATATTACACCAATTTCAACAATTTGTACTGTAGGTTCTCTAGCGCTTCTTCTTGGGTGTTGCATATGGAATGACAAACTTAGTATACCACCAATTTTATATGAAAGGTATAAAAAGATCTAACACTTTATGTGTAACAGTTTAGTTATTATTTTGAAATTCCTCTCAATAAAAATGATGTACAGCAGTTGAAGATCAAGTGTGTATAACAGTTACACGTTCTTTATATTCAGATTATTTTCAACAAACCTTATATATTAGCTTAAATTAGAAAAAAGGTCTAACACCAAATTGATAATACCTTTGGTATAACAGTATAGTTTTTATTTTGAAATTTTTTTTTATTAAGAATTATGTGTAACCATTAAATATATCACTTTGTGTATAACAGTTATATATTTTTTATAATAAATTATTTGAATGAAAGTAAATTTCAATTTTATAACAGTTAGTTAAGAGGTTATTTACCAGTTAGTTAATAGCAATAATAAATAATATGTATAACAGTTTAAGTTATGAAATATGTTTAATAACTGTTTTATATAACAACTACATAAAGCTTAATATAAGTATTTAAATATATATATGACTTCTAATTTTTTCCGATTCGAAGTGTTCATTACAAGTCGACCATATAAAAATTTTACTTAATTGATGTTTTTTTATGTTAATATATACGTATGCTGACAACAAATGCTCGACAACATTGACTCATCAATTATGGATTAAATTAATTGAAAATTCTTTTCAATAGATGTTAACACAACATACGGCTGATAACTGTAAATAGCACTTTGTTGCTTGTTCGAATTAATTAAGGTAAATTCTTATAACAGTAAAGTAAGTTGTACAAGCATTAAAAATGAATGAATTTTCCGTTTAAAAATTTAAACAAATTTCGGTTTTTCCTTTTTTTATTTAGAACCAACCTTTCTATTCGAAAGGATTAGAGGAAGGACGAAAGAGAAAGAGAGATTTTAAACGTTATTAACGTTCGAATACAAGTCGAACCGAGCGGTTTAATTTATTATTTCCCTTGCGATATAAGGGGTTTTTCAATAAGGACATAATAATTTTGTATTTTAATACAAACGCACCATGGAGTTTTTTTGACTATCTGACAACGTCAAAAAGTTAGTCAAGCTCAAGATATTTATCATGGTAAAGTTAGCAAACAAAATGAAAAAGTAAATATTTGCTCTTATTTAATTAAGAATGAGTTTAGTTAACTAATATGATGAAAAAGTAGATATTATTTAGAACATGAAGCATAAAATTCTGTTAAATTTTATAACAGCATTGGTATTGTATAACACAGGTTAAAAATTATTCGTTTTATTTCTAAACATGTTGCAGAGAATATTATACAAAATGTGACTGCTCTTAAAACCTCACTTTTATGGCTCTTTAATGTAAAAAAATTTAGGTAGCAACACTGTTAACAAACTGCTATCCGTAAAAGTCATGTGGAAGATATGTGTTGGTAGACCATAAATATTATATCGTTTAAAAAATGTTAACTTTTTTTGCCGATTTTTATACAAGTTTATATAAATTTTGAAGCGCACTGTCAGTCTGTTTTCAACAGTTCTGATGATGAGTTGTGTAACTGTTGTTATTTGCTTTTAATTTTAATTTTATGTTTAGTCTTGCTCTTCTATGAAGTTGTGCGTATTTTTTTTTGCCAGGGTAACAAGTACTTTACTGTACATACGTGCTGTTTATATAACTTTTCTAGTATTTACTTGTATTGTTTGCAATATTGCTCACGCTGAGTGATATATATTGTCATTGTCAAATAAAAAAGATTTCGCGTGTTCGCAAAGCTATTTGCAATATGGTTTATTGTTATTGTTTTGTTATGCAAATGAAGCAATTTTTTTTTTTTTGATTATTGCTATATCAATTTATTCGATTTAATAATAATACGTAAAAAAAAACAAACATTGACGGCAAAATTTTACACAATTTGAAAGGATTTGTAAATATCGGCAAAAGAATATTTGTTGAAAATTTCTTAACTCAAGAAAGTTGAAATCAAAGATGGTGATATATGAAACCCTTCCTTAAGGTTGTAGAGGGAGAGGGAAAAAACAAATGCCAACCTATTTTTAAAAGATTGTTTTGCTACAAGCTATATGTTGTAGTGAATAGGTCACAACCATCCGTTAAGACGTGATGCGTCCGTACGTCCATAACATTAAAGTACAATATATCTGTACGTCCATATTATAATATGATGCGTATATGGTCCGTCTGTTCCTATCATAATATCAAATTTTTAATTAATAATATATGTGAAAAGTTATAAAATTTTTAAAAGATTTATCGCGTACATTTTTTGAAAATAAAAAAAAAGATACATGCATTATTTTCTTTTTACCACATATGTAAACAAAATACCACACAAATAAATCCCAGACATGTTTATGTATAATAAAAGCAGATTAAATATATATATATAATAATAACAACAACAACTTTTTCACTTTTAGCAATTGATGCGACAGACTAAGATCTACCAACAAAAAGAAAAAAGAAAAAGAATATTTAACAATTTATTCTTTAATTTTCTTAAAATTCTTTTTACACATCATCATCATCAACAACAACAACAACAACAACAATCAGAAAAACAATTCACACTTATCTAACTAATAAGCATAGTGTGGCTAACATTATTACCAGAGTTATCTGCAACAACCATCATCAACATTAGTAAACATGAACTTTACAACTACATACATATTATATATAATATATATATATATATGGAATAACATAGAAGAGGAGGCAGAGGGTTAGAAGTATAAATAGTTCTCCTGTAAATAATTAATACCGAAGATGCTTGTCGAGGCAACTTGTTAAAAAGATAGTAACTGTAGTAAAACAAACAAACTTAACTAAACGACTATATATGCCAAGCATAACACATCAGCATATAATATAGACATATGAAACATAACCAAACACACTCACACTTTCACAAATGATGATTGTAGCAATTTTCCGAACAATTTCTTTTCATTCATTTTCAAGAAAGCTTAGCAAACATGAGTATGCGAGTGTGCATCACATATTCCATATGATATGATTTTGTTGGCTATAGTTACTATAGTAACTATACAAAAATAAACACAGCGTTGTGTATTATGAATACAACTACAACTACAATAACAAGGACTTGATATGCTTTTCTTTTTACTAGTAAGTAAGGCTCTATGTAGGGTGAGTTGTAAAAGTATTTATTAATGACTACATCAACCAGAACCGAATCCCTTTTCTCCCCACATGTTCTTATAAAGTTTGGCAAAATATGACAAAATGTGAGGACATGTTTAAATTTGTTTTCTAATATTTTCTCGTTGCATACTTTCTTATTTCATTTCATACTCGAGAAAAAAAAATTCAGAAACTTTATCCCTCTCTTTATACCCTTCACATAGATTAAGAGGATAGACTACGTTAATCATTCCATTGCCAACACAAAGCTAAAGACGTCAGAGATTCTATAAAGTATATATTCTTGATCAGTACTAAAAACTGTGTCAATCTAGACAAGTATATCCATACGTCCGTCTGTCTGTTGTTGGCAGTCTTAAGATTGTAAATATTGAGATATTGACATTTTTTATATATACTTTTAGTTTCTGCAGTAAATCGCGATTTAAATTGGGCAAAATCGGATAACAGACACGCCCACAATCAAAAAAAGTCTATTTATCTGCAACAAAAATTTACCCATTATAGAATTAAGTAAGAATTTAGATGTGGGGGTATTTAAGTTTTCTCTTTAGCTAAATTTAGTTTTTTTACTTATTATAAAATATTTCCTACATTTTCTTTAATATCAACATTATTATTTCGACAGCTCGTAAATTACAATATTTTGTTGCTTACACTTCCTTGGGCGTTTGCTCCACTCATTACACTTGTACTGTGATACATGCATATGCATTATACAGGGTGATGAGAAATGAGAGAAACTCTTAAGCAATGTCAAAGGATGAAAATTTCCGAAATTGTTTAAATATGTCGATGACATTTTTATTGACTCAAAGAGGAATCCTATTAAAAATGGAACGAGTCGAGTGGTTAGAGCCCCTCCCCATATGAGATTTTAATTTAATAAAAGTTTTTATATAGAAAAAAATCTGAATTATTTGCGAAAAATTGGTGGCGAAGCCAAATTTGAATTCGGCTCGAACCATTTTTAGAACCCCTTCTCATATAAAGATATTTCACGAAGTGATTTATGTGGCAATTGTCTCTAAACGAATTGTAGCATAATTTAAGGAGCTGAGTGGTGTAGGGTATTAAATGGTCGAACTTGACCGTCCGTAATATTTTCACTTGTTTTTACTTGTTTTTGTTATAACATCACAATTTCTCACTGTTCCTGTTGATGTTGTTTTTATGTTAGCTTGAACACATTAAAAAGACAAAACCTACGCAATGTTTTAGTTTATCACTATAGCTGGTTATAAGTTAACGATGATAATATTGTTACGTGTACACATGAAGAAAACATATTAAGTTCTTGGATACGTTATGTAACATAACCAAAGTTAAAGTAATGAATTAAAGGTTTTTAACAAAAATAATAAAACTTTTATCAGCTATTTGGTTTGTTTATGGAATCAGTGCCATGAAAAGCGTATCATGTACTTTATAGTTGACCTATTCTTGTATATTATAATAACAATACTCAAGGGTAGGTATCTAATGTTTGTTCTAAGCCAAAGGAAACCTTTTTACTTTACTCGTTTTCAATTTGCTTTCCTTCACACACTTCTCCAACCATATTTAATTGTCCTTATTTTATAGCCGCGCACTTGGTACTATTCCATGCTCTTTCTATCCTCCAGCTTATTACACAATGATACTATTATCATAGAATTTGAATAACGTGGTGCTTCATGGTTAAGAGACTGAGAGGAATTCTTCTGTTTTGCGTTTTTTTGCCCAGCAGCGTGTTGTGATGACAGTCCATAAACGTGATAAATGTAAGAAACAATTATTAACGCACTAAATGGAATTTCTAAGAAGACAACAATAAAGAAAAATACATCGATTTTTCATATATACATAAATTTCATTAAAAAAAAAAAAATCAACATCAACATATTAGGAATTTCTCATATAGCTTGTACAGGGCTCCACTAAATTGTGAATAAAATAAAAACAAGTGAAATGTTATAGTCGGTCAAGAACGACCATTAAATACACTACACTAGTTGTTTTCTTAAATGTTGCTGCAGTAAATTCAGCTTTAGTTTGAGTGTATGCGAGGCATTGACTTCATAAGCCACTTCGAAAAATTCATTATATGGAAAGGGGTTTTTTATTCATTTATTCATATACAACTTAGCTAAATATAACAGCTAATTAAAGACATAATATAAGATAATGTATTAACTTAAAAGTAACGCAGGAGCAACAACAACAACATCCGCAAAATATAAAGAATTGCAATTTTTTGCTCTATAACAACTTCCACTACAATAGAACCCTATATGGGGCGGGGTTCCAAAAATGGCTCAATTCGGTTTATTTTCTATAGAATTTTTTTTTTGGACAATACATGTCCTTGTGAAAAATTTCATTGAAATATTTGAATAAATACAATCTGTAGCTTAAGAAAAAAATTACCTAGACAGACAAACAGACCGACGGACATGGTTAAATAAATTCAAATTTTGATTCTGTATCGTTCGATATAATAAAAGTTTAAGAGTTACAAACATATACACAAACTTACTACACTCTTTGCCATACTCGGTGGTGCAGGGTATAAAAATAATTACAAAAAAAAAAAAATTCATAATAAAATGAAATTGTTACTATCATGTATGTTTAATTTGGTCATATAGTAAGTATATATGTATATATATAAATTGTAAACTTTATTATTAGTGCAGTGAAGTTGAGGACATGTACATGATTTTGTTAAAAAAAATGTACATTTTTCATTTTGAGTTGATGTTTATCATACACACACACACTGAAACATTTGAAATTAACATGTTTAACAACTTGCAAGTCGTGATTATATACAGCTTACAGCCCCATAATCAAACGATAATTAGATAAATTATAGACAATAACAACGACAACAAATTGGTGCAATAAGTAACATAACAAAAAAAAAAAAAAAATGAGAAAAAAAAATTAACCGTAAAACATAAATTATCATGAAAAATGTGAGTGAGTGTAAAGTATTGAATAAAATTTAAATATATACATTATATACTCACTCGTATATATTAAAATGAGATTGTAATCTATTTCATGCATTGTTATTACATTATAATATATAGATCATATTTAAAGACAGGTAAAAAAGCCATATCTGGCTTAGAGCAAATATTACAGACACCCTTTATGAGTTTAAAAAAAAAAGTGGGCATGGCAAGTATTTGGTTATATCTTTTAATATAGTTTGTACTACATATTACCTTTGATGTCGGATTATGTACAATACAGATTCTTTGTGTAAAATGTGGGCGTGTCTACTGTCTACTGTTTGTATATGAAAATGGAGAATATTTAAGATTTGGTTTAGGCTAATCATAATTCTTCTCTTTGTTCTGTTATTACATTAAAACCTTCCATCTTAGCTTTATACATGTGATTTTGCGATTCGGCTTGCTTTTAAATCAATTGCTAATCAACTGCTAATTCATGCGGCGTAATATTTCCGCCGATTTAGCCGATTTAACGTATCTGAATAAAATTTTAGCTTGATATCTCAAAGTATACGGCTGTAAGAGGGTCAACAACAAATAGATATGCAGAGACACAGATATACATTTCTAGATCAACTCAGTTTTCTATGCTGATCAAGAATTTATTTCCTCTAACGCCTTCTTCTGGGTGTTGCAAATGAAATGACAAAACTTCTACAAACTAAGGAAGAATATTTAGTTATGAGATTATCAATAAAAACCCTTAATATAAATTGCATTGACAATATTTCAACCAGAGTATAATTACGCAAGACGTACTTGGCTTGACTTTATTATAATTTGATTTAATTAATTTAATATATTTTCCAAGAAAGTGTCATAACGAATTCATTTGTTCCACTCTACCAAAGATAAAAATTCAAATTCATTTATTCCACTTTATTAAAAACATTTTCAATACTCTATATATACCTCGATAGTAAAAGATTTCACATCAGTTGAATTGTAGATTGTAAAGCGCTCATACAAAACAACAAAAATGGTCTCTAAGGTAATACTATCAAAAATAATCACTATCTCGAATTGAAGCCTTATAATATGGACATAAATTTCAGTTGTTATTTGTAACCTCTATGCTGATATGCATAATATTATTAGTATCAGCAGCGCCGCAAAATCTATTTGCCGAGCAAGGCGATATTCCTTCAGCGCTTAAGTCATTCGTACATGGGCGTATACTTTGATACTAATAATTAAGTGGGAAAAGGAATTACTAATGGAAATCAATTGATTTCATTGAATACAACACCAAGAGTAATGTTGATTAAGAAAAATAAATAATTTTCGGAAGAAGATAATAAAAATTTTAAATGCTTTTCCTTGATGGAACCATGTAGGGTTCATAACAGGAAGATTTTTGAAATTAGAAATTGATTATATGAAGGATAAATGATGATTTTTATACCCTCCATATAAGATGGGGGGAATATACTAAGTTTGTCATTTTATTTGCAGACACTCAGAAGGTAGCGTTAAAGGCGTTCAGCCAAATATTTTAAAATTTATGACTGTGAGAGTGCTCCTAATAGATTGACATATGACATACATGTCTACATCTATTAAGTTTTTGATGCTGATCAAGAATGTATATATATATATTGGTGCCTCCTTCAAGGTGTTGCAAATGGAATGACAAACTTAATATCTTATGCGAAGGGTATAAAAATATGTGGTTATGTGTAAGTATTTAATAACAACTTTTCAAAAGTGTTTCATTAGTAAGGTGTTAGTGGTTTCTGATTCCTTTTTAATAATGTGTTAAAAGTTTTACATCATTTTGTACTCTTGTTAATTTTCGAGATGCCCCTCGTTTATATTAATCTCTCCCAGGTGATTTATTTGTACACGTTTTGTTATTCTTTGGATAAGCGTGGATAAACAGTATAAACACATACACATATGGTATGGTAAGATGGCCGTGGTGTGAGAAATATAATTACCGCTTGGAAGGACTCCTTGCTATTTAATCCAAAGTACCAGATTGCATGTTGAGCATATATTTTACATTTTATGGTAAGCTGCAATAACCATTACCCATAATCTTTTCTATACACACATATGTGTACATAAAATGCTAACCATGTACCTTTACATATAATACGCATAATGCCCATTTAATTTGCCTTTAATAACTTGTTTATTTATATAAATAGTCGGTTTTGTTTGTGTGAAGTCATGTATGTTTCTGTGCTATTATTATTATATGTAGATATGTTTGTATATGTGTGCTTTTAATGCCATTTTGCTGTTTTGTCTAGATTATGATTATAAAGTTAGAAACATTAGTTTTTATTAACAAAAAAAAAAAAGAAAATCTTTTCGCAGGAAAATAGAAATTTTGGTCGTTGTCTGGGAGTTTACGTTTATTCAGTTAACAAACTTTTAATAAGCATTGCACATAACAGCTTGTGCTGTTTCATTATATTGTACAATATATTTTTCATTAGTTTAAATAGTGAAAGGGAGAGTATTATTTTAATTTAAAAACTTTTATTCATTCTTTCCATCGTAAAAGTTAAGATATCTCATAAAAACTTGATTGGAATTTGATCAGTTTTTGCAAGTAAGTTTAAACTATTGTTAAAAAACAGTTACGACACGCCCACCTTGCAGGAAAAATCTAAATCTTAAATAAACCTCAATATCAAATATAAAAAAAAGGCGTGGCTGGTTTATAATTAAGCTCAATGCCTTACGCAACAACTTGCAAGAAGAAATTTAAGTCGTATAAATTATTTTTCTGAATTGTTATCCAACCGCGCCCTTTTTTGGCACATAGATGGATAAAATAATTATTGGTATATATAATAATTTTAAATTGTATACCTCACTCTGGCTCCGTTGTGGTTTTGTCTGATTTAAAATTAAATAGCAAACCAGATAGAGGTACCTTTGATCAAGTAAAAATTTTTACACCTTTTAAGTTGGCAACTAAGTGATTGCGAATTTTATATAAAGATAAAAGTTCAAAATTTTTGCTTAAATATATAACTTTATTTAATTAGGTACTGTATGCTTTATCTATGACCTTTTTCCATCGTTCATAATTCCACATTCACGTTCATAACTCAAAATGCACTATTCAGAATAAGCCATAATTTCAGGGGCACTTCATACACATTGTATTCATGTATGCCCATCTTTCAAAACATTCTTAAGAATCATATGGTGCAAAAAGGGTATAACTCAAAAAACTTTTTTCAAAGTGGTTTAACGGCCTAACTCAAATCGATAAAGTCAATTTTTACATAATTAGCAGAATTTTTTCTCATCATTGTCATTAAATATTATTAGACCTAAAATGGAGAAAAAATTAGATCAATTAAAATATAAAATCTAAATTACTTAACTAATATTTCAGTCATAATTTTACTATATACTAGAAGGAGCAATTAACCATGCTTTTACAATTAGGCTTGATTATTTGACAAATAGCATACTTCCGCCATACACTTCCATAACCAGTGTTACATAATAATTTAAACACTCCCGTTAAAAATTGATTTTTTCCACTTTAAAAATAGATTACATATCAGTTTTGTTTGAATTTGTAGACCGTGACTATTGAGAAAAATAGACTTAAAGTTAATTCTAGTAAAAATATTCTATTTGAAATTAAATTTCAAATAAAATTCAAGTTTCTGTTTGCAACCTCTATGAAAAAAACTATGATAAACTATTCTAAAGTTGATTTAGAATCAGTTCAAGAGCAACAGCCGGTTACTCAGGAGCTGGATAATCAACAGTCTTTTAAATAGGAACATTGCAAGATCCATCGGAGAAATGAAATGCATGCACCCTCTGCATGAGTATTCAGAGAGTGCATAGGCCTTCAATAGAAGCATCTGAGAAAAATTGGTATAATTCAATTAAAAAATAGTTGGACATCAAAAAGTTTTTGAAATACGAGACAGTTATGAGCTAAGCAATAAAAAGTTGTGTATACATTTTGAAAGGGGCTTTTTATATACTTCAGTTAGACTTGGTTAATAAACAAGTAGCCCATGTCCAATGCCCTCTTAAATAAATGTTAATTAATGCCACGCAATAACTAATAATAATGTGCGTGAAATTTGAAATTATATCAGTTATATTTCATAACGAATCCATTCATTCCACACAACGTACTATTTAAACCCTTACACTAAAAAAATTTATCAACAATTTTGCTTATTTTACTCTGTGAAAAGGGTATATTAAAAGAAATGGACTTAAGGGTAATTCCGTTAAACATATACACCATCTTGAGTTATAATTATATAAATCTTTACAAACATTTCAGTTGTTACTTGCAAGCTTTATGGTGATGTGGATATCATTTGTATTAGCAAAACCACCACTGCAACCTTCAGTTGAAGATCAATTTGATCCGTTCATTTTCATAAACAATACAAATTATTGGCTGTAAGAACATTCTATTTTATTTGTTATGCTGATTTTTTAAAAAGTACAATATGAAATAAAAAAAAAAAATAAAAATATATTTCTTAAAAATTAAAAATCCTAAGGTTAGTAGGTACAAATTTGTAGCCATGAGAGATAAATTGATTTTTCTGTGGGCGTGGCTTTTGATCCATTTGGTCCAATTTAAATAACGATCTGCGTGCATCAACTGAAAGTGTCCTACAAAATTTCAGCTCAATATCAAAATTTACGACCGCGAGAATGCTATCAACAGGACTGACGTACGGAAATATAGACGGATATGAATAAATATGTAGACTCAGTGTTTGATGCTGATCTTTGTGGAGTATCTGACGCCTTTTTCTTATTGATGCAAATTAAAAGACAAACTTGAAATACCTATTATCTTATGCGCAGGGTATAATAAGAATTACACAAAATGTATGGGCTCACAGCAAAAACATTCCTTTGATGTTGAGGTTTTACTTTGACAAATGGTTTTAAATTAAACACACAGTTGAGAGAGACAAATAGGGGAATGTATATATAGGGAGGACGTGCTAGACACGGTAAAGATGTACGAGTGAGTATAACCCAGAAAACAATGCAGACAAAAGACGATATTTTACAAACAACAAAATAAAATAAAAAATGTAACAAGAATGTTAAGAATGTTAAAAAAAAACATTAATTTTCAGGATGATAACACAAAAAAAAAAAATCTTTTCAGTATTTTGTATGAACAAAGTGTAATGAAGTGAAATTTTGTAGTATTTAGATCAACAAATGAAGTAAATTGGCTTGAAATTAATTTGGAATTTTTAAAATAACTTATTTAGATAACATTTATACGAAATTTCAGTACATATAGAGGAGGTGGAGAAAATAATATGAACACCTGACATTAAGATTGCAGCAAGTCAATTAAGTCTAATTTTATTCTTAATAGATTTTATGATTCTTTCGTCACGCTTGGACAAGATAATACTATTACTAGCTAGCAGTCTAACATAGTAAACCCATGTCGTAGCAAAGGATCACAGTTGATACAAATTTAAACACTTCGACACGTACAATGAATTATAATAAAAGTTTAGGTTAAAAATTATATATAGATTAAAATTAATAAGTGAAAGGATTCTTTCTAAAATTTTCCTTCTAAAATTTATAAATTATATTCTTTATTTGCATAATCCTTTCCTGTCCTTTTTTATACTTATTCTTTCAGTAGAAAGAACTATACAATATATTGCGATAATAATATGTAAATGAACAGGAAGTAAAACTTGAAATTCATTGCACCAAATTAGGAACTACTTAAATTGAAAGAAAAGATACGACAGAAGAAAAAAATGTTATAGTCGGTCAAGTAGATCCCTTTAATACCCAACTTAACAAAATTGCTTTTAGCTTTATATGGAAAGAGTTTTAAAAAATGATCTAATCCATATTTGTTACACTAAATAGTCTCATCACTAAATTAAAAAAAAAATTAAAAGTTGCGAACTGATCTTCATAAGAAAGGATTTAAAGTGAAGAAAAGCTTTTTAAAATGGTTCGATTCTGTTCTTCTAGAATGGCGCTGTCTTTATAACGATAACAACGCTGAACTGTAACGATTTTTCTCTCTTTTTTATGACTCGGTTTATTTATAATCGATTGTTATAATTCTAACAGGGAAAACCCAAAATAAAATAGAATAAACAGAATATGAAGCTCATGAGCATGATTAAATCGATTCTTGATTCTAAGTATAAAATTATATTTGACTTAGACCAACGCTAAGATACTCTCCACAATTACTTCTAAACGAAGGACGTGGCCTTTACAAAAATTGCTACTTCGAAAGTTTTGCTCTAAAATTTTTACTTTGTGGGCCTAACTGTATTTTCTTTACATGTATTTTAATTTAATTCATTCTATATCGATTGCTGTAATTCTAGGTGGGTCTACCCAAACGCAATTGCCATTTAACAAATCATCTAAATATAGTATATATACCATTCGAATAAGTAAAGGCTGCAATAGAAGAAGCTTGTACGTATAAGCATTTCAAAAAGATTAAAAAAACTAAACTAAACTAAGGAAAAAGAAATTGTATAAAAACATGACTTTGAAATTGTTAGCAAATGTGATGGTCTGAAATGGAAATTGGCTAGACGTATGGGAGCCTCAGCAAAACTGAATAGAGACTCCAACAAACAAGAAAAAAAAACTAAATTTGGCTTATGGTAAATCTTAAATATCCACTACAGCATTATATAAACGGTGGGCGTGGCAGGCCCGTGATTACGCCCTCTAATAGTATATGTATTACGTTTAGAAGCTTAATTTTACGTTGAGTATATAGATTTTTGTCAATTATGGGAGTGGCACAATTCAAATAGCGATCTGCTTATGGAAACCAGAAGCGCCTGCACAAAATTTCAGCTCAACAATCTAAAAATTTATGATCATGAGAATGCAAACAACGAACGGATATAACGGACATGCAGACACAGGGACATACATGCCAAGATCGACTTGAATTTTGATGCAAATGGATTGACAAACTGAGTATATCCTCAATATTTTATGGAGGGTATAAAAACGATACTATAAGAGAGACTATACAATGTTGGTGCTTTGTTCTACATGCTTTCTTCTGCAGTTTAATAGGTATGCTGTAGCTCAAGGTGAATTGTGCAAAAAACACATTTAAATGCTATTTGAACATTTTGCATAAATTTAATTTACATTATTTATATACATACATACACGCAATGTATATTAACCAGAAAGGATATGTCGACATATTATAATTTCAATATATTGTAAAAAGGATGTGTAATTTTAATTTAAACGCTTCATTGACCATTTTAATCGCCTGAATGGTTTTTAGGTTGGTTGGTATATATCAAAATATATATTGTTGCAATTTCGCATCAAGCATCGTTTGTCGATTTTTGTGTCCGTCTCTCTCTCCGTCTGTCCCTTCATCCTTCTATCCAACCGTTTGTCCGTCCTTTTGTTTAATGAAAACGTAATTATATTTAATTTATGCTTCAAAAAATTATAAGCATAAAAATATTTTGTATTGTGTGTAAATAATTATATCAACAAAATTCAAAATATGTACGTATCGTAACCTTTAAAGTTGACAGCTTTACATTTCATTTTACAAACATTCATAGATGTATGGGTGGGGTGTGTGTATGTACTCGTATGTGGCATTTTGTGTAATCATTTGTGATGGTTTAATTATACAGTATTAACAATAGTATTAAGGTACTGTGTGTATGAGTTGCTTGTTGCCTGCACACAATTACCTTCTATGGGCTTTACTGCTTTGCTTGTTAATAAATGGATAATCAATAATACCGTTGTCATTAATGCCAAACCGACAAAAAGAGCTAAATTAATGTTTTCATCTGCACTGCATCCGTTGCTTACATACTTTCACTCACTGAGTTAAATTTCACTGAAATTAATTTTACTGCAGATGATATTTTCTTTTTTTTTTGTTTGGATGAAATTCCTTTCATTTTTATACCCGGCAAAGAGTTAAATTTGTGTGAATGTTTGTAAATTCTCTATTATACCAATCGTTTCAAAATCGATTTAAGCATATCCGTCTGTCTGTCCATGTAAACGTGTGCACAAGGTTTTGGCCACCCTTATTAAGATATTTCAATGATATTTAGTACAAGGGCTTATTTTGACCCAAATATGTTTGATTTTCAAAATAGTTTAAATTAGAGCATTTTTAGGCTTCCTCCCTACATAACGTGATGATGAAAATTCGTAAATCTTATTATTTTGTGACAAAATTTGCTGCAGAATATTTAATTAACTCAATATTGAATTATGGGGAATTTGAACCCTATAGAATTAAAATTATATTCCCTTGCTTTCCGTTGTGTAACAGTTAGATCAAAGTGGTTGGACTTAGAGGAGGATTATAACAAGCTTCAGGTTTTGCTTAAAAAGATTACCAACTTAAAAAGACTCTGGTAGTTTCTAAATTTAATTGGTTGTATTTTTTTATTACCATATAAATTTTTTATTAATTTTATTACTGTTCTACAATTCGCTTTGCTTATATAATATTTCAATTGGCTTTGGTTACTTGACATATTCGATTATATCCGATACAAGCATAAAAATCTGCTAATTAATGCGATGCAATAAAAAATTAATTTTTTCCACTCCAAAAGAGACAATTTCAATACTATATAAACCTAAACAGTTGTATCGCTTCATTTTCAGTTGAATTTTAAGCAGTGCGCATATATAAAAAATGGACATGAAGGTAATTCTAATAAAATATTCACCATCTTAAATTCAATTCAATTTCAATTCAAATTCAATAAATTTCAGTTTGTATTTGTAACTTTTATGCTGTTGTTGGTATCATTAGTAGCAGGTGCTCCAATGGAAGATCAATCATTCCCTGTACCAGAGTCACCCACTGCTCCTTGAAATTATTGCACAAAATCAAAGTCAATAATAAAATGTTATGAAAATGTTACTATTTTGTACTAATTATATAACATTTTTATAATAATAAAAAGCACGATTATCAAAAAAATTACTTGTAAATTTATTTATATATTGTGGCAAAGAGTATTATTACCATATAATAAGATAGGATGTCGGCAAATGCCACACCCTCCTTCAATTATACAGATCGCTTTAGAACCAAAATATGAATCGATTTAGGCATGTCCGTCTGACTGTCCATATAAATATGTGCGTAAGATATGTTGATATAATTAAGTATAAGGATGTGTTTTTGTTCAAAGAGGAACTGTATTAAAAATGCACCGTAATGGAACATTTTTAGAATAAAGTTTTATTATAAGGAAACATTTTTTCCAAAAAATCTCAATTTTTAAAAATGTTTGATAAAATTTAGGGAATAATAGTGAATTAACTTAATAATTGGTTTTGCCAAATTTGGACGCAATCGGACCACTTTTAGAACAATGTATGGCTTCTTACAAGCTCAAACGCTCATTCGTCTTGAACCAAGCTCGACTTTCATGGTTATGAAATTAACTGACGGTGGGATACTAATCCAAAGCGACCCATGAGTTCAAATTTCAGCTAAATTTGAAACCATGTCCAACAGTGGGCAGAGTTTACTAAGGCGAAGCTTTACTCCACTCAGCTGCTTTTTTTCTATTTTCACCCATTATAACCAGCTTCAGGTTTTGCAAAAAAAGACCACCAACTTAAGAAGACTCTGATTATTTCCAACTTTATTTGAATGTATTTTTTTATTACCATATAAAATTCTTATTAATTTTGTTACTGTTCTGCAATTTGCTTTGCTTATATAATATTTCAATTGGCTTTGGTTACTTGACATATTCGATTATATCCGATACAAGCATAAAAATCTGCTAATTAATGCGATGCAATAAAAAATTAATTTTTTCCACTCCAAAAGAGACAATTTCAATACTATATAAACCTAAACAGTTGTATCGCTTCATTTTCAGTTGAATTTTAAGCAGTGCGCATATATAAAAAATGGACATGAAGGTAATTCTAATAAAATATTCACCATCTTAAATTCAATTCAATTTCAATTCAAATTCAATAAATTTCAGTTTGTATTTGTAACTTTTATGCTGATGTTGGTATCATTAGTAGCAGGTGCTCCAATGGAAGATCAATCATTCCCTGTACCAGAGTCACCCACTGCTCCTTGAAATTATTGCACACAATCAAAGTCAATAATAAAATGTTATGAAAATGTTACTATTTTGTACTAATTATATAACATTTTTATAATAATAAAAAGCACGATTATCAAATAAATTACTTGTAAATTTATTTATATATTGTGGCAAAGAGTATAACAGTTTTAGGCGGATGTCGGCAAATGCCACACCCTCCTTCAATTATACAGATCGCTTCAGAACCAAAATATGAAACGATTTAAGCATGTCCGTCTGACTGTTCATATAAATATGTGCGTAAGGCTTTGGTCACAGATATGTTGATATAATTAAGTATAAGGATGTGTTTTTGTTCAAAGAGGAACTGTATTAAAAATGCACCGTAATGGAACATTTTTAGAATAAGGTTTTATTATAAGGAAACATCTTTGGAAAAAATCTCAATTTTTAAAAATGTTTGATAAAATTTAGGGAATAATAGTGAATTAACTTAATAATTGGTTTTGCCAAATTTGGACGCAATCGGACCACTTTTAGAACAATGTATGGCTTCTTACAAGCTCAAACGCTCATTCGTCTTGAACCAAGCTCGACTTTCATGGTTATGAAATTAACTGACGGTGGGATACTAATCCAAAGCGACCCATGAGTTCAAATTTCAGCTAAATTTGAAACCATGTCCAACAGTGGGCAGAGTTTACTAAGGCGAAGCTTTACTCCACTCAGCTGCTTTTTTTCTATTTTCACCCATTATAACCAGCTTCAGGTTTTGCAAAAAAAGACCACCAACTTAAGAAGACTCTGATTATTTCCAACTTTATTTGAATGTATTTTTTTATTACCATATAAAATTCTTATTAATTTTGTTACTGTTCTGCAATTTGCTTTGCTTATATAATATTTCAATTGGCTTTGGTTACTTGACATATTCGATTATATCCGATACAAGCATAAAAATCTGCTAATTAATGCGATGCAATAAAAAATTAATTTTTTCCACTCCAAAAGAGACAATTTCAATACTATATAAACCTAAACAGTTGTATCGCTTCATTTTCAGTTGAATTTTAAGCAGTGCGCATATATAAAAAATGGACATGAAGGTAATTCTAATAAAATATTCACCATCTTAAATTCAATTCAATTTCAATTCAAATTCAATAAATTTCAGTTTGTATTTGTAACTTTTATGCTGATGTTGGTATCATTAGTAGCAGGTGCTCCAATGGAAGATCAATCATTCCCTGTACCAGAGTCACCCACTGCTCCTTGAAATTATTGCACACAATCAAAGTCAATAATAAAATGTTATGAAAATGTTACTATTTTGTACTAATTATATAACATTTTTATAATAATAAAAAGCACGATTATCAAATAAATTACTTGTAAATTTATTTATATATTGTGGCAAAGAGTATAACAGTTTTAGGCGGATGTCGGCAAATGCCACACCCTCCTTCAATTATACAGATCGCTTCAGAACCAAAATATGAAACGATTTAAGCATGTCCGTCTGACTGTTCATATAAATATGTGCGTAAGGCTTTGGTCACAGATATGTTGATATAATTAAGTATAAGGATGTGTTTTTGTTCAAAGAGGAACTGTATTAAAAATGCACCGTAATGGAACATTTTTAGAATAAGGTTTTATTATAAGGAAACATCTTTGGAAAAAATCGCAATTTTTAAAAATGTTTGATAAAATTTAGGGAATAATAGTGAATTAACTTAATAATTGGTTTTGCCAAATTTGGACGCAATCGGACCACTTTTAGAACAATGTATGGCTTCTTACAAGCTCAAACGCTCATTCGTCTTGAACCAAGCTCGACTTTCATGGTTATGAAATTAACTATCGGTGGGTTACTAATCCAAAGCGACCCATGAGTTCAAATTTCAGTTGAATTTGAAACCATGTCCTACAGTGGGCAGATTTTACTAAAGCGAAGCTTTACTCCACTCAGCTTCCTTTTTACTATTTTCACCCTTTATAACCAGCTTCAGGTTTTGCCAAAAAAGACCACCAACTTAAGAAGACTCTGATTATTTCCAACTTTATTTGAATGTATTTTTTTATTACCATATAAAATTCTTATTAATTTTGTTACTGTTCTGCAATTCACTCTGCTTATATAGACAATTTCAATACCATATAAACCTAAACAGTTGTACCGCTTCATTTTCAATTGAATTGTAAGCAGTGCACATATATAAAAAATGTACGTGAAGGTAATTCTAATATAATATTCACCATCTTAAATTCAATTTAATTTCAATTCAAATTCAATAAATTTCAGTTTG
Source organism: Ornithomya fringillina (assembly GCA_963978525.1). Classification (NCBI taxonomy): domain Eukaryota; kingdom Metazoa; phylum Arthropoda; class Insecta; order Diptera; family Hippoboscidae; genus Ornithomya; species Ornithomya fringillina. Next base: position 29,680,543 of record OZ021691.1, on the reverse strand, counting down.
TAATTGTAACTTTTATGCTGATATTGGTATAATTAGTAGCAAGTGCTCCAATGGAAGATCAATCATGGCCATTACCATAGTAACCGACTACTTAAAATCAATACATACAGACAAAGTTAATGGAAATGTTATAAATTGTAAATGTTAATATTTTGTATTAATTATATAACATTTTTAAAATACAGAGAAATTAAACCATTTTCAAAAAATTTTTTTTTAAATCATTTATATGTTGCATCATTTTTGGCATAGGGTATAATACGTTTGTGCGGAAGATGCGCAACGTTCGTCCAGTTTCCTATCGAACACTATTCTAGCTGGAGCACTTTCATCTATTGCGGCCAAGATAACCCAGCCTAGGTGGAGAATAGTTAATTAGCTTATTAATTACTTAAGCCTAATATGAACCTGATCGTACCATTTTGAGAACATCTTTCCACATAATAATATTTCTCGAAGTGACTTGTATAGCAATGCCCCACGTTTTCTGATACAAGTAAATTAAGTAAACAGTGTGGGGTATTAAATGTTCGTGCTTGTTGGAATATATTGTGTTTACTTATTAATATTATATATTATATATATAAAATTTATTCAAGTTCAACTTTTTTTTCATTTTTTACCTTTTACCATTCATTTCGGTTTTGCCCTCAAACCAAAGGGAAAACCTTTTCAATATATTGACGTTTTTGATTTTGATCTATCATTTCCATTTCATTTTTTGTACGTTTTCACTTTTTTCCAACTCAAATATATAAAAATAAATATGTAGAGTATGATATAAGTACTTGATTAAATATAAATATTTTTCCATTAAGTCAAAAATCAATATATCTCTATGCGGCCTTTGAAACATTTGTTTAAATGTTTATCAATAGTACTTGTACGGCCTGTTTTTGTTTTTTGCTTTGTAGCCCTTCACAAAAAGGTTTTCCAGTCATCCATAAACAATCAATGTAAACAAGTCGGAGAGGACGTTTTGCAAAGTTAAACTAAAATTAAACGCAGACTTTTTATATATAAAAATAAGTAAATAAATAAAAAAAATAAAGAAATATATATATAAATACAAAACGAATTGTATGAATTATTTATATTTGCTACGGCTAGCACTTGTCTTTAAAGAATAGATAAAAATTTGGCAATATGTTTAAATATAAGTTTTTCTAACATGAAAGAATATTTTGACTCGAAATTGTTTACTGTAGCATGTCTGATTGGACATTTATGAAAATCGGAAATTGGAGTAAGCGTTTATAAACTTGCGACTACCGACTCAGAATTGTGGTAGTAATTTTTAATAATTTCCAAACTTTGCTAGTTTGTTAATCTCGTAGGACATTTTTAACGTTTTTCATTAAAAACTCTCAAAGATTAGTTCGTAATAAGATAAGAAAATTATTTTGTCCTTTTATTGAAAAATAAGGACAATATTTAAATGACAAGCATACCAGTGTCTTATAGATCCGTCCACTTTTTACAAATGATTTATATTTTTTGAATTCTGTACTAAAGAGAGTTTTTTGCAAATTATAGACTTCGATAGAAATCTAGACATAGACCACATATGTCTGTAATAAATTTCTATTAAAGAACTGAAAGCATGATTGTTTTTTTAAAACTAAGTAAAACTTTGTGAAGCTCCCCCTTTTTTGTTTTTTACTTCATTGTACTTTTTCCGAACCGACGTTTCCTCTAAAATTGGATATAAATATTGAATAATAGAGTATAACATAATGCCGAATGTGTTAGACGAACTATTCTTGCTTCTTTTATTTAAATTTAAAACAATTAAGTAGCTATTACTTTGTAAGTTTCTACAGAACAGCAATTTTATATTTATTCATTTTTTTCTATACACTATGAAATTATAGAATTGGGCTGAGTGGTATTCTTTAGAGACTTGTTAAATGAAACTAAATTAACCGCATAGTTGATGTCTCTCGAGCCCTATACTACCTATCCCATCATACAAACTCTTACTGTTAAATTTTCTAGGCAAATGTGTCTTAAGCTATCTACGCGTTGGCGGAATGGAATCATAAAGTGAAAGAATATTTAGGGAAAGTAAAATAAAACGCAGCATAAAAACTTTGCTAAATAAATAATACGTTACCGAATAACTTAACCAACTAAGTTGAAATTTTTAAGATTCTACAATAATAAAAAAAAAAAAAAAAAAAGAAACAAAGAAAGGTAATAAATATGCTGGAAGTGTGAAGACGGAACAAAACAAAAACCGTACCGCAGCCATAAAACCAATAATAATAAATTTAATGAACACGAATTGTAAACAACAAACGTCAGTCAAGACAGTACCAAGTAAAGAAAAGTTTTCTACAATGAAAGAAAGGCTATGTAGAAAAAATAACAAATGCAGGTAGGAGTACAAGCTGCAGAAGACTTCAAAATACTAACACTTATGGATTTGTTTCAATTGCTTATTAAGAATAATTTACTTTTCTCTATTTGGTAAAGCATTTACACAAATAACGACCGAATTGTATAATTTTGACTTTTGTAATAAATTACTTTTAAATAAGTGAAATATATAAAGAAAGTTAACAAATGTTAAAGTTCAAAGGTTGTATTTGTAAACAAAATGAAAAAAAAAATCTATAGTCCATCAAGCCCTATCATTTAATACTCTACATTACAGTTGTACAGTTGTAAAGTTCTTGATCTATTTATCTTTAAAACCACCTTTAATTTTACTTAAATATTTTATTTATTTATTTATTTATATAAGCAAAGTCTGAAACTATCTCGCGAAGGAGTATTTGTTTTCGCTATTAGTAAAGTACAGTTTTCCATTCTTATTTAGTAATATTTAGTACTGAAAATACTTGAGTAGTGAAACTTTGTAAATAATTAGTTTTTGACGTTCTCTGCTTCAAAGACTCAAGGGCTTCATTACATGAACAATATCCATACATACTTTTACAATAATTTGTCGTACTTAGGTAATTATAATGCTTAACAAACATTTAATTACAAAAAGCTTATTACTTGATTATTTAGACTAAATAAAAAAGTACTAATATATTGACAGCAGAACTTGACGGTATACTATTTCGTTACTTGAATATTTTTTATTTTTATATATATATAAACCTTAAGTACTAATTTAAGTACACATACATACTTCAATAATAACTGTTTATGTATGACAATGTCCTATTATTACAATTTTCCCTTTCAATGTATTTCAATATGCAGAATGTTTTTCATAGTAAATAAAAGAAATTGTAACTTTTTAATATGATAAAAAAATAATATTAAATTGCTCTTCTTCTTATTTAATCTCTTTTTGGTTAAATATAATCGTTTATGGTTACCGTTATATGCGTGCAAAAGAACTTTTAGCGCCAACATCTAAATAAACCTTGGGTGTATATATATATATTTAGCCACAGTAATTTTCGTTGTTATGCAACAAAGGAGAGAACGAGGAAAGAACTTGTTACTGTTTCCGGTTAAAACTATTATTTAGGCTGCTACAACCAGTAATGTTGGAATTTTTAGTTCTGTTTTATTATATTTACATTAAAAAAAAATAAATAAATAAGTAAATAAACAGAGAGAAAATTTCATTATGTTTTTATGTTGTTATGTTGCGAATTTTTCTCTCTCAGCAGAACATAAAGAAGAACAAGTGAGAAAAGTAAATTTGGCTTAGGCCAAATCTTAAATACCCTCCACATCTACAATAGTGGGCGTGTCAGTTTATTTTACGTCTTCTAATAGTGAATGGATTACGTTGAGTTTAGTTTTTTGTAAATTGTGGGCGGGTATGTTATCCGACTATGTCATATTTGGCTCATGGATGGATAAGTTAATTGTAAATGTGCATACTAAATTTAAATTTGAAAGCTCAATGTTTGTGGCAGATATATAGATTTTTGTGATATGTGGGCGTGGCTATTGACCGATTTTTCCCTTAAAATGGGAAAAGCAACCTGTACGCAAAACTAGTGTCTGTAAAAAATTTCAGCTCAATATCTCAAAATTTACGCCCGTGAAAATGCTAACAACAAACGGACACATTGACATATGTACATGTCTATATACACTCAGTTTTAGATATTGATCACGAATATAAGGTCTCTGCCGCCTTTGACTCAGTGTTGCAAACGGAAAAACAATCTTAGTATACCCCCATCATATGTAGAGGGTATAAGAAAATCAACAAAGGGAAGTGAAATTTTGTTTTCCTTTCTCTAAATTATTTATGTTGAAATTTTTTTTATACTCATTTATACTTATTGTACTACATACCTTCACATGCTTATTACATATGTTTATGTACATATATCGGAGTGTATGTATGGTTAAAAAAATCTGCAATTTACTGTTTTGTAGTGCTACCGGCAAAACAATTAAAAAGTTGCTGAGTTTCGTTACTGTTGTTATTGTTAACGTAACAAAATGTAACTTTAAAATAATAAAATTTAATAAAAAACAAAGAATTCGCATGTTATTTGTTAAATAATTGTTATGTTGTTAGTGAAGATTTGGTTGCTTTTTTGTATTTTTATACTCACCACCGTATTATATGGGAGAGTATAAAAATTTATATATATTTGTGTAGGGGTATATATGACTTTGCCAAAACGTTTGCAATGGCCAAAAAGGAGGATTCACAAGGTATATGTAAATACTCTGAATCAGTATCAAATACTAAGGTGATCTAACCATGTCCGTCTGTCCGATGTGTGGGTTCTACGTTAATCACTTTCCTGGCCACGAAAATTAAGACCTCGATTTCAAACTTGGAAGCGTTGATAGTTTTTATATCTAGCTTGCTATTGAAATTGGGCAAAATCGGTCAAGCGGCATACCCACAAGGCAACAAAACTGAAAGAGAAGCAATTTTATAACTATATTTTCCTTATTACTTCTAAAGTAGAGTATACTTCTCGGAAAGTTTTCGTGTATCGTGGGTAGGTGTTCAAGATTTATCTTTAGCAAAATATATATATATATATATAAATGTTCGACATTAATTAATATAACAAATGTATTTACACGCTAGGATTCACTGCCAGAGAAATGTTTTAGTATCATTTATACACTGTTCTTATAATTTAAATGACAGTAATTCTAAAGTTTTTTTTTCAATTTTCGTTTTATTTAAATTTAATGAGCCGTCCCATACAATGGATAATGGGAAAATATTCCCCCGAAAATTTAATAAGCATAAAATATATAAAACAACATTACCAAAAAAGAAGAAAAAAAAAAACAAGAAAATTTACAATTCTTATCATTATTATTAATTATTGTTCTGCAGTTAAGAGGATAGAAGTTATTATACGAGTATATGTATGTACTAAAAATTTTTGCCAGACAATAAAAGCATTAAAAAAAAAACTGTCTGTTCACGATATCATTTATACAAATACAAATGGTTTTCATTTCTTCAGATTTGATTTTGGGTTTGGTAACAAGTTTACCATAAAACGCATGCATACCGAGAAAAGGACGATACCATTACAAATGGGACAAAATAATGCTATAAGAAAAAAAAAAAGCAATAAGATACCGAAAAATGTTAACAATGGTTAGCTAGACAACTTACTAACAGATTATACAAGTTTGTCTAACGCTTGCTTGAGCTCCGTCTCACTGTCTGTGTCTTTGGATAACTTCAGACGGTTATAATGTCAACTGAAGACATTGAGACATTGAGATATTATAGTATGTGGTAGAGAGGTATTCTTGCCAAAGTTTTATATTGAAGAATGATGATAATGATGTTGCTTAATAGAAAAAAACCTGCCACTTGAACATGCAACACCGCGTGTATTCATAACGTGAACTTGAACTTGATTACATTTCATTGCATTCAATATTTAATGAAGTTTTTTGCTATCGAGTCTCAATAATATAAAATATATTGAAATACTTAAAAAAATATTTATTTTGAATAGACATACAAATAACAAAAAATAATAAAAATAGAAAAACACATTAAAATAAATTTTAAATTTATAATAAAATAGAAATAATTTATTTCTAAAAACATTATTTTTTTCTGTTTTATAATTTTAAATTAAAATTATTTTTAATAATAACTTTATATTATTGTATAAAATTAATATTTTTATTATTAACATTAATATATATGTTGAAATTTTTTCTATTTATATTTTTCCTTAAAAAGTTACAAATAGTTAAATTATTAGATCGAAAGCCCACATTGATGGGTTGATTATAACAACATTTAGTAAATGACCATAATCTTAGAAAAGGCCATTTTTCTGAGTGAATTCTTTATCATTTGGAAACATTATAAACAAGTGCTTACCTTGAGAAACAAAATGGAGAAAAAGTTTATCAAACATTTTTCAAGTCTTTACGTCCTTTTGTTGGAAAACTATTTCAAGAAATATTTGTAAAGTTTTTTTATTTTATTTTTGTTAATGTTGTTTATGACAAAAAGGAAAGAAAAATATACCTACAAAGTAATATTTTTTTTTTCATAATTTTCTTTTATGGAGTATAGTATAGAAAGTATGTTGATGCATTAAGTTATGAAAATGTTTGCGCATATTATGAGTGATCAGGAGCAAACTTTTCTTAAAATTCTATCAAACGAAAGCACTTTTGCGTATGAGAAAACTTTCATGATAAATAATATCATAAAGAAAGGACCAAAAGAAAGAAATGCTCCATATGTCTGTACGTCCATATGATACATGATTATATTTTATTTATTTAATTAGCAATATTATTGCAAAGAACTTGAGATATGTCGCCAATAACTTGTTCTAAGTTATAAGAAACTTGTCAAGTTTTCTTTTTGCATCTTTATCTCAAAAAAATTAAGATAAAGTGAAAAGTGTTTGAATATATTTTGAAGCTAAAGAGCCAAGACTTTGAATTCAAAAAAACGTAGCATGAAAAATTTATTTAAAGAAAGTTTTCTGAAAATTATTCAACCTTACACAAACTAGTTACTTTATAGCTGTAGGAGATAAATAAATGATTGCATCCTTTAGTTTAACACTTATTAAGCTAAATAGAAGAGTTTGCAAAAGGCATAAAGCACAATTTCTTTCATAATGAAGCTCTTGAACGGCAAACACTTATTCTTTTATAACTTAATCAAGCAATATTAACACCTTTAAAAAAAGCAAAAGAAACGTGAATGATTAAATATTTAAATTTCACTTTTGTACAACTTTTTTACAAAGAGATTTAATGGTTAATTAAGAAAAGTAGTTTGAATTTTTAAGATATATATTTTGTTAACAAAACTCATGATGAAGACGGTTCAGAAGAAAAAGCTTCCATATATTCTACACTAAAACAATTAATAATATTATAATCGCTAAAATCCCACCTTTTAATACCCTACCACACTTAGTTCTACAAATTAGGCCACATTTAGTTGAGTTGCATCAGTAAACTTAGAACACTGCCCTTGAAGTCACTTGGTGAAATATCATTAAATGTGAAAACTGTTCTTCTTCTTCTTGTTGTTCAAATTCCACCTTAGGCTTTCTTACAAACTAAAGCATTATATGAAGAGAGGTTCTGAATATATATTGATTTAATAACGACTACTTTCGAATGAACTAGAGACAGGGGTTTTCATGGCCCGAAATTGATTGCGAGAGTGATTCTCTATCATAATTGAGGATCCTATCTCTCTGTCTTAAAAAACGTCTTAAACGATAATTGATAAGTAGTTTGAGGCAGCTTTTCTATTATCTTTAAAAATATTGTACTGCGCAATATTATTTTATTACAGTTTTGCTGTAATTGGAATTTAGTGCAACTAATTGTTTGGCTTTGCCAAGCAACAAAGCAACCAATAAAGCCTTGAATATAATTTCACGTAATATTTACAGAACTGGTTCCATTGTGGCATTGAATTATTTGAATTGAATAAAAAAAAAAAAAAACAACAACAACACCGAATGCCTAATTTGGTTTGGTCTGCTCTGCTGCTGTTGCTGTTACTGCTGATGTGTGTTTATAACAGTTGTGTACTATTAATAGTTTGTTGTTTACTTCCGTATACCGGACCGCGGATCGCGGACCGCTTTAATAATTGAGCTATAACAATTCATAAATATTTCTTTGATTCTTGCCTCTAAGCCTCAAATTATAAACTGTGCGGAGAACAGCTGAAAACAAAACAAAAAAATAAAAAAATTATTAATTGCAGTTAATAATAACCGGACTGATCAGAACGATTTTATAGAATAATGCCCAAGTGTGGGCACGTGCTTTTCTACGTATTCTCTATCTGTGTCCTCTTGCTAAAATCAAAGCATTAAAAATCATTTTACATAGCTTGCAGCATCAGCACAGACAATATAACTGGCTGGCTGGCTGGTTCAATGGTTAGATGCTTAGTTGTTTATTTCTTTGGTTTATTGTGCAGTTAACTAAAGCGGTCAGACACCAACCAACCAACCAACCAACTGGTTGATTGGTTATCAGCGGGTTAATGAACAGCGCATTACATTTATGCAAAAAGACAGAGTGAAAGACAAAACAGACGAAACTTGTATCATATAAATATATATGCATAGGTGTGTGTGTATGTGTGAATAACATAGTTTATGTTGTAAATATTAGGTGGTAAATATGCTCACAGACTTTTCTCGGTAACAAATTTAATCAATGTAAAATTTATACACATCCCTCCAGGGTGGTGTGTTAAGTATTTCAATGATATTGCCCAGAAGATGGACAATGGTTGAAGGAAATATATTCATAAGCGTACCTGTTTGCCTCCAGATGTCAATAAGGATGTTGCTGCAAAAAGGCTTCATGGTCCTCACAAAATATCTATAATATTTTAATTTTCAATCAGCACTAAAATCTAAATTGATTTGAGAATGTCCATACGTCCATATAATTTTTGTCACGAAAATTTATATATTTGGTTTACTATCTACGGTTTTCTTTTTTAAATGGATTAACAGGCTTTGACATCTGAAGTTTAGATTTTGTAAATATTTTTTTGAAATATGTACCTATTGAAAATGGGAATAACAAAAAGAGGAAGCCGTCCCCATATAAAAAATCTCTCACGTTTGTAAAAGTAGAGGTAAAGAAGTAAAAAATTTTTCCACAAAAATTAAACGATAGTGTTACAATTTAGTACACATATTTATAATTACCTCTTTCATCGATGCGCCACAAATGGGCATGGTCGAATAAAAAACGCGACCACAATTTATGAAAATGCATAATCAGCGTCAAATTCCACTTGCAAGCTGATGCGTAATAATTATTTGTTAGAGGGTTTAATCATATACCTGCCACGCTTACTGTTTGTATATAAATGTGGAGGGTATTTAAGATGTGGCTTAAGCTAAATTTGCTTTCTTTACTTATTGTTTATAACGAACTAAGTTATAATATTTTTGTAGTTTGAATGTTCATGATAACGATGCTTCGCACGCGTGTACATAAATCAAATTATATGCAGTCAAGTGTATTAGAATGACTTTGAATTGTTGCATATAAGTTGAAAGCGAAACAAAATAAATTTGACAAAATTCAAATTGGTTTGATTTGCATTTTTTGTAGATCATTTTTTTTTTTTTATTTGAAAACTTCTTTAACTCCAAACGTAAAAATATGATGATAAATTTTTGTATAATTTTATAAATGATAAATTGTTATATATACGGAATATATTGGTAAACATTCATATGGAGAACGTGCTATGCAGAGGATTGCGTATCCTGCTGACATGTTTCATAATGTGAATTCCTATCCTTGTCACAAGCACAATAAAGCAAATCAATCTGAAATTATGTTGAATGTAAATATGTAAAATTGTAAAAGAAACCAACCCTAGAAGTGTGTAAATATGATACAAAGAGAGAAAAGAAAGAAACCCCCCCACCGCCCAAAAAAAAAGAATAAAATCTTGATAGATTGCTATGCCATTGATATGTCAGCTTAATAACACGCGATTGCAGCCGAATTATGTTTGCACGGCAGTATAGCATTTGTATATATATTGAAATATATACGCAAGCACACACACCTACACAATCATTCCATCATTACAAACCGTATTGAATTGCATGATAGGTGATTTGTCGGTAAGTCATTCATATAATCAATCATTCAGTTCGTCAATCAGTCATAAACAGTAAATTGAAATTGAAATTTTCTTCCATAATATTTTCAACAAGCTTTATTACGTACTTACAATATACAATATACAAAATACAAATACATACACACTTGATAAATAAATCGACAATGAACTGCTGACAATTTACTTTGAAGTCAAATTATCGCTATATAATGCAGTTAGTAGTGTTTATTTTTTTTGAATATTGTGGGAAGATGTCCTTATACTCTACACATTAGAATAATGTTGTCATTTTATTTTGAGAAGAAGGAGTCGCAGAGACTAAAAGTATTTATATTCTTGATCAGCATGAAAAACTGAGTCGATTTAGAAATGTCCGTCTGTATGTCCGTCCGTTGTAAATACTCTCACGGTAGTTACTTTTTGCATGTTAAACTGAAATTTTGTGGAAACAAAAATTTTGCTTATAGATGGCTATTTAAATTGGACAAAATCGGTCTAAAGCCCTGCCCACAACGGACCCAAATCTATTTATATGTTAAAAAAATTTACGTATAAAATTTAAATTTGGTATACATATTTATAATTATCCTATCTATCAATATACTAAATATGGGCATGGTCGGATAACAGTGATGCCTACAATCGATAAAAAACTATATATCTGCCACAAAAATTTAGATATGTAGTTCGAATTCGGTACACATATTTATAATAACCTTCTTTATGAATGTTTCAAAAATGGGCATGGCTCACAATTTAAAAAAAATCGTACTCAGTGTAATATTTGAAAACTGATATTTTTATATACACTATTAAAGGGCGTAATCATATGCCTACCCCGCCCACCGTCTTACCATATCGAGATTTTTTAAGATTTAGCCTACGCCAAATTTCGGTTTTTTTTTACTTGTTATATTTATTAACCAATAATACATGTACACCAATCGATTTGTTGTCACCGAAAAATTGCTTTTGACAAATGTCACTGAATTTGTCAATTGTTAAACAAATAATAGTAACACAGCATACGACACCACATACCTGGCGGAATAACGAATAGAAAAAAAATGAAAACAGGTTGGGTGAATATATTGCATAAACACCTACACGCTCTACGGTGTGTATAGTTCATACAATACAATAATAATAGCAAAGGTTGCATTTGGTTGGTTTTGCTTTATGTTCCCTAATAAATATTGACACTTTAAATATACTCAAAATTGGTATTTAATCGATTGTTTTATTAAAAGTCTAGACACATGTTATGTACCCAAAATAAAATAAATCTATTGCAGTTGTTTGTGACTAATTGTATATTTTTTATTAATATTTTTTTATGAATTTTTATTGCATATTATGTGAGTTTTATTAAGTTCTGTATTTTACAAAACTATCAATTACATGGATGCTTAATAATGGAATAAATACATATATGAGATAGTAAGAAAATCGATAGATTGGAAAGTCTTTCATATTTACACTTTAGTGATGGGGGATATACTTAGTTTTTCATTCCAATTGCAACTTTCAGACCCTACAGAGATGGATCGTTCTGTATTTATTCGTCCGTGCGTCCGTCTGTTCTTGGCACTCTCACGGTTACAAATCTTTTTTGATACATTAAGCTAAAATTTTGTACACATACCTTAATTTTAGATTCTGCACTACTTCACTTTGGCAAAATTGGTCATGAGCCACGCCCACAATGAATAAAAATCTATTTGTTTTCTACAAAAATTGACCTACTAAAATGAAAATTAATATGTATATGTATTTATAATCACCTATTCCATCGATGTGCCAAAAATATGGTGTGGTCGCACTCTATATAGATTTAAAATTTAGCTCAAGCCATATATATATATTTTCCTTTCTTTTATTTCACGATTTTATGATTTATATGTCCATGGTGCATTATTTACATTGCTCCCCCATCTATACGAAGCCATACTTATTCTTGTAATTTGACTTTTTATTGTTAAACATATTTATAATTAAATATTGTTCATTCTTTGATATCCAATAGGTATGAAGGTAAAAAGAAATTCAATATATTTGAAAGACAAACAAAAGAATTGTTCAATAATATAAAAAATTCATTGAATGCAATTTCATCCACTTTGTGCAATAAAATCTCTCCATAGTTGTATTCAACAAAAAAAAAAATATGTATATGTATATAAAAATAAATTTTATATGACAAAATCTCAACAGTCTTATATAACAAAGTTTTTTATCTAAAAAAAAAGTTAAAAATATTACAAACAAGTAAAAAAAGGCTGTATTAGGCGGATGTTAAATCTGGGATACCCACCATCAAAACTATATTATTACAACAGATAAAGAAAAAACTATACATCAAATTTGACTAAATTAATTATAATATTTTTGGGTGTCAATATTAATATTTTTCCCCAAGTAGAGAATTCTTATCCAATCACTTTGAAAAAATTAAACTTCTCCGAAATAATGCAATAAATTCATCGCGGACAGACACGCTCATTTGATGTAATTTTACACTTTATATGTTGTCATAATTTGCATAAGTTCTATCAAAAATGGGTAGAATTCAGGGACATACGAACGGACAGAAGGACTAATCTTCTACATCTTCTCAAAATTCGTTGTTGCGCAATAATTTTCTACTACACCTCCTTCTGGCACTAACAAACATATGAACAAAACCAATATACCCCTAAAATCATTATAATGGTTGTGGGTATAAAAATCATTCAAATCCAAATGTAAATCTAATATCATTGCTTGAAATTTGATTACTTTAGCGAGTACAGCTGGTCACTTAATATCATTAATGTGAAAATTAATCAATTTAATTGAGTACATAAAACTTAATAAGCATATATTGTACATAAACACATTAATACACAGTTGCTGATATTAAGCATACATTACTTATACTATATTATGTTGTATAAGATATCTTTACAACTTAGCCAACATAATGGATACACATTTGTCGATTGTGAGCGGGGTTGTCAATTGATTTCGAATATTAGGAAAAGAAGCTGTAGCTGCAACTGCACATCTGACGAAAACAAAAATATGGAGAAAACTAAATCTTTTTAGACTTTTACTCTGATTAAATATTTATATAGACCAGTTACTAAGGAGTTTTTCAATTAGAACATAACAATTTTGTATTTAAATAAAACATTAAATAATTGTAATAGTAGAATGAAATTTATGTATCTTTTAGAATACATGTTACTTTTAACTATGAAATATAAAACTGTGTTCATATTATCACTGCAAGTACATTTGTAGCATTCGATTCTTTGAAGCCAATCACATAATTTAATAACTCTTTCACACACATCATCCGGAACGTTGGCAATCCACACATCATTCGATTACTGAACCTTCACATTAGGTTGTTGCTGTCCCATAATGCATATTTTGCTTTTTAACAAAACCATTACGCCAAAAATGAGCTCTAATGTTGAAAGTGATATATAGTAAACGCTCTTAAATCTGCGCCCACTCACTCAGAATTTCGATATTAATTATAATTAACATTAACAATTTCTGAACGCTTCTCGTTTGTAAACTTCATTATAATAAAAATTTAAATATTGACTGATATGTTTAATAAGAATAGATTGTGAAAACCTCAAAGAATGTTTTAGCATTAAAAACTAAAATTGTTACGTCTTAATTGAAAAACCCAAAACCCCAAACTAAGTTAGTATATCTCTTTTATGAAAACTGTACATTTATTTTTGTAGTGGAATTGGGAGAAAAAAAATAAATGAAACCAAACTTTTAAGAAAGTAAACCCAACCAGTGAAGTGGGTAAAGTTATGAGTGGGTAAACTAAATAAGGAACTGATGTATTGTGTAAACCTAATGGTTAACTGCTTGAAACTTATTAATAGAAAACATTCAAAAAGTAACAAGTAAAAAACACTAAATTCGTCTTGGGTTGATATATTGAATAATTGAATACCCTTCTCATATATCATTCCTCTCTTCTATATGTATTACTTAATAATTTATATGCAGAATTCTGATTTGTGTAAATTTAATCCATTATGAAACTGACTCTTAACGTGAACTTGGCAATGAAAGAATGCTATAGAAAACGTAAAGACAAACTTGATGTACTTGCTTGCTGTCAGTTTACCAAAGTTTTGTTTATCCACTTCTACTGAAACTTTATAGCTATTCTGACAAATTATTGCTACAATGATTTCCGTGTGCAATGACCTAAATTCCCGCAACAAAGTAGGTTTTATACAATATAATATATACCATGTAGCATAGGCTTACACCACACCACAACTTATTGCCCTGCATAGCATTTTACTTGTATTATAACCACCACGTAATACAAGAAGTTGATGATAATGATTTTTATAAAATAACTTGCAAAAGTGTTACATTGTGTTGTGTTGTGTTGTGTTGTGTTGTGTATGCGATAATTAGGAAATAAGGTGAACCTTAAAGGTCACGATATTGAGAACAAATATACGTTACTTAATACGAGAGAAAAAAAGTGGAGTAAAAGCGCAATAAAGAAAGAAGGTAGCCCCCGAAACAAGTGAACATTTGTTGTAACAAAAAAATAAATAAAAAAAGAAAAAAAAAAGATACATTTGGCTTACAGTAGATTTTGAATACTCTTCACTGATGTATTAATCGATTTAGATGACAAACATTTGTATTTTATTGAAACCCTTCCGTTTATAAATTTAGATATATTGAAATAAAATTTTGCACCAATTTCGCATTTTTATGGAAATAAGGCTAGGAGCCATGCCCAAAGTCTCTACATCAACCACCAAAATTTAAGCTATGAATTGGTAATCGCTAAACCTATTTACGATTAGAATTTAAGTACACAAGGACAGATGACAGAAGAATAAATGGACATAAGGATAGATAGATATAAAAATAGATGGACAAAAGGTCAGAGAGACATAAGGAGAGGTGGACATAAGGCAGAGATATAGAAGAACAGATGGACATAATATTAGGTAAACTTAAGGTCAAAGGGACAAAGGGATAAAAGATGTATATAACGTTAGACGGACATAATGACAGAAAAAGTTAAGGACAGATAGACATAATATTCCAGAGGGATAGACAAGGCATATCATATTTTATTGGATCTCCGAAGCTTGCTTCCGGGTAGGATTTGACAAACTGGCATATAATACCACCAACCTTTCTTATTTCCATACTCTCTTCGCCTTCACGAATGATAACCACTTTGTTGCAAAAGAAAGCAGTAACTTTGAAAGCAGTAAATTTTCCCTACACTTTTTATTGTTATGTGTTGAGATTTAAATTTAATCTAATTTCCGCATATGTGAGTTGTGTTGGTGTGTCTAAGTTTTCGCTGTTGGCTTTTTATATTTTATAGGAATTTTGTTTACTTCTTTCTAGATTAAAAAAAAGGCAAAGTCTTACTTAAGTTTTGTGTTTAAGGGGGTTTCTTGATATACATATAATATCAGCTACAAATATATATATTCTTGAAACAATAAATTAATTTCAGTTCGTTTTGAAAACAAGAGAGAAAAGATTATCTTTTTTTTAAAATTAATTTTAATGTAAAATATATATATAAATGGCAGAGAAGATGACGTTTATGAGGGCAAATAATTTATTGTAAAAATCCAGCAATTCTTTCTTCAATTAAATGTAAAATTTATTTATTATTTAATGTAACGAACGATGCAAATTTAGGGTATTGTGTTTGCTACCTAAACTATATCAAGTTTCCTGGAGAGTTGTTTTTTTTTTGAACTGCGGGCGTTGCAGTTTCAATTTTATATTATCCAGTAAGTTTATGTTGTTGTGTGTTCGGTGGTATGATTCTCATAAAGTAGCTATCAACACCACCAGTTACGCCTCTTGTACAACCTCAAAATACATGACGTCGACGACGACGATCATGATGATGATGGTGATGGTTGCCTTTTTCAAGTTTTAACATATCTACCAGTTATGTAGTGTCCCCCTTCCTCTTCATCCTTATAACCTAAACTTGGTGGTGATTTAAATGGCTAACATGGTAATCTGCGGTTCCTTCAATACCGTATATTTGTGTGTACATTTTTTTATATATGTAGTATTTATCTATCGCACAGAGAGAGATATATGTTTTAGATAAGCTTACATAACATTCTTTAACTCGTTTAAAGAGGTGGAAAGATTTTTTTTTTATTTTTTTTTTTTTTTATTATATTATTATAAAGTAAAACACATGTAGGTCTTATTAAAAGCTTTGCTCATTGCCTTGTGTTACAGACAACACGAACACATGGCAAATTGATTTGATTACTGTTCAATTATCGTTAGTTAATGCAAATTTATTATAAAGGAAAAAATGTAATTAAAATTCAGATTAAGATCAGTGTTGAGACAATAAACTATAGTAATTTTTTCTTAATGTTCTGTTTAGTATAAACACTACTGGCCACATGGAAAACAATTTAAGAATATAGAAAATAGTTCATATGTAATAACTTCACACAACAATAAGTTTTTCTTAAACTCTGGTACTAAGTAAACCATCTTTCTATCTCTTAAATCATAAATCATCATAAATCAACTGTCAGATAAATTACTTTGCAGAGAAAAATAAGAACCTTCAATATTGGTTTTCTTTGGCAATTATCAAGTCTTGGCGGTTTAGGAGGCATTATCTTGGGCAATGGTATAGGAAGACAAGTAAAAATGCTGTCTATGGCCAAACCCAAATACTGAACGGTACTAAGCCCTAGATTTAAGGTTTTTTCCTTTTTTAACACCCACAATACATTCTATAATATTAATTTTGTTTTAAGGGACTTACGGAACATTGTCAATATTAGTACCACTCAACTAGGCTGGGAGGGAGGGCTATACTTTGAAAATAAACAACGTTTAGACTTCTCTGGTGGAAGGACCAACTTGATAAATCATATAAAGCCTTTACTTCAAAAAAAAAAAAAGTAATGGATTTAAAAAAAAAAATATTGTTTTCTTCTCCATTTATCCATTTATTAAGGCTGTAACTTTTAAAGGAATTAAAGTAAATTAAAGTTTAATATATCCTTAAATAGAAGACCTTAATAATACCTTTGCAATGATGTATACAATTTATGTAAGACTTCATGTCATAATATAAATGTTAATTAAAGTAAATTACTCTATTTTGACTTTTGGCAAACGACCCTCGTAAAAACAAGAATAAATTGTAAAAAAGTCGTTATTTTTTAGGCGAAAAAGAAAAGTATTTTTAGAATATTTCGTAAAGTACATTTGATTGAAAAACCTTAGAAATATTTTTATTATATATAGATTATGGGCGTGGTTCCTTACACGACCTTGGCTATCCTTCATCATTTTATTGATTTCTTTTTTATCACGATTGGCGAAATTTCTTCATTTACACATAGTGTTTTAACAAATATTAAATAGTGTACATGTTGTGAAAATAGGTCACATCACAATAAATGGATTGTGATATGCATGAGAACATTTCTGAGAAGTCATTAACTACTTTCAACTTTACATACATAAATTTATATATATATATATATATATATATATATAAACGTATAATTCTTATATTTTATAAAGACTAAATAAAAAAAAAATTATACTGACTTTCCTTTGATTTTTTTTCTAACCCATATCTTCCATACAGAGGAGTAATGCTTATAAGCTTTTCACGCTTATCACACAGCTATGATCGGTACTTGTTTTTTTTTTCTTTTAGAATTGTTCAACATTTTATATGCCAGTCAGTATGTTTTATACGCCAAAGCTGGTATTTAATCAAGAGATGTCTATCACAAACACTGCAAGCACTTGTACACTTGGACTGTACCAGTATATTATTTAAATGTGTTCATCATTAGCAACATCATCACCAGCAGTATATGTAAATAAGTCGAGGAATCGTTTTTCAATTATCTGATATGATTCAACAGTTTTTCTATGATTCCCCACAAAACTAACATTTACATGTAAGTAAGTAAGTAAGTAAGTAAAGCTGTAAAACCGAAGGACATATACTCGCTCCTCGACATATACATACTAAGATATACGGTTTGAAATGGTTGAAGAACAAGTAAGGAAAAATTTATTTGGCTTATGTCAATTATTAAAAACCCTCCACATCTATATATAAATAGTGGGCGTGGCGGGTATATGGTAACGCTCTATAATACTGTTTATATTACATATCAGTTTTCATTTTGAGTTTTATACTGAGTGTTTTTGTAAATTGTGTTAGGTTTTGTTATCCAACCATGGCCATTTTCAACTTCTCGATGGGGATGGGCGTAATTTTAAATATATATACCAAACTCCAACTTTAAAGGTAAGTTTTTGTATTAGATACATAAAATATTGTCAATTGTAGGCGCATATTCGGCCCCGCCCTCGGATGAAAGGAATAACTATGTATAGGTTCACCAAAATTTGAACTTCATAAGCAAATTTTTGTGGAAGATAAACATTTTTTTGCCCATTATGGGCTTTTGACCGATTTCGCCTATCATAAATAGGGAAACTAGCCTGCACAAAATTTCAGGTCAATATCCCAAAATTTGAGAGTGTTAACAATAGACAGACACACGGACATATATGTCTGGGTTCAGTTTTTAATGCTGATCAAGAATATTCATACTTTGTAAGGTCTCTTACGCCTCCTTTTAAATATTGCAAAAGACATGACACACTTAATACACCCTCCATCTTTTGTTATATAAAAAAAGTCAATTTGGAGCACACATATTATATTTAAAAGTTTCTGTCTTTCTCTTTCTGTTAATTTAAAGTAATTTATTTTTTTATGGACTGGCACAAAGAGCATTCCTTGTTATCATATAAGAAATTTTAGCTAGTTTTAAAAGGTAATTATTTTAAATCGTATAACACGTACTTTTAACATAATTTCCTTTAACTTTATAAAGAATTTGTTGGTAAGGAAAAGGAAAACTTTTATTAAAAGTATATATTTTTTTCAAACAAGTCACGCATTGCTATATGCCGTAACATAACATTAAATTTGCACTAATTATTGGCTTTCACTGCGGAAGTGGTAGAGGACAATTTTAGGAAATATAAAAAACTGAATCGATCCAGATATGTCCGCTGGTCCCCATTTATTGTTGGAACTCTTACAGTCGAAAATTTTGACGTACGCGGCATAATTTTGTACAAATTTTTCTAAAGGCCTTTATATACTAAGATCCCATTAAAATTGGGCAAAGTTGGCCAAATGTCACAAGAGGGTACTATTTTTCGCAAACTCGTTTTGAGTATTACAAGAGAGCAACAACTATAACAGGTAATTTCCTTTTATAAATTTATGTAGAGTTCTTTAAAAACCTATCAAAACTTGGGCAACTAAAAAGAAAGAAGCTTTAAAAACCTAATGTAATATAATATCTTGATTAGCAGCATTCTAAATTTATTTAAAAATGTCCATCCGTCTGTCTGTCTTCTTGGTCTTGTGCAATAAACCATTAGTATGCCATTGGTTTTGTTTATAAATATAATTTTCCCACGCAATGTTTTTTATTGTTTTATTTTTAATTATGTAAAATATTTCATTAACCATGATGCAATTAGGTCGTGTGGACTGTGCACATATGCACATGTACTACATGTTCACTTTTAGTTCAGTTAAAATAATAAAATATAACATGGAGTAACAAGCAACACCCACTTTTGCTACCGAAACTAACAAATACTAAACTACAAAAACACTATACAAGTACAAGTATATCTGCTATAATACTGCAATGCCATTAAATGCTAATTTATGATAAAACATTTAAACACATATTATGTAGTGTTTTGTAGGTGTTACGGACCATTCCACTTATAATAGGAGGGTGATATTGTATATATGGAGAAATAAAGTTAATCCCAAAAAGCGTTTTTGTCTAAAGAAACACGACCATTAGTTCACCTACTAAACATTCCATTAACTATAAAATGAAATATGAACACAAGTGACTATATTATTATAATATGAATAATAGAATATATAATATATTCAAGCATTTAGATATGTAACCAAACACATATTAAAGAAATAAACCAGTAGGTTTTTTATTAATTATAAAATCCATTAAAGTGACAGCCACTTAACGCCTTAACATTTGAACAGTTTGCTTGTCAAATCGACAAACTCCATTTTTAGATGAATTATTACCATGCATACCTTTTTCAGTCGCTTTATATATCAATTATAAATTTTCAATTCAGAAAAATTTTATTAGTTAATAAATTTTAATAAATTCTTGCATATTTTTTTTATTCAGTTAAACTTTTCAAATTGTTTATTATCAAAATGAACTGCACTTGATCTAAGACGTGTTATTATATGAAAAATTTTTGAAATTTTTCTCTAATGAGTATAAAAATTAAAGGACAGCTTAGAAGAACAAAGACACGTCTAAATCGGTTTACAAAACAACGAAGAACATTAATTTTGACTTCAGTTAAATCTTATATATCCCCCGCCTCCTTATAAAAATCAGTGGGCGCGGCAAGTGGGCGATTACACCCCGTAAAAACTTTAAATAAACTGTGTACATCAGATTCTGCTCAAAATAAGGCTTTTTTGTTAATACTTTGAAGGATCTGTAATATCTCTTTTTGCATTTATTACAAATGTTTTAGCCGGTGACTATACCCTTCATCTTAAGATGCTGGGTTCAATTTATTAATTTTATGAGAGAAGGAAACTCTTCATATAAATAAGAATTAGTATGAACATGAGTTAATTAAAAGAAGAACAATTACATGTACAACATGTGTGTGTGTGTGTGTGTGTGTTGATATGAAAGAAGAACAAGTTTACTTTTGTTCACATTCTTAAACTGGTTCACATATATGGTATAAGTAAAAGTTATAACTTTAACTATAAGTCAGAGGGTCATAAATAAAGGTATTAGTTTAAAATAAACAACAAATTGTACATATAGGGGTTCTCTGTTATTTTGTTATAAAGTAACATTTTTATTGTGTCGGAGTATTTGAATAATCTGACAAAGAATTTTTTAATTAATTCAATCATTTTCAGATTTTATTTAAACCTAATAAATATAAAATTAAATTTAACTTTACTCTCAATGAACAAGTTGCACTTTCTGTTATTTACAACATGATACATAAAAAGTTTCAATGTAAAATAGTTTGTTTTGTTGGAGTCGAATAGCATTTCATACATACTCCCCATATGGGTATAAGTTTGTTATGCCATTTGCAACATTCAGAAGAGGGCATTGAAGGCGGTAGAAAAAAAAAAAGTAGAAGAAGGCGTAATTAAATGCAACGACCACCGCTTCTGTATAGATGTGAAGAGTATTTAAGATTTGGTATAAACAAAATTTTGTTTTTTTTTTTACTTCCTGGTGAACGCACTACTTTTGTGGATAGCATGCAATACGTGCGAGTGCAGCGGATAACACGTAATAGCCGTGGGAAATTAACATCAGCAAGCATTTAACAACATTTAACATCGTTGTCAGAAATTTAGAGCGGACTATTTAAATTTGTCATGTATGTACATAAATCATATCAAAGTATTGGAAAAATGAACGATTGAAAGAACTTTCTGATCAACCTTTTATTTAATATAAATCAACATGATTAGTAATAATTTGTATAAGTAAACATAAATTTCGTTTTATTTAATTTATTAACATTATAATTTTATGAATTTTCAAAACTTAAATTTACATTTAAAATGTAATGAAATGAATTTCCATCGCTTGTTAATACTTGTTAATGTTAATAATGAAAGGGGTTCTTCAACAATTTATATATGCGGATATTATTGAAGATTTATAAATGAAACAAGATAAATCGCCTCATGTGTCACTGCTGTATTGGCGATAAATAAATATACATCATAAGCGTAGTGATGCATTTAATATGAAAATGCTAATAAATATAAATACTCGTAAATGTTATTGTTAATGCTTTGTATACATTTCAGTTCAATTCATTTCATATATTTTTAATGATAAATACATTAAATGATTTGTTATACATATATATTGTTGAATTCACTATGTTTAAAATGAGCGACTTTGGATATTTTAAAAATTACTTTAAAGTCTTTAAAAGGACAAAAGTTTAAGGAATGTTTTAAGTGAGCACCCTGTATCTAAAGCAAGTAAATATGTGGCTTGGGTCAAATATGAACTATCTTTCACATGTTCATACATACAAAGGGCATAATGTATATATTGCGGAATATACTTGAAAGTCGAGTTTTATGCTGTATAATATTTTTTGTTAATTGTAGGCGCATCTCTTATCTGACCACGCCAATTTTTAACACATTGAATTATAATAAATTACGAAATTTTTTTTTCAAAAATAAATTTTTCATAGTTTTTTGTTGCTTGTGGGCATGGCTTTTGGTCGATTTTGTCCTATTTAACAAAACAGATTGGCAGTTAGACACAAGGACACAGATGTCGAGATATACTAAATTTTAGATGCTAATCAAGAATATATATACTTTGTAGGGTAACCTAGTGTTTCAAATGGAATAACAAATTATACATACCCCACCGTCTTATATGAAGAATATAAAAATCTGTTAGATTGTTTATTTTAAATATTTATCCGAACAAATTTTGATTAAAAACCAGCGATTACTTTCTAAAGATATATGAAGGATATATATTCTAAGTGTCTTTATAAAATATATTATGTTGTTAATAATGTTCGTAACATGTTCAAAACAGGCCACAAGTAAACACACCATTTTTAGGTCAATGGGAGTATACCTGTTTGTCACAATATTTATAACACTCAATTTAAATTTAAATTTTATTTTAAAGCTGTATAAGCTGGCCACAGAGATTACTCGAATGAGAATCTTCCATGCGAATTGCTTGTTTGGGTTTGTCCACTTTGTGACTGCAAAACACTTGGTCTATTAAAGTTTTGCTCTTAATAATCTTAAATTTATTTAGTTTAAGAATCATATTAAGTGGAGACTCTTTAATACCTTACAGCACCACCTTGCACCACCAATCCGATTAACACGATTTATGCTTGAATTTGGCGGGATATCTTAAAAACCTAGTGCATAAATTTATAGCAGACGGAATGCCGGACATGCTTAAGTCGATTCTGAATCGCTCCCAAAAATGATGTGATTTATAAAGAGAGATAATCAAGTCAGACAGACAGACGAACATTTCTCATATCGACAATTGTTTAATATAAAAATTGTTGATTTTTACCCATTAGAAGTTTTACAGATGTCGTTCGAAGCGCTCTTTTCTTTTTGTAAAATGTTGCCTTTTTTTGTTGCCTGTTAAACCATTCACTTCATAATAAAGACTGATATTGATTGTTCATAAAGTTGCTTGACTGTTAGTCTTTGATTGTTGTTGTTGTTGTTACGTTTAGAGAAAATACTCTAAGAACTTCGTATATATATGCCTGTGTGTGTGAGTGTGTCTGTACTTGTGGTAAACTAGATAAACCGCAATTTAGAAAGTAAATGATTCAATATGTTGTTCTTGGCGTTGTTGTTACTGCTGTTATTGTTATTGCCCGGACATGTCTCTATTTATTTCAAGAGTTTGCCGTATAATTGTGAATATAATTCTAGCATATTTGACGTGACGTTATGATTGTCATGCATTTCTGCAACTGTTCTTCGCTATTCTTGAACTCAATCTCAACTCAATTCATTGGAAAATCTTACATGCAACATAGATATCTACATATATCTAGGAAGAAACTTGCTGAGAAGAAAAAGAACAAGAAGAATAAGAAGAAATGGTTATATTGGTGATTATATAATTTAGAAACTGCCGCAGCGCAGACCAGCACAGACAACGGCCCATATTAAACGATGCGATATTAAATAACAATTTGAACATATTTAGAGCAAAAGAGTTGCATCACGTGTTGGTTATTAATGTTGTTGCTATTGTGGTTATTTGTTGTTGTTGCATAAGTTGAACATTAACCGTTACTTTAATGATATAATTAATGATTCCATTAAATACTTATTTGATGTTTGTGTTTTTTTTTTTATTCTTTCAAGCAGGAAAACGTACTTTTTTTTACTAATGAAGGAAATATTTCAATGAATTTATTTAAAAAAATAAATAAATGTTTTTGTCTATAAAATGTTGAGATAATTATAGCCTGAGAGACAGATTTATTTACAAATAATTCTTAAACTGTTGCCCGAAGAAATGGACGATTTTTGCACAATTTTCGGATTATGAGAAAATATTGTCAAATCCAAAATAATTTACATACTATATGCACAGTTTAAATCTGCATAAAAAATAATCTAATTAAAGATGTACATGATATTGTAGAAAAAAATTTTTTGGCATAACGATGAACGTTATGCAAAAAAGGGCATGGTCGAATAACGGATACGTCCACAATCGATAAAAATTGATTTACCTGCCACAAAAATTGAGGTAAGAAGTTGAAAATCACTACAAAGGTTTATAACCAATTCATTCGTCCATGTGCCAAAAATGGGTGAATTTGGATAACAGACAGGCCCACAATTTACGAAAACCACACTCAGCGTAAAACTCGACTTTTAAGCTAATATGTAAGGCACACATTATACATACGTAGAAGGCGTAATCATGTACCTCACACGCCCTCTATTTTTATATAAATAGATGTGAACGGTATTAAAGATTTGGCTTAATGTAATTTTTTTCTTTTTTTTTCGATAAAATATTGATAGACAAGTGAAAGCCTTTTTAACCCGAAACAAATTTTCTTGTGATGATTGAATAACTATAGAAGAGCTGTTGATGGTGGAGCCTTTAAGCAGATGAGTTATTGTAAACATTTTGATTTGAGAAATTGATATATGTTTTAGATCCATCCATAACAAACTCATTCATTAACACTTTACCTTCAAACGATACATATCTAGTGTGTGGATGTGCATGAATATGGGGCGATATGTGATAACATTTAAGTGGTATACCGCACGTCTACAAGGGCATTAACAACATCAACAATAATGAGTAATATGTCAACATCGTTTGTTTTATATTTGGAAGAAGAAGAAGAAGAACAAGAAGGAAACTTTCGTCTCTCTACCCGCAAATAGGAAGTTTTTGCTGTGTACACACAAATGTACACCTTGCTTTATTTACAAAGGTAACAAAGAAAATAAAAACACTCCCTCGCAGTGTCAATGCTTGCTTCACTCATTCCTATACACGCATTCACACATACATGTGTGTATAATCTAACCAGTCAATCTTTCAGTCAGTTACACAGTCAATCAGCTAAATGATGAAAGATAATGAGTGTGTGGCAGAGGGCAAAAATCAAATCGGGGCAAAGGAAATTCATTTTCCATGCACACACACACACACACAAGCTATTCTTCTTCTTCTTTACCTCCATTTTTGAACTTTAATAACATTGTTTTAGATAACGAGGCAACGGCAACGTAGAGGAGTCCACCTAGTCTGTCAGGCTTTCGAGGTACAATATAGGTGTCGATGGGAGAAGGATGGCTGCGGGAGGTTGTAAAACAATAGCAGCAGCGACAGCGTAGTGATTTAGTTTCAATTCGCCTCAAACCGCAACGGATTGAAAATTACGTTAACGACATTGACATTACACAAACATCAAAGTGCACTCATATCGTATACAACACTCATACACACACACACACGTAAACACACACCCATCAAAATCAATTTTCTTTACTTTATTTGAGCTGTAGTCGTCTTCTACTTTCTTGCTCTTCCTTTCTTTTTTTGTTGCTTTTTTTGGTTTTGGTTTTTGTTCACTTAAGCGAACTGTTGGAATGCTCACTTCTTTACTTTTTTTTATAAAATTGTGTGTTTTTTTTTAGTTCAACTTTTATTTGTGTTTGGGTGGTAGGAAGTGTGTTATAAATTGCAACTAATTAAAACTTGATGAGTTTGCTGTTACGTGTTTTCTGTAACCGATACTTACGCATGCACACGTTCAGAAACACCAACACCAATACTTAATCACATGTCGTTTTGGGAGGCATGTCGTTGTGTAAAAACCGCAACGGATGCATGCGTGTTGATTGATTGAAAAATTTATTTTGGTTAAGTGTTGTTTTTTGTTGTTGTTATTACTGTTTATTTTCTCATAACCAACCTGTTCAGGTTATATTCTTAATCAGTGAAGAAATAAGTAAAATTTTTAACTAAAAATGAGTGAAAATCGAGTAGACTATTTAATACCCTACAGAACTTCTACTTAACGACAAATGCCACACCCGCACACCCACCTTCAATTATACCGATCGATTAAGACTCAAAATCTGATTCAATTTAACCATGTGATGGATTCGGAAGCCTTTTTTTTAATATAAACATGTAAAAAAGTTGCTTAATCCTTGTCTATCCATCCATCCCTATGTAAGTAATTTGTAAAGAGTTTTTCAATAGGGACATAACAATTTTGTATTTAAATAAAATACCAAGTTTTTTTCAAATACTTAAGGTGAAATTTATTGCAAATTTAGTGCAAAGATTACAATTAACTTTGTCACCTTGATCTGGTTCATATAATTACCGAGAGCTCGTTTGAATTGATTCTTCGATGAAAAAATATGAAGCAATCACACTTCTGCTAGGAAATCCACACCTCACGGTCGTACCCACATTTTTAATAATTATCAAATGTTTTTAATTAGTGAAGTTCACTATGACGAAAAAATTACATTGACGTGATTGACGTATTCAAGTTGTTAGATTATAATAAATGTTCAAGAGTGCGTTTGCATTAAAATACAAAATTGTTATGTTGTTATTGAAAAACTTAATATATAAGCTGTTACTGTTTATGTGGATGACGGAAAGACATGTTATGTTTTATAAGCCAAAATAAGTGTGACCTTTTAATTGATCAAAGATATATAAATGAACATACAAAAGGCAGTCTAAGTTAAATCAAGTATCGGTGAATCATTTCATTTTCTAATTTCCTAAGATATGTAACCACAGAGATAAGGGCGGGCAACAGCATATATGACTGCTTGTATTTAAGATTAAATATTGTGCTGCAATCATATAATGTTTTACTTTATGTGTGTTAATTTCATGCTGTGTGTCACACGCATTCAAATGCATCCACATATATATACAAACAATTTTTAAGACCGCAACAAATATGTGTGGTTGCCATAGTTTGACCAAAAAATACTTTGGCTTCATAGAATTATTATACCCACGGCGGCACTTTGTGCATGTATGTGTGTGTGCGTGCGTGCATTTACAATTGCGGTTTATAACTGAACTGAAAATTGAACCAAACCAAACCAAATCGTACAAAACTAAGCAAAATAGAATCGAACGAAACACAGAATACAAAATTATTGATGCCTGATGCAATAGACATGCGAACGCATACACATGCATATGGCTGCACAGCATGATCAAAGAGCAATAAGTGAGTGAGTGAGTAAATGACTCACACTCAAGTTGATGCACATGCTGTGCAAAATTCAAGCAATGGTTCGCGGTCATCTCCCCAGATACCCTCATAACCAAACAAACATTCATAAATTTTTTAATTTTTTTATATTGTTGTCTTTTCCTCTGTCTCTTGCCACCTCCAGCTAACACCGTCCCGTCAATAGTTTGCGTACATTATGCTGCCTTACAAACAAGTACTCAATTTGGTGCGATTTTACTTCTTTTTCCTCCTTTTTATATTTTCCCCCTTCATATGCGATTTATTATTACATTTATTTTCTTTCGCCAACAATTTCAATATAAAAACATAAAAATACAAAAAAATTATTAAAATAAAAACAAGTGGTAAAATTATATTTTAGCTTGAACCAAACCTTAGATACCCTTCGTATATATAAATAGTGGGCGTGGCATTTATACCATTTCTTTTTTATACCAACCTTTAAATTGTACCCTACATTAAAATACATACATATACGATATGTATTTTATATGTTGTTACCATTGTTTATGTAAACTTTGTGTACTTATAGTTTATGTGTAGCGTGAAAAAAAAAAAAACTAAAAAGAACGCCAAGGTATGCAATCTCTTTTTTTATACATTTTTTTTTTATTTTTTTTCATTTTATTATTCTTTTGCACAACTTGAAATTTATGCGCGAAATTTCACGCCATGAATGAATTTTTCATGAGTTGTGTTTACGATATATAAAGGGTTGTATGGATGACTATGTGTATGCGTGTTAGATTTTTTTTTTTTTTTGTTTTTCTTTTTATAGGTGTAGTAAAAATCGCTTTATAGTTTAGTTACACAGAACAGAACAGTTGCCGCTTGTCGAACAGATAAGCTGACCCTTTGCTTGGTTATCGCCCAAGAGAGACAACACAGATCACCCAGCAAGCAAGATTCGTCTGGATTTGGTACTGTTCGCTTGATTAAATCCAACTGAATAAGAAAAAGATGCCTTTTTCTTTAGCATCCATAAATTCAATAACAATAAAAACAACAACAAGAATTAAAAACATAAAAAAACATATAAAACTCAATAAATAAATAAAGAAAAAAAAAAAAAATAAAAAAAAAAATCGTTTGACTGTTTTTAATTGAATATAATTATTGCTGTTGTTGTTGCTGCTGTTTCTTTTCAATTTTTCTTTAATAATTCATTACATCTTAATATTCATTGGAAAATATTATCTTAATGTCCATCATGAATTATTTATCTCACATGATTTTTTGTTTAATTAAAACACATTAACTGTCTGCCGTACTGTCATAAATAAAACGGCTGTTAATACTATAGTGGTTTAGCCAGTGTGATGTCACCACCACCACCACCATCATCATCATCATCATCACAAACAAGTGAGATAAGTAAGTGGCTTCTCCTTTATTATATATACCACATACAATGAAGGGTATACTAAGTTTGTCATTCCGTTTGCAACACCCAGAAAGAGGCGTCAGAGACCCTACAAAGTATATAAATTATTGATCAGCATCAAAAACTGAGTCGATTTAGACAAGTGTGTCCGTGTGTCTGTCTTTTGTTAGCATTCCCACGGTAAATTAATTAAATATTAAATTAATTTTCAGATATTGAGCTGAAACTTTTCGTTTTTGCACGCAGATCGCTATATAAAATCGACAAAATCGGTCCGGAGCCACGCCCACAACTAACAAAAATCTATTTATTTGCCACAAAAGTTGAGCTATGAACTTGAAATTTTGTATTTAAATCTATAAATACTCCGTTTATCAATGTGCCAAAACTGGACGCGGTCGAATAATAGATGCATTTACAATTTACAAAAAACCGTACTCAACCTAAAACTAGACTTAAAAGCTGATATATACCTGCCATGCCCACTAATGTAGATGCGGAGGGTATATAGGATTTAGCCTAAACCAAATTTAGTTACATGTTACTTGTTTTATTTCATTTCTATTTTTTCTTCTCTGGCTGCTTTGACTAATGCAATGAGTGCGTGTTATAAGAAAACAACAACAACATACAAGTATGTATGAGTATAATATATTTATATAGTCCGTATACACTTGACTTTGGTTATTAAGTAGAAGATTTACTATAACTACCTGAATGCCAGATCTCCCTCTACGCTCGCTGAATACAAATTTTTTCTTGCCATTCAAATGACAAATAATTGTTATCGCTTGTCGTGGACAAGAAGAGATAAGTTTTATGCACAAAACATATATATATAATACATGACACCTTTATTTTGATTGTAAAATCAATTTTTTTACAAATTACAACAAAACTAGTTGATTTAGTTGTGCGTGCATCCACTTCCAAGGAGGACTTCGTGGTTGTTTCTACTCTTGAAGTAGATATAGTGGATAAATTATTAGCATCCTCACGCATAATGTGGTTATGTAGATGTCTTGTAAGCCTTTTCGGTTTATTTAGTTTATTAAATCTTTCATAATAATTTCTTATACGTCAGCAGGGCACCCAGGTTGAGTTGCTACTCAATACATTTGTTATTGATCAAATTTAAAAACATTTAAAAAAAATTAAATTTGTCTTAAGGTAAATCTAAAATACCTACAATATTCATATGTAAACAGAAGGCGTGGCATATACTTAATTACTCTTTCTATAGTTGAATACAGATTAAAAAGGTTTTTGCAAAATAATGGACGTTTCTGTTATACGACCATGCCCATTTTTGGCATATTTATTAAACGAGTATGTTTATGGCAGACTTTCGTCCAATGAGGCTGTAAACTAATGAACATATTTTATATTATTTTATTTAAAAAAAAATCAAACATGAATAAAACAATAAAATAAATGCTTCTCCCCATGGTTTAGATATAAATTCTGTAAAATATTTTCCTGTACTTTGTTTGCTTTATACACATCCACACCCAGACAGAGCATTCTGCGTGCACATGTGTAATAGCCACCACTTATGATTTCAAATATCATTTATCATTTCCTGTACATAATAATGCAGTAGACGGAAAAACCTACAATTACTAAACTGATATGTTTATTGATACAGGGAGAGACAGAGAGAGGGAGAGTAAGAGATTGTTAGTTAGTTATAGGTTTGTTTTTTTAGCGGTGGGTCGGTCATCTCTAATATCAATAATATGCCCGCACATGCAATAATACATTCATTCTTATATGGCTACTAAATACATACACGTGCATGTATGTACGTGCATATGCATACACACCAGGTATGTTTAATGCAAGATAAAACAAATTTGTAACACATTATCAATGGCGGTACAGAGGAATGCATTCCATTCGTTATTAGTTTAGTAAGAATGGCAAAGTTTAACAAAGCGCATACACACACACATATGTACATTTATATACATATGTACAAGTCCATAAACAAAAACTAACCAACTACACAATAGAGATAAAAACCAGAGAGCAATAAAAACCCTTTATAACTCGAGGCTATTTAAAAATTTTACTTTATTGTTTGGAACACATCTCCATCTAAAGGGCATCAACCTTCTTTCCTTTTTTCTTCTTGCAAACACAAATTGAGTACGTACTTATTAACCAGTGTGGTTTATTAGGTATTTTCGTACTTGTAACTAACTAACTATATACAGGTTGTGCACTTTTATACCCTACCTCTTAAAGCTTTACCTTTAGACGCAATCAGGGAAAGGGCACAGAGATAAAGTATAATATATATTTTTTAATAATCGGCAGATGTCTTTTATAAAAGCATAGAACTTTGTCTTACTCTCCGAGATATGGAAATTACTCCTTAATTAAGTAACTATATAACCCTGGAATGCATTCCACTGTTGTAGGTATCGAAGGCGCCACCTTCCGCATTAAGTTTTCTAAAATGTTTTTTGTTTCATTCTTATCCGCGTTATAAGAAACTTGACTATATGTGTAGTCTTACGTTTCCTTTTTTTTTACAATATTTGTTGTTTTGTTCCCTTTCGCGTTATATAAAATTTTGGTACCAAAACATCTGACTTCATGTGTACTCTAACCTTCCTTTCAAAAATTTTTAATGTTTTGTTACGCCACGCGTTCTATGAAATTCGCGTTATAGGAGACCCTATACTATACTATACTATATGTTTAGTCTTACCTTTCCTTTTTGCTACAATTTTTGTTTGTTTTCTTTTTGTGTTTCTTTTTTTTTTTTTGTTCGATATAATAAAGCAGCATTATTAAGAAGAAACACTTGTTGACTATTAACAGAATTCTTTTTTTCTGTGGTTTAGCTTTTTTTCCCTTTTTATTATTATTTTTTCCTTTGCTGTTATTCCTTCAATAGGTGGCTTTTTTATATCTGTTAAGCTATAAAGTTCAGTAATCTAGTCAAGTTAAAAGATTTAAAGGTAAACCTAACTAAAGTTACAGTAAAAGAAGAAGAAGAAGAAGAATTAGAAGAAAAATCAATTAATACAGTTTGCGTTTATAGGCAACAACTTTAAGGCCTGTAAACAATAGGGAAACATTTAAAACATTTAACCATACATTAGCTGCCAGCTGAACAACAATAAAAAAGAATTTGCAAAAAAAAACTTAAGAATCTTAAAGTTTGGAAAGTCACGATTCCAATACCATAACACTTAACATGTTCTATGGCTACTATTGAGCTTATTTTCAATGAGTAGCATAAAAAATATACAAAAACAAATCCTGTGTGTAGCTACATGTCGTATAAACATTTTATAGTAAAAGAGAGAAAAAAAACAAAAAATAAAAAAAAAAAAAGCCGAAAGAGTTTTAATATCGAAAATCACGACTTAAGCGCCATCATGTCCTACATGCTACTTAACAACATGTTTTAAATTTTTAATACCCTCCATGGGTATGTGTCGAACTTGAACTGTTGCTGCTGCTGCTGCTGCTGTTACTGTTGCTGTTGTCTGCTGCCTGTTGCCGAATAAGATGCCAAACTATAAAATTTCAGGCAAATAACACTTAAGGGTTCCTCACTTCCTCTTAAAATGATTTAGCTATAGAGATGGGCAACTTTGGTACCTAACAAAAAAAAAAAAAATCAGCTTCTTTGCTTGGAATTTAAATTAATCAGAATTAATATATAAAAAAACAACAGCAAAATCAACTTGACTCTAGTAATGAGTAAGCACTTGATAATAGCAAATAATAAGATACTTGGAAGATGCACTAAAACCCTGAAACACAACAAAATACAATATAACGAAAACATTCACTAAGTAGCCGAAAAGACCTCAACGACCACAGAACCACACGGCACGGTTATATGTAGAGGGAACAAAACAAAGAAAGCAAAACTTGAAGAAGGCAAAACAAAGAAAAAAAAAAAAAAAACCCTAAAGAAGATTCACAACAGAGCAATGAATCAAGGCAAGTGTGCAGTTTGGTGTACTATACAAAAAACAAAAAGAAGTAATTCCGAAAAATTCCTTCTGAAACCCTTATCCTCTAATAAAACGTAATGTAGCTTTATGTTGCTGTTCATTCAGTTCTTCAAAAATGTGCTTACATTCATTTCAACCTTTAATTGTCGCAGGTAGGTAGGTTTATATTATTGATTACAAGAGACGCAAGAAAGTGAAATTTCATAAAGAAAATAAGTAGAAAAGTTGAAATAAATATATAAAGTATAATTATTTGTGGGCGTGGCATGTACACATTTGAATATTCTTTTACCTAGAGATGTAATATTTTAGCTTAAAGTTAAAAATCTATCACTAAAGAAAGTTTTTTATACCCTCAACATGAAACTCTGCAAAGTATATATATTCTTGATCAGTATGTTTTTTTTTTTTTTGTATATATTTTTTTGTTTATAATATTTATGTTTAAATAAATTATTCTAATTCGATTGAAAGCAAAATTGTTATTTATTGTAAATAAAATTAACCCACATATAAAAGTATTGAAAATCAAATCTATTTTTTTTTTTTTATATACATTTTTATTATAAACAAACACATTTGTGTATAAACAGTATGTTGGTTAGTGTATTTATAGAGTTATACATGTTATATACAGGATAACAATTTTTTCATTGTATATTATTGTGTTGACATAATTTAAATTGATTTTGTATATAAATCTAATAATAAATAAATTTGGGATATTATTATTTTTTATACTTTGTGGATGGGGGGGGGTATACTAAGTTGGCTATTCCATTTGGAACATTCAGAAGGAAGTCAGCCACAAAAAAGGTGTCGAACTAGATATGTTCGTCCATGTGTCCGCCTGTTTATTGTAACGTACTTAAAGGTCGTACACTTTGAGATATTGGACATTTCAATATACTGAAAATGTATGCAAATCGCTATTTTAATTGATTAAAATCGATTCAGAGCCACGCCCACAATCGACATATATCTATTCATCTGCCACATATATTAACTTATGAAGATTGTATTTGTTACACATATTTATTAATATTTCCATCCGTCAATGTGACAAAAATTGGCATGGTCGCATAATAGACACAATCGATAATCCAGTATTCATTGATAGGTTGAAAATGGGTGGGGTGGGATATTATTTACTTTCCAGAATTTAAAAAAAATCTTACTTAGCTCACAACTCATTTTTGTAATACGGTAACAAGGTACGGAGGACGTAATAAGGTACTTGCCACGCCCACCATTTGTTGATGAAGGTGAAAGGTATTTAAGATTTGGTCACAGCCACATTTAGTTATTTTTTACTTAGTTTTTGTTGAAATCTCCTGGACTACAGCCAACAACATAAATAAGAGAAAATGCTAAAATCATCTAACAAACTGAACCTTATATAAAACTAAATATTATAAGTTGTAAATAAAGAAAAACTAAATATTTAGTTTTTGATGCTGATCAAGAATATATACTTTGTGGGGTCTGTGACCTCTCCTTCTGAGGGTTGCAAATGGAATAACAAACTTAGTATAGCGCTCTTATTAAGTGAAAGGTATAAAGAAATCTTTAAGCAGTATAGTCAAGCTGCCAACCACATAATCAACTATTTCAATAAGTATACTTTTCATATTTGGGGGAAAAAACTCATACATTCATTACACTATCTTACCATTTTATTTAATTGCAAACTTTACAAAACTTTATCAGTTCTTTACAACTAATAAAAGATTTACTACATTACGCACTTATTATTGTATGTATAATGTTTCTATTAAGATAAGTTGAAATGTTGCTTTTAAACCGACATTCCTTACGGCCTTTGAGTCTTTATAATTCTTTATAGGCACAAACAATATAAAACAACATCTCAAGTATGATTTAATTAAAATTTTAATGAAAATGTAGACATTTACGTAACCTTACAAATTACATCAAAGACCGACCATCGTTTGACAAAACTACTTAATTTGTTTAACCAGCTTGAATAACTGAATTAAGTGCACTGCACAGCAATGTTAGGAAAACAAAATACATGCTTATGTACA
Organism: Ornithomya fringillina; assembly: GCA_963978525.1. Classification (NCBI taxonomy): domain Eukaryota; kingdom Metazoa; phylum Arthropoda; class Insecta; order Diptera; family Hippoboscidae; genus Ornithomya; species Ornithomya fringillina. The sequence goes on along the minus strand of OZ021691.1, from coordinate 29,645,590 downwards.
TAATGGACAAAGAAGAAATATTTGTTTACGTATATATATATGAGTGTGTCATTTAAAAATTAATTAGGTTATAAACGCATACAACTAAGGCAAACATATGATGTTCTTACCTCTGACATCTAAACCTAAATTTTGATTTAGAAAACATAATATTTTAATTGAGCTAGAGAAACATTATATCACATAGTTGTTGTTGTTGTTATTTCTGTAGAGGTAAGTAGATCTATTCTCTAACTAAATCAGTTACTAATTAATTATAAAACTTTACTACAACAATGGTTGCAGCCGAAATACTAAATAAAAAATCGATGCACTCAAGCTATAGATTCGATCTTATTTCCATACATGCAATCAATACAAACAATACAGAGCTGCAACGGTGCCTTGCATATATATATACCCATATGTGTAGATTCTTAGTGCTAAGGTTTCAACAAGACGCCTTAAACTGTCGCTTAGCCAGGGTTGATATACGGTTATAAAGTCTTTTGAGTTAAACCTCGTATCTTTCATTTTTGAATTATATTGTTTGGATAAGGATGAAAAACCAAATCGTGCATATATAGCCTCAAAAAGGAATTAAAAGTTTTAACTTCGCGTTCGTTTAAGTTCGACTTAAGTCGCGGCGATATTATATTATATTACGTAAGAAGGGCAACTGCCTTAAAGACCTTAAAAATCCATTGTGCTTGTTGTAATTCACGGCCCTACAATTTTAGGGACTCCAACTTTCGTATATGCGATCTTATTGAAATCTAGAAATCTATAAATTTTTATATATTTGATTAAATTATTACAATATTTTTTATTATTTATTAAACACATAATTTTAGAAACATTTAGCTTTCGGTTTAAAGGTTTTATTTTATTATGCATAATCGTTTTTTTTTTCTAATTCTAAGCCAGTTATGCGCCATATATTTGTACTGTCATCTGTTGCTAAGGTATATACTATATAAGTGAAGAGCATTGACATCATAAACTGGTGGTCATACCACCGTGTCACTATGAAAAGAGTTAAGTAATCAAAGATTCTATAGAAAGATACGATGACTTGTTCAAAATGTTTATCTAAAGTCATTTTTTTTCTGCTTCTTTCATTTCTGTTACATTTGTCTGTTTATTTACTTATCAAGTATTATTGACACAATGTCTAAAAAGTTTTAAGTTAAAAGTAAGAAGAAAACAAGTTAAAAAAAAAACTAAATTTGGTTTAAGTTAAATCTTAAATACCCTTCATATCTACATACAAACATGGGGCGTGGCAGGTACATGAAAACGCTTTCTATTAGGGTACGTATTACGTAAGTCGAGAATAGTTTTTTGTCTATTTTTTGAGCATTGATGATTTTAAATGTTTACACTATATTTCAACTTTATAGCTCAATTTGTGTGGTGGATAAATAGATTTCTATCGATTGTGGGTATGGCTCTTGACCGATTTTATTCAATTGAAATAATGATCTATGTGCTAGTATTATGTTTTGCTAAATATCTCTAAATTTACGACTGTGAGAGAGCCAACATATGGACATTCATGTCTACATCAACTCTGATGCTTCCTTTTCAATATTACAATACTTATGACAAACTTAGTATATTCCTCATCTTATGTGAAGGGTATGAAAAAAAATTCATTTAAAACATATAAACGCAATGTCATGAACATTACGTGGCAGGTACCCGTGACATGCGTATATTTGTATATATTTATAATAGATTTTTTTTTAATGCAAATGACAAACAGGAAGGTAAACAAATAGGGTTATAAGGGAGAAGTTGATTGTAAATGACGGTTATTTCAAATTGTAACTGTTAAGGTTATAAAATGTTGAACAAAGAGAAGCATGTGTAACTAAAAGTAGTAAAAACGAAGTCTGAACCAACATAAATATTACAGCTTATAAGAAGGAGAAGATAGTGAAATTCGAAATATGTATAAAACAGTGCACAATAGTAATTTAAACTCTACATCATTGACTCTTCCTATGGATGATTTTTTACTGCCATGGAAACATCAATCAAGCCCTTATTCATATAAAAGTTTATATATAATACATACAATATATATGAAGTATAGTATTAAGAAATTACATTTTTTTAAATTATTCATTAATTTTCGCAACAGCACAATCTAAAAGAAGAGAATTGTATGCAAGCCATTAATCTTCAAACTTTCTCTTTGAGGCTATAAACCAAACAAACAGAAATGTTTTACATACGAAACAACTAAACAACAACAATAGCAATAAGATTTATTTATATTCTCACATAAAAATTCAGAAATTTCCATTAATTTTCTATGTTACAGAAGACGCACATCCAACTGACTAACTGACTGACTGAATGGGGAAAGTGCGTGTTAACCCAAAGCCAGCAGAACATTTTCTTTTAAACATAAATAAATATTGTAGAAAATAGAACCAAAGAGTGTGAAAAAGCAGTTTCTTTGGGTCACCAGGTCAAATTCTTTTTATCAACAAAATAAATGCAATAATAATGGTGTGACTGTTAATTTCACATAATTATTAATTATACCCTCCGCAGAATCTACTCATAATGCATTTTTCAACAATTTATTATCTTATCAACCAGTTTGCCTTCTCCTAATATATTCTTGTCTCATAATAATTTCATATTTTTATATACCATTCAAATCATAATATTTTTTAACTTTTATTTAAAAAAAATTATTACAATCCTAATTATAATATTGTGTAACAGTGTATGTACATTTTAGCTTGCTTTACATGGAGTATTGTTTTTTTGTAAATTGTGAGCGCGTATATCATTTAACCACGCCCATTTTTATTACATCGATGGAAAAGATTAATCTCCATAACCAATTTCAAGTTCATAGATCAACTTTTGTGGAAAATATATATATATATGTTAATTGTGGGCGTGGCTTATGACTGAAGTTGCCCGTTTAAAAAAAAGCAATCTACTTGCAGAAATTAAAATTTTAGTAAAATAGCCTAAAATTTACTATCGTGAGAATGTCAATATCAGTCGCACAACCGGACAAGTGGAAAACTATAACGACTCAGTTTCTGATGCTGCTCAAGAATATATAAACTTTGTGCTATCCGAGGCATATCCTTCTGCGTATTTCAAAAAGAATGACAAACGTAGTATACCTTTTTAAGTGCAGGGAATAAAAGCAACTTTACCTGGAATTAAAATCCTTTTTAAACAATAAACCTTTAGTATGTGTCTGGAGAAATTCTGAAAAATATTGTTTCCCCAGTATATTGTACAATTTTTCAACAACTACAATATTTAATTTTTCCAAATTTTTCAAACTATTAAAATTTTTTCACAAACTATTTCATAATCGAATTTTGCTAAAGTGAAATTATTTTCATTTAAAAAATAAAAGTTTGATGAAAAATTTGAAACAACTTTTCATTGTTCATCGCTTCCCTCGCACGTTGCCACTAAATTGTTTCCGACATTTTACAATACTGGTCTGCTCTGTTTAATGTTCATTAATTATAGCTTTAATTATCGTAATTAGCATAAAATTACGGTTTCAAGTAGCAAAACATACCTGTCAACTAATGGGGGGGAAGTATACAAAAAACCTGAATGGTGGCTGGCCATGTGGTGGCTGATTGCATGTTATATAACGATTTAAAGTTCAAAGCACTGGTTTATAGCAAAAAAAAAAAAAACAAAAAACAAAAAGGTGAACATTGGCTTATTCAATTAATGCGAAGCTACCTGTCTGCACACCAAACACTACGCCCGAAGAGATGCAATATTTTAATAATAAAACAGCCTTCACCGTGATGGTTGGTTGGATGGTTGGTTTAAATGTACATAAGGTAACCCATTACACCCTACGAACTTTTACAGTTGATGCAATTTATGTACAAAGTTTTCTATTCTGTGCCAAAAACAATTAAGACAACACAACGCTTACACAAAACTTTAAAGATGTTTAGCTAGCTATCAGGTACTCAGCTTTTTTTAATTCTGATACTTGGCCGTTTATATGAGGTTATATTGTTTGGTATATTGTGTGGTAGTTTTAATAAGATAATATATAAATATATATGGGGTAAGGAGAACAAGAAGCAGAAGAAGCTGAAGCAGATAAAGGTAATGTTGTGTCGGAACTCGGCATCTTAATGATATTCATGTTAAACAAAGTGGTTAAAGTCCATTAGCGAATAGTTGCCATAGCCCGTAGAAAGAACAATAATAACCCAACACAACACACACACATATATATATACCTACACAACAACAGATAATATGCTGTGATCGTAATCTTTCTCGTATCCTTCTAAACAGTAAAACTTTTACTTATCTGGCTGCTTATGTTTTGTTATTGGCCGCTGGGAAAAGACTACAATAAGAACAATGAGAAGGACAAGAAAGAGAACCGAAGAATTTGGTTAACAAAGATTTTTAGCTACATACTTTACAAATTACCGGGAAAACTTAAGAAAAGTGAAGACGCTCTTATTTATAAATAAGAAGAGGAACGTGATTTAAGAACTCTTCTTCTTCTACATAAATTAAATGTTTAAGACTGACGGAGTTAGATGATTTGTAAACTTTGAAATTCTCTAATAATTTAATTAAATTACCTGTGAGATGAATTTTTTCCTATTTTTTTTTTTTTTTTGGTTTAATGGGTAACGGATTTTTCATTAAAGATATAACAATTTTATATTTTAATACAAACGCTTTTTAGGTCAATTTTTCTGATCTGTTATTGTTAAAATATCAGTTAAGATTGACAATTTTATATTGATAAAGATTAAAAATGGACAGCGCGTGGATATTATTATTAAGGAGTTTTTCAATAAGAGCATAACAATTTTGTACCTTAATACGAATGAGAAAATGTCAGTCAAAATTAACATTTTTTTAAATATATAATTTACAAACGCCATTGAATTTATTTTTATAATTCATATGAACAAGATCAAGATATCATAACTAAAGTTAATACGTATTCTAAAACGAGAATAAATTTCATCCTAATATTTCAAATATTCTGGATTTTATTTCATAAAAAAAATTGTTATGTCTTTATTGAAAAATTATATACAATAAAATTTATTAGCCACTAATGTGCTTGATTTTAAATTTCGGGACATCCTGTATATGTAAAAATATTATAATATATCTAGAGACACTTTTTTCTTAGAAAAAAATAAAAATAAAAATGTTATCTTTTTAAGGCGGTCATGAGGAAGGTTTTAACAACTCTCTAGGTTACCCTTTATTTTTCTTACCATGTTCATAATATTTCAAATAAAATTATACAATATTTCTATATGAAATCATATCTACAACAACTCGTTAGCGGTATAATGTGATATTTTGTTTATTGTGCTTGTTATGAAATATAATATATAACGCGTGCTGCCTATACAACATGTGACGGTATATACACCAGCAGCCAACATTTAGTTGCCAACGTACAACGGATAAGTTGATGTTTTGTACGTTTTGTGGCCAATTAACTAGTAAAGGAAGGTGCAAATGCAAGTACAACCAAGCATAGTGTAAAAATTTCCTTTTTTTCTTATAAAAACCACTAAATGAAACTTATCCGTAGTTGGTAGTTTTGTACACTTGGCCCAAGTGTGAGTTCAGATTATGGTTGATAATCATCACGCTCAGTTGCTTAGCTTTAGTTAAGTTAAACTTTCGTTTGGTTGGTTGGTTGGTTGGCTTGACTTTAAAGCGAAGTTCATTTTTCATATCTTTGTATGGTTTAGGCGCCCATGTTTATATGGATTCCATTATATCATACCGGGGTATGCTTTGAACAATTCATGCTAAGTGCGTGTACGTTCCGTTTGTTTGTGTATCTGTTATTGATTGTTGCCGGTCGGTTGTTTTTCATGGCAATCACGTACATTTAGCAGTTATTTCATATGTATTACTCTTTGACATGTTTACATGCCATGATTTGTTAACACTTCATTAAGGCGCGATTTACTTTTTCTGTTCTGTTCTGTGTTGTGTTTTGTTTTGTTTTTGTTCGATGCACGAACGCACACATAGTCATGCGAAGAAACAGTGAATGGTCATGTGGAGTTGTTGGTTAATTACACCGCACAGTTGTATGATTGTTTGGAACTTGTAGAAAGACTGAGGAGATCTGTATAATTTTCACGCCTTCTTTTTTTAAAGATTAATTTTTTTTCTACATTTTACATTAACGTATAAAATCTGTTATAATTTTTGGTTATAAGAAAAATATATTAATTGTAGGTGTGTCAAAAATGGCTGCGTTCGGATAACAGCCATGGCCACAATCGACAAAAAACTATATATCTGCCACAAAAAATTATCTACGTTGTTGGAATTTGGTTAACACATTTAATATTACTTTAACCATCGATGTATAATAATAAAAAGTGGGCATGGTCAGATAACATATACGCCCACAATGTTGAAATTTCATATAAAGTTTTATAATTACCTCATTCAACGTTGTGCCATATATGGGTGTGACACGCCCCCTATTTACAAAAACCTTTATAAAGCATAGAACTGGACTTTATAAAAACTTATACATAATATATATACCATAAAAAGGGCGTAATTATGTACCTTCCACGCCCACAAATTGCTTCCAGATATGGAGGGTATTTAGGATTTGACTTAAACTAAATTTAGTTTTTTACTCGTTTGCTTTTTGTTTTTTTTTTATTTCCTTATAATATATTCTCTGGAATATTGTATCAGTATGTATTGTATTGCTTAAATGAATCGGTTTGCAACATGGTTAATGCCAAGCTAATAATTGTGAAATTATCTGCATTCACAAATGTGAGCAAAATTTTTTGCTCAGAAAACTTCCATGAAACACATCACAATCTTTTCTTTTATCCCTAAGGCTATATGATAAAAAACTTTTCCTTCTTCATCTACTATACAATACAATACTTCTTATGCAAAAGTAAATCGTATGTACATACAAAGTAAACCAAAGAAGAAGTCAGTCAATCTTCGTCAACAGTATCATTAATGTTCACACGGAAGAAATATTATAAAAAAAAAAAAAACAAGTGATATAGTAAAGCTCGACTACTTAATATCCTACACCACTTAGTTTCACAAATTATGCTACAATTAATTTAAGTATTTTATAAGTCATTTCATTAAAAATCATTATAGGGAGAGGGCTTCTTAAAATAATGCGATCGGATCCAAATTTGGTACAGCTAATTATTTACCTAATTAACTTTATTCTTCATCAAATTTGGTTAAAAAATATTAAGAGTTATGATTTTTTGCCGCATAAGAACTTTTATTATTATTGTACCTTATATGAGAAGCAGTACTAAAAATGGTTTAATTTGATCCATTTTCAATAGAGTTTCTCTTTAGACCAATTAATGTCCTTGTACTAAATTTCATTGAAATATCTCAAAAAGTACGATCTGTAGCGCACAAATTTACATGGACTTGCAGACGGTTAGACGGACATAGTTAAATGGAATTGATTCTAAATCTAAAATTTGTCTAAATAAACAGCATGTGCCACCTCTTGCCGTTTAGGAGTTATAAACATTCGCACAAACTTAATATATCCTTTGTCGCAAGTGGTGCAGGGTATAAAAACACGTACAATAATAACAAAACATTTACACACCTACATTATAAATGTGTAGACGATGATAGTATTGCTTTAATTAGAGTACATGCAAAAACACAAGCTATTATTTAGGAAGGTCATAAAGCAACAAGAAGAAGCAGCATAAAAGACACAACAAAAATAAAAACGTACACGCACTTCCTTTACGTTGGCAAGAGCACCCAATGAGACAACACTTGAAGTATTTTGCATAATAAAAATTTTACAAAATTGTTTTCTGCATTTTGTTTCATGTTAATGATTTTATTCCCCTTAATAGTTCGATAATTTCCAAAGGATCAACTATAATTAGGTAAATTACACAGTCAGCCAGTAACAAGAAAAAAGAGAGAATTTGAAACTTTGAAAAAAAAAACAAAACAAACTGAGAAGTGACTGAAGAAGGTATACTTACTTGGCTTGAACAATTTTGTATGTAGATGTGAAGGATATAATATATATATGGCCTAGGAGCTAAATTTAGTTTTCATGTTTCATATTTAACTCATACTGAGGATGGAAGTTTTTTTGGAAACCCTCTTCAAGGATTCATTGTAATAATCAAAAATTTTTAATAATCTTTCATAGATTTAATTTACTTACTCGTAGTTTGAAATTAAAAAAAAAAAAAAAAGATTTAAAAAATTTCATCAAAAAATTTAAAACAAATAATATTAAATATTTTAATTTTGTATCAATGACAATTTTTAATAAGTTAGTATTCCATCTATTTAGTTCAACATTATTATATAATTTGTGCTATTTTCATAGAAATACAGTTGAAATCAAATGGTGTAGAGGATTATAAGAGATCGAGCTTAGCCATAATGTTTTCACTCTTCATTGAATTTATTAACTTTTAAAACTGAATAATTAAGGATTCACACAGTAAATATTTATTTACAAACAGACAAACTTGTTCACAAACACACTTACATGTGCATATACTAGATTTAAATAAACGTATAATTGATTATTGTTTAATATTTTCCATTTATTTACACTCAAATGTTTTCTTTCCTTAACGTTTTTATATTCTACACATCCTGAAAGGTATACATAGTTTGTCATATCATTTGTAACAGCTAGAAGGAGGCATTATAATCTTATTAAGTTTAAGTCTGAATCAATTAAGTCATAACTGTCCGTATATCCAGGTTTCTGCCTATTTCAAGTTCAGTACATTTTAAAATACAAAATTGGTCAAAATCCACGTCCACAATGGGCACAAAATTCACTTATTTGCCTTAAAAATAAAGCTATAAAGATGCAATTTGACGCACACAATAATTACTTTATGCATCGATGTGGTAAAAATGGGCATGGTTGCATACCACATACGCCCAAGTACAATTAGAAGGCGTAATCATTTACCTGCCACGCCCACTTTTTGTCTGTACATTGTGGGGAGGGTGTTTAAGATTTGATGTGAAGCAAATTTAGTTTTTTATTTTTTCTTTACAATGTTTTTTCCCATTGAAATCCTTATTGCACCCAATGCCTGCGTGGACGTATGAATGCTTGGACGGCAGATTAATTTTACTGAATGATTAAAATGATAATGGTAATGGTCACTAAAGTGCAAATGCAATTTCCTTCCTTTTATTCCTACACACAGTGCAGACCCTTAACGTTCTTGAGCGGCGACACTCTGTACACATAGATTCGGGCGAATCAATTCATCATATATATGTATGTGGTAGGTAGGTACTTAATGATGAATGAAAGCATTTGGGTAAATTGTTTAATAAAATAAAGTGCAAAATGGAAAAGTATACTACAATATTAACAACAATAACAACAACAACAACAACAACAAATATAACTTTAAGTATATACAGTCACAGTCTCTGGACATTATCATTGTATGTAGCGCACTTGTCCTGCAGTCTTCGTGGACATGCAAATGTAAATATATTCAATTAAAAAAGAAAAAAAAAAATACTTATACCATCGATTGTGTACATAGATGAAGTACACTGTACATATAAATATGGACGGACACTTAATTTTCATGGTATTTTTATTCATTAACGCTACAATGACAGAAATATGAATACATTGTCCCCCCTCCCCCACACCCCAACCGCACACTTTAAACACATTTAAAGAAGATTTTTACGTTGGAAATTTTTGTAAAAAAAAAAAAACAAGTTAAATGATAAATTTGGCTTAAGTCAAATTTTAAATACGCTCTTCATTACCACACAAACAGTAGGCGAGGCAAGTACATAATTGCGCCCTTTAATAGTGTGCGTATTACGTATCAGCGTGCAAGTCATGTTTTACGCTGAATATGGTTTTTTGTAAATTGTAGGCGTATCTGTTATCCAACCATGCCCATTTTCTACTACAAACTAAAAGCGTATGTACAAAATCTTAAAATTTGCAACTGTGAGAATGGAAATACTAGAGCGACTTAGTTTTTGATGCTGATCGGGAATGTATGTGCTTTGTACGATCTTTGACTTCTTCTTATGGATGTTGCAAATGAAATGACAAACTAACTTATGTAGAGTTTCATTTTATATTACAAATAATATACAAACAGCAGACTGTGTATATGTGATTATTTTTAATAAGATAAAAAGCAATAAAAAAGAAAAGCACGAAATTATACATACTCGTATACACGAATAAATAGTAAATGAAAGAAATCATTAAGGATTTTGATGTACAAGCATACAATTAAAATTAATCATTCAGTCATACACAGACCACTAGTGCGGCTGTCGTACAGTCAGTCAATTATTGTATATACATATATAAACATGAATCAGTAACAATTGCAACTTATTCGTTCTGCCATTGAATGCCGAGTTGGGTTACTGGTAATGTTGCTGTTGAATGGTGACCTCTACCAATGCCATCGGATAAGAAATGCTCGTTGTAGACATTATCCAGCAATAGTATTACATTAATGATTGCCATTGTGTGTGTATGGGTGTGTGTGTGTGTGTGTGTATTGTCTCTGATTACCTTGTATATTCGTTATAAGTATAAAAATTTTTATATATAAAGTGAAGCTGAAGCCAAACAAAACCCATCAATGTCATCCACTTCGTTATGCTCCCAATTAGGTTCATCATAATAATTATTATGAGACTTTCGGCTCAGTTGGGGCGTATACAACAAGTGTTTTCATGTTCTTCTTCATCATCTTTTTTTTTTTTTTTTTCTGTAAGCAAATCTGTATGATTGTATAATTTTGACTGTTATCTTAATAACCTTACTTTACTATCATGTCTCTCCAATGGTAAGCCCTTTAATATCTTGTTGCAACAATGCCACATGAACGTGAACATGAACGGGAAAATGATAAACAGCAAGTTCATTTCGGCGTGCTTATCGTAGGCACTGCCAACTTCATTAATCTTCCATTTTGTTGTAAGTATGTATGTATGAACGGCTTGTCCATACATTTATTTATATATTAAACGCATTTGTTACGCTAGCTGCAAATATATGTTAAGACTGCAGGCATATGTACAAATATCCACAGAACCAATCTACATACAACACAATTCTCTGATTGTCGGCAACAATGCTGTGGTTTCGAATGATTTTTCATTCCTGCCCAAACGACAATTATAATTGTTGGCCGGCTTTTATGTGCACACAGTGCATCAGTGTATATTTAGGTATTTTTCTTTTCCTATAATTTATAGAGTGATAAAGAGAGAGAGAGATAGGGTAAGAGATTGGGGAGTCCACACATTGGTTGTTACAACTTAGTTGAATCTGACTTTATGTGTATAAACAAATGTTTTTCATGTTGCCAACAGATATTTCCTTGAATGTTTTTTCCCTTTTCTTTGCTTTTCTTCTCCTTTTATTAAGAAGATAATTCATGCGACTATAAATGAGGCGTGTAACTACTTTGTTAAAAAGATTTTTAACACCCAGCAGGAGCACATATTTATAAGCGGCATACAACGTGTATAAATAGTTGCAATATTTTGTAATTTATAATAAGATAAGAAACACTTTACAATGAAGGTATAATAAAATAAAAATACAACAAAGTGGAATAAATTCAGAGACAAGATGGTAGGAAATAAAGTAAAAATGTGCATAAGGCGAAATGAAAAATGGGTTAACAGGTAATAACTATGATAGGATAACAAATTTTAATTTAAATTATACAATATATTACAAAAACAAGTGAAAACATTGTAGTTAGTCAAGCTGGACCATTTAATATTCTCCACCACTTAGCGGCACAAATTATGTTTACAATTAGTTTCGTTGTATCAGTAAACTTCGATCAGTGTCTCACTTTGTGATATATCATTATATGGCAAGGGGTTTTAAACATGGTGCGATCGGGTTCAAATTTGTTACACCTAAATATTATGCCAGCTAACTTAAATCTATAATTTTTTGTCAAAATATATTAAGAATTGCGATTTTTTGCCATAAAAGGACTTCCTTTACAATAGAACCTTATATGAGGAGGAGTTCTAAAAATGGTCCAATTCGATTAATTTTCAATAGGGTTATATTATTTTTTTTTTTTAATGTCTCAAAAATTGAATGTCCGGGTTGGCAAAAAATTTATTTAAACACACAGATAGACAGACGGACAAGGTTAAATCGGTTCAGATTTTGATTCTGAACCTTTACATATAAAAAAATTTAAATATAAAAAAGGGTGGAACTATGCTTAAAATTGACAAAAACTTTAACGGTCACAAATAATTTCAATTTCATGATATATGTAAAAATTTTCGTGGGCAGACAGTTAGACGGACACAAATCGAATTCTTAAAATATCGAATTTTTCTTTCAAAATGTCGTCTTCAACTTTTATTGTAATAAAAGTTTAGATCTGAAAAATGGGCGGAATCGCGACAACTTTTAGTCTCACGTGTATTGTATAAAAAGTTTCTTAGTCAGACAGACGGATATAATCCAAATATATTAAAAATGAAAGCTTTCCCTCATAATGTCTCCTTCTAGCTTTCAAACTTATTATAAAAAGCACTCTATAGCGCAGCATTTCACATGACATTACATGTTTGTTTATTTTATTGAAACATCACTTACTGCATTCAAGTATAATTTTTATTGTTATTCAATTAGAAAATATTATAACAAGTGAGACAGTTGCGGTTTATAACTAAACTATGTACGAATACATGTTGATATCGATCATTGATAACCGTATATTATATCCATAAATTGTTTTATTTATTTATATTTACGTATAAAATATAAATATTATCGCTGTGTTTATTATGTGGCTTAAAAGCCACACAACCTATTGTTGTAGCGGTTTGTTTATATATTGTATATGCAGCAATATAAAGGTTATAGTTAGTCATTGATGTGGTTTTGTTTACACGTTTGCCACACGACAAATATGTATATATTTCACCACATTTGTTAAATATTCGAGAGAGAGAATTAAGCAAGGTGTCGCATATACATAATCGGACACTCGGACATACGGACACTTTGTTGAAAAGCAGAACCAAAGTGAATAAAAGGTAATAATAGCAACAAAAAACAACAACAATCATTATTGAACAATGTAACCAAATATAGCATTTGACAACAACAATAATAACAAAAAACAAAAAGTATCCAATTACGATAATATGTAAAGTTCGATATAATATAAATATGCAGCACAAGTGTCACCTAGGTTAGTGTAAATGACTTAATGTGAGTGTGTTTGTGTAAACGGTGACATATGTTTTTAAGTATACTGATGGTTGTTCGTTGTGTGTAAAATGCCAGCTTTTGTATGAACTTTTGTTAAATAACAAAAATGAATCATTTTTTCCGTCCTGAAATCTCTCTCTGTCTCTTTCTATAATTCCCTTACCATACTGTTATATAAACTATTTTTAATTACCTCCATATAAAATGAAGGGTGTAGTAAATTTGTCATTCCATGTGCAACACACATGGAAGGAAGCGTCGGATATTTTATAAAGTAGAGTCGGCATGAAAAACTGAGTCCATCCAGATATTCATGTCCGTGTATTCGTCTTAACATTTTAGATAGGCGGTTGAAATTTTGTATAGGTACAGTTTCAGCACAGAGATTGCTATTTAAATAAGTCAAAAGCCGCGCCCGTAATCAACCAAAATCGATTTATCTGCCACAGAAGTTAAGCTATATTGTTGAAATTTGGTATAAATATTCATAATTACCCCATTTATTGATGTGCTTAAAATGGTCATAATCGTGTACATACACTATGAAGAGGCATATTTATGTACCTACCACGCTCCCTTTTTTACGTACATGTGGACAGTATTTAAATTTTGGCCTAAGCTGAATTTATTTTTTTTTTCGTGCTTTTTTCATTCTGTTATCACTTGTGGCAAATTAACTTTAACCAAACGCACTAAAAATAATCAAAGGAAAAAATCAAAAACAGGAGAGATTTAAAAAAGCATAATTTGCAATGTGGGCAACTCTACGCTTTATGATACAATAACTTTTGATGTATTTCAACGATAGTATAACTACAGCAGCGATCATGTTGCTTGATTTTAATGACAAACTATATAATTTTTTCATTTATGCATCCTGTGCTTTATGCTGCGTTGTAAAAAAACAAAAACAAAAGAAAAAATCATATAATGAAACATATACGATATTACTTAGCAGAGGGCAGTGAAATGAAATATAATATTTACCCCACCACCACCACCACCACCATTTTTATTTCAAACACCATCACTCTGGTTAACGTTATTATTATCAATGCTCCGTTTTTTTATGAGCATCGTTTATGATGATGTGCTTTATGGCCGTGATATAGACGCTGGACAAACTACACCAGCTGCAACTTATAACATCATGTCTCCATACATAAATCTTGCAGCGTCTATGTGCATTATGGTTGTATTCGTATTAAAGAGTAAAGTTTTTTTAATTTTGTTTGCAGTTTAGTTTATTGTTGTAACTTTATGATCCTGAATCACTAATCATTAAACTGCAAAGTGTTTACTATAGGTTAATGGAATAAATTTTTATGTTTTCTAATAATTGAAGAATCATGTTTGTGGTGGTGTTGTGGTGTTCTAGTTAGTTATTTTTTACCACTTTTAAAAACGATAGATTTATTAGATAGATTTACTAGATTTATTAGAATTAAAAACTTTTCCTGTCCATGTGTCCATTTATTGTTAAAATGCTTACGTTGCTGAATTTTGATATATTGAAATGAAATTTTTTTGTAGATACATTTAAAGTTTTCGATTTGTATTTGGATTAAGCAATAGCCACGCCCACAGTGAGAAAAATCTCTAACAAGCACATTTTCTCACAACCATTTTGTTGACTCTATTCATAAAACTATTAAGAATGGATAAAAAAGATACGCCCACCATTTACAAAAAATTTTCTCGAAGCCTGGAAGTATCATATATCAACTTATATCAACTCAATCTTATGTGATTAGGCGAGATTTTTATTGATTGTGGTCGTGACAATTGACTGATTTTTCCAATTTAAATAAGAACCTACTAACAGATACTCGAAATATTTTTATGCCATACCCACGTACAATTATACCAATCAATTCAATTCAAAATCAAAATCTTAATTGATTTAAGCATATCCGTCTGTACGTCCATGTCAATCTTTGCTTAGCTACCGGTCTTATTTTTTGAGATATTTTGATGAACTTTGGTACAAAGACATGTTTTAGCTAAAAAAGAAATCCTGTTGAAAATGAATCGAATTGGACCATTTTTAGAACCCCTCCTCATGTATGTTTCTATTGCAATGGAAGTCTTTATATGATAAAAAATGACAATTCTTGTTCAGTTTAAGTAACAATTTTGTTCAGTTTAAGTAATTATCATAAGAATTACTTAAGCCAGTTTTGGATACAATAAGACCATTTTTAGAATCGCCTGTCATATAACGACCTTATTTTAAAAAAGTCTTTATACGGCGAAAAATTGCAATTTTTTTAAATATATTTTTACAAAATTTTAAAGGTAAATTTTAATCCAATCGTACTATTTTTAGAATCCCTTTCTCTATATTTAAAGTTTCATCAAAGCTGTAAAATAAATGACACTCATACGCAAAGAATGCCAGCATTTTGAAAAAGTAAGCAAACATAACGGTTTATGTTAACAAAGGAATAAAAAAAAAAAAAAACAAATTAGCTTTTTCCATACTTTATATATCTATATATAAATTGCAATTAAATGTATGTACTTTGTGCGGTTCATGTTGTTGTTCTCCAGTCAAGTCAATATTGTGCTGTTAACAATGGCAAATAGATAAATTAAGATTATTTTGATAATTTATTAACAATACTGGTGAGGAAGACAGAGAAAGGGAGGCAGAGACCATGAGCACTCAATAATAACACAAGCATTCAAACAATTCTAAAGAAGCAGCAAACAAATAATGTCGTTGGCAAAGCATTGATAATGCCAAAGGAAAGGAAAACAGGGTATGTGGGTAAGTTCCCTTGACATTTGCAGACATTGTCCTTTACTCTCTCTCTCTCTTTTGTTATTTTTTATCTCAATTTTTTTTTTGCATTGAGAGTAATATCAGTAAAGCATACTTAATACCACTGCTAAGTCAATATCTAGATAACTGCGTTTTTTTTTTATTTTTTATTGTTTTTTTTTTCCATTGATGGTGAGCAAGGGCACCAAACAAAGCCCCGTTTAAATTGGATTGACATTGGTTTTGTTATTATTTATATATAAACCATACACACACACATAAAAAACAAAACCTTGCTCTTCGTTTTCTTTTAAATTTTAGTTGAAATTTTAGTTGAAATTTAATAGAGTTTCTGAAGAGAATTTTTAATGATGATATATTTCATAATATATTTAAGTGCGTTAAGCAATGAATTATTTCATCAATTTGCTATTTATTTTCCATTTCATTTCATTACAAATAAATACATTATTATACGCTTATCGTTGATATGTCTAGACTCTCAAATGATTGTAAGCTGGCTGACTATGATGAAATTGAAGAGCACACCAACACCAGAACCACTAACTGTAGCAATTACTATTTGTCAGTGTATAGAGTGAAACACACACACACACACACACACACACCCTTACATCTGTTTTATGTGGGTGGCTTTGCTTATGTGTGACCACACACTTCCATTCACTAGCTGTAATTGAATTTTAATGGTCAGCAAGAATATTTTATTTTTTTGTTTTTTTAGTTTTTTGGTTTTTTTTCACTTCATTTTTGCTTGGCACTGTCTGACAGTACTGTTAAGTGCTGTTGTTGAATATAACAAATCGAATAACCATAGAAATACTATATATAATAAAAACAACAACAGCAACAACAACAACAAAATATTGTTTGAAGTCTTAAAAATTGAGCTAAAAAAGACACCTCTCAGATATAAGCATAAATTTAAGGGCGTGGCATTATTAAAATTGAAGTGTTTTTTTTAATATTTGTGTACAATTTTTTTATTAAAATTAAAAATTAACATTTATATATATATATATTCCAAATTGTGGGCGTGTTTATTACAAATTTTTAAACATCTATAGATAAATTAATTAAAATCCTTTCTAGATAAATTTTTGAAATTATGTATGAAATGTTGACGTGACTCTCTTGACCACCATAAGAACTTTTTCAACTTTATAGGTCAATTTTTGAGGCAGATATATAGATTTTCATCGATTATGGGCGCAGCTCTTGACCCAATTTAAATAGAGATTTACGTGAAAAAACTAGAAGTGTCTATATTAAACATCATATATAAATCGATTCAGTTCTTGTTTTAGATGCCGATCAAGAATAAAGATACTTGACGCCTTCTTCTGGGTATTGTAAATAGAATGACAAACTTAGGATATCCCTCAACTTATATGGAGGGTGTTAAAACTGGTGTATAAACAAACATATGTTTGGTTAAAATGGTTCAATCATTCATTCATTCGTCCATCACTTAAGAAACAAAGAGAAAAACTGTCAAAAAAATTGAAATAAAAATAAAGCCAAACCCAAAAAAACACCTAAACAACGGATAACTCAAACAACGTAACACTATAAACTGAGAATTCTGTAACCAAAATATGCTTGTTTGGCTTACGTATATGCATTTATTAACGACTGTGTCTGGCTGGTAAAGGCTGGAAGTAATAGACAAAGGAATAAGTAAAAAAGGAAAATAAAAACAAAATGAAATGACAACTAGAAGGAATATTAGAAGGACTTTCATTTTCAAGAGCATTTTTTTACCTCTGTCTGGCTTGCAACGAAATATAATTGTTTCGTTATTTTCAAGATTATCCATACAATCATCTTTGATTTCTTCCTGCCTTTCTTTTATTCTTATAAAATTTATTGCAATAATAAAAGTTTCGAGTAGACATTGAAACTGGTTAAAGATTTTCAGATGTACGAACTTTAAGTAGATATTTGTAAAGAAATTTAATACCTAGAGAATAATTGCTCTTAAATTTCATTCCATTTCAAGGAAAAAAGTTAAGCCAAAAAGTGTACGATTTAATATTGAAATTAAAGAATATTTTTAATTATATATATATAATATACATATATGAAAAATTTCATTTTTTATATAACATTCTTTTTTGAGTGAATGATTTAATAATTTTGTCCATCCGTCTATCTAAAAAGTTAGCAATCCCTAACATAATATACGCACTTAATACGTGAATATTTTAAAATATTATCATATTCTGAATAAGATATAATACAAACATCTAAGTGCCAAATTTCCTGCTTTAACTCTTTACAAATTGCGAGTAATCGTTAGTTGAATCTTAAAAATATTGTTAAGAGAGATTTTGTCTAATATAAGCATCATATGTAAAACTATATATATATTTTTTTAAATTAAAGTAATTATTTTAATAAAATATATTTTTTTAATATAATAAATAAATAACAAACTTTCTATTACTTCCTGTTTATTATTAATTAATTTAATTCAATAGATACAGCGAAGTGGACGTACGGACACATTCAAATATATTAAGATGATGATGAAATCTAGTATGATAATATTAACTGTACAGTCATAAAATTTGTTTTAATAATAGGTAGCCATCTTGTTATTATAAAATACCTCATTTATATAGATTGATTAAATTTATTTCAAAAGGAAAAATACGTTTTGTATTGGTGAAAAAGAATGATGATGTTATAGAAACGATTCATCTTCTCCACGCCTTACATTTAAAATCGTCTTAAATTTATATTTTAATATCATGTTGCAGCATATAAAAATGTTCAGTGTCATATGTTTTTGTCAGACTTAATTGTGGATAGAATTGGTGGCTTTGGTGGCGGCATCATTAAAATAAGCGGCGGCGCCAACAATTTGTACTGAATTAAATTTTTAACATGAATTTTCAGTGTATTCTTCCTTTTTTCTGTTCTTTCCGTTTTTTCTTTTTTTGCACGCATGCACTGTGCACACACACACACACTTTAATGTGAATATATGAGCAAATTAAAATATTTACCTCCCAATTTTTAATTTTATTAACAACACATGGCAAGGGATCCGTTGCAGCCGTTGTACTCTATGTATACGATTACACAAAGCATCAAGATCCAGAGACACAAATCTATATGTGGTTGTGTGTGAGTGTGTGGGTCCACCTGAATACAAGGTGGAGTGACAGAGGAGTCAAGCAATTAATACCATTCGGTGAAGTGTCAGTGGCATATAACGACGACAACGAAATGACACAGGAATACAATAACAGCAACAACAACCACAAAGTAAGAGTAAGAGTAAGAGTAGTAGCAGCCGCACCAGCAGCAGCAGCAACAATAACCAAATGTAATGATGACGATTATATTGCGGCAGTACAAACGACCCAACCGTTCATACGTACCCTGAAATATTTGCCATTGTGCTAAGTTTGTAAAATATGTTGGTGTGTGTGCTTATGAGATATATTGCTAGGCACACACACACACACAATATTTTGTAAGTGTACTTTTGTGTACCCAAAGAGATCATAAGTGCAATTGCTATTACTACCTACTCTACCTGACTATGCTACAGTCCGATTTACGTCCGCAGCTTAGTACAAAACAACAACAACAACAACAACAATAAAAACATATTGAAAAATAAAAAAATTGATTCTTTTTTATACCCACCACATAAAATAAAGGGGGTATACCAAGTTTGTTTTGCCGTTTGCAACACACAGAAGGAGGCGTCAGAGACCCTACAAAGTATTGATCAGCATCAAAAATTGATTCAATTTATATATATATATATATGTTTATATGGCCGTCTGTTTTTGTTACTATCACGATCTTAAATTTTGAAAAAATTATCTAAAAAAGTTTGTACACATACTTCTAGTTTCTGCTCGCAGATCGCTACTTAAATTGAGAAAAGTTAATCAAGAGCCACTCCCACAATTGATATAAACCTATTTATCTGCCACAAAAATTTAGCTATGATGTTGAAATTCGATACACATATTTACAATAACTTCATCCATTGATGTATTTGAAATGGGCGTGGTCAAATAAAAAACACGCCTACAATTTACAAAAAACCTAATATAGCGTAAAACTTGTCTTGCAATCTGATACGTACTCTGTATACTATTATAGGGCATAATTATATACCCGCCATGCCCACAATTTGTAACTACATGTGAAGGGTATTTAAAATTTGGCCTAAAGTTTTTTTTTTTATACCTATTTTCATGATATTTTTGTTTATCTCATTTAAAGGTGAACGCCAAGTGTTGTTTACACACACAAACGCACACGGACATATATATTTCTTTATTACTTCAGAGGCTGCTTTTCGTTGGAGTTTATGGTTACATGGTGTTGACAGTGGCGGTGTTGCCCGTTCTGCTACTGCTATCTACTGCTATCTTTATCTTTATCATTGTGCTTCTCCTTCTTCTTCTTTTTCTTATTGTTGTTGTTGTGGTTAGTTTTCTGTTAAAATCTACCTCTGCCGTATCTCTGACAACAACAGCAACTTTATGAATTTTTCATGAGTTTTATGCGTCTGACTTTGAATGTTTGTTGTCGCTGTTACCAACAAAGAAATACCATGAGCATCGCTGAGTAAGTTAGGGTGTGAGTATCGATGTATCAATGTTATTATTGTTGGTACGGATAATATCCCTTCTAGTGAATGCTAAAATAATGCACCATTGTTGGCGGTAACTCCATGTGGACCATTGACGATTTGCTAGTTGAATGTGTGTATGTGTTTATTCATTATTGCATAGCCCCTCCAACGCTCAAATGTCCTGCTTTAGTTGCTGATATACTCCAACTCTTCCACTGTGTGACAACCGCCAGCTTCCAAAGTTGACGACTTTGGTGACATTGTTAAGTGTTTGGGCTACGCCTGTCCTATGTTCATGTTCATAGCTTCAGCTTTTGTACCATACACATACACACACACACAGTGCAAGTACAATATACTCATATTACGATGATTTATCATTTTCATCTACATTGTGCAAAAAAAATAAAAAAAGGAAAAAGGGCTGCAGCCGCAACAACATTAAGAACAATGCAGTAAAAGAAGAAATCCCCAACTATAGGCGTACATTGGTTACATTATGGTAATGTTACAACAACAACAATTTGGAATGCGTAAAGTTTTAAATTTTAATTGATTTTTTTTCTAAAAAAGTATCAGCTACAAAAATTTTCTTTAATCACTGGTTCATAAGCAAAGAGTTGAACCGTTCAAATGAAAAATGCGAATGTAGCAGCTTTTTGATATTTTTAAATTAATATAAATTAATGAATAATAAATTTGTGAAATTTATTCGTTACATAAATTCATCAGCTTGGTTCTATAATAAAAATTAATATTCAAATATAACATTCAGAATTTGGAAATAATGTTGGGCGTAGTCTTAAGGCAATATTTAAGTGAAACCTTGATTAAGAACAATTCAATTAAGATTATTACATAAAAAGGAGAAAATTAAAATTGTTAAAGAAGAAGAAAGAGTACGTTATTTAAAATGGGTAAGATCGGTTGAGGGCCACGCCTACAATGGACAAAAGTCTATCTGTCAACCACAAAAATTGCGCTATGAAGTTGAAGTTTCGTTTACATATTATAATCACTGCCGTTGTACTAAAAATGGGCCGAATAACGGTCACTCTAACCATTTACAAAAAACTGTACTCAGCAACAAGCTGAAAAGTAGTAATTACTATTATCATGTACCTGTCACGCCCACCGTTTTTAAGTACATTTCTTTAAGATTTAACCTAAAACAAATTTAGTTTTCTTGCTTGTTTATTAATCAGTCATTTATGTCTTTTAAAAGGTTGCAGCTGGTGGCGTTTTCTTCAACAAAAATCACACGATAAGGCTTTTACAATAAATTATAACCCATGTCACAGCCTTCACTGTTGATGGCAATTGTAAATAAGACAATTTTTTATGACATTGAAACTTTAGTTCGGGTTTAGATATTTATACCATTCCATCTATTCTAACTTCAGATGATTATCTTACATTTAGCATTTATGATAAAAAAAAAAAAGAAGCACAATACACACAAACACATACAAGTGTAAAGAAATTCTACGTTAGGTTTTATGCACAGGTTCCGTGTGTATTCAAACATGTTCATAGAGTCGTCTACAATATAAAATAGTTATAATATCTGTAATCAATACAAATTACCAATTCGTGTACAACGCCCCTACGATTATTGCATTTATCTCACCAAAAAAAAAAAATTAATATTAATAGAAAACAAAAGAACAAAATATACCCAACTACCAGTATGTGCCTTCTTTGCTTTGTTGTATTGTATTATGAACGTTGTGGCAAGGAAGTCACCTTAATGCACAGATGTATGTGTTCGATGCGTTTGACCGCATTGATAGCTTAGTTTTATAACTATTAACCATTGATTGCACTCTGGTATGCACATATTTGTAATTTTCTGCATTTTGTTTACATGTAATCTGCGTTATCTGCCTGTCTGTCCGTCAGTCCATTTCTTTGTATGCCTATTGTTATTATAACATCTTCTTCAAATGCAAAGATGGTAGAGCTTGGCTGGGATGGCTGGTTGGTTGGTTAGTTGGTTGGCTAGACAAGAAGCCTTGGGTGGTTTTTTTATTTGTAAGCGCCCGCACTATCGCGTGTACATGTGCGTTAAACTGTAAGACCCTTTTTTTTTAACTATTAACTAACTTCCTCTATGGCAAAGTATTTTTATATTTATACAATATAAAATGATGACTGCAATCAAATCGCAACCGATAGACTAAAAATATTGAATATATTTATTTCTTTTTATTTCATGCTGAAGATCATCAGTGTACTCGTAATCTTCATTATTAACACGGTTTGTCATTATCTGGTAAATGTGTTTATACCCTGCAAAAGGTATATTAAATTTGCTTATCACCATTTTCAATTATACCAAATAATTCAGAATCACTTTCTATAACGATTAAACTATGTCCGTCTGTCCATGTAATATGTGTTTAAGTTAGAGGTGTTATTTTTTGAGATATTTTCATAAAATTTGGTACAAGAACATATACTCGTATAAGTTTAAAGAACAATGCTATTGAATTTAAAACGAATTAAACTATTTTTAGAACTCCTTTCCATACAAGGTTCTATTTTAAAGGGAACCTTTATATGGAAAAAAATAAACGCAGTTCTTAATATTTTTTTCATAAAATTTGGTAAAAAAGTGGTTATTATTGTTATAATTACTTTATTTAAATATGGGACCGATCGAACTATTTTGTCGCATGCCGTATAACGATATTTAACAGAGTGACACGAATGCCTTGATTTTACTACTACAACTAAACTATTTGTAGCATAGTATGTCGAACTCAGTGGGGTAAGATATTAAATAATCGGTTTTAGTCGACTATAATATTTTCCCTTTGTTTTTGCATACTTGACGTGAGTAGCGAGGAAGTTGTCTGTACGTGCGTTTTGTCCTTAACTCAAGCTTAACAATTACGTATTTGTTATTCATGCTTGTTCTTGAGTTTGTGTGTGTGTTTTTTTCTTCATTTACAATTCGTAACAATCATTATTGTTGGTTGTTGTTG
This sequence comes from Ornithomya fringillina, assembly GCA_963978525.1. NCBI lineage: Eukaryota > Metazoa > Arthropoda > Insecta > Diptera > Hippoboscidae > Ornithomya > Ornithomya fringillina. Next base: position 29,621,921 of record OZ021691.1, on the reverse strand, counting down.
TTTTTATTGTTGTTATTGTACTTGGTTGTGCGTGTTTTTCTTTACAACCAGCAAAATATATCATCAGTTGGACAGACAATTGTTAGAGTTATTTTGTCTTTAACACTATTGTTGTTGTTGTTGTTGTTATTATTATTGTTGTATTGGCATTCCTTGGAATTTAAGTGTTTTATAACTTGAGGTCATGTTGTCTTCCTTGAAAATCTTGAAAAGATTTTTGTATGCCCAATAACATACCAACTAAATTCTTCTCTCACTCAATGTTCAGTTCATCCAAACACATCTAGCTATCTATCCATCTGTCCGCCTTTGGTCCAAATTGTTACTATGTTTGTTTGTTTTTGCTTTGCGGGTTAAAATGTTTGTCTTTATAAAATATTTACAATAATTTCTTCTATTTATCTCTCACTCTATCTTTCTCTCTCTATCTATATATGTATCTCTTTCATTCTATGACCTTTCTAGTGTGTCTATATGCAATCATAAAATCATAAATATGAGAAACCTCCCTTCTGTTTGTTGTGTATTTATCTGTACTGCCTACTCCAGTTCATTTGTATATATATTGTGTGTGTGTGTGTCTGCATTTAAAGTTTTTGTTTGTTTTTGATTTACGATATTATACTAACAACAACAAACAGCAACATTACCAACTATGCACGTGCAGGCTTTTTAGTTGCTTTACTTTTTTTGCATCATATTTTTCCCCAACTGTTTTTTTTATCAAGTGTGCGTGTATGTGTGTGTATGTGTATGCCTGTTTGTGTATAAAATATAAATCCATAGTTTAGTATAAATAACAGTGTGATATGGACTAAAATGTAAAACCGAGACGCATAACCAATCATGTTGTAAATGACATGAAAATATTTCAAGTATAACGAAGAAATATTGTTGTGTGTGTTATATAACAACAACAATAACAACTATATTATATATATATTACAACACATAATTAAGACAAGTTTTGTTTCAGTGTTTTTTTATTTCTTATTTCATATTATTGTTGTTGTTGTTGAAAAAAAAATTATATGAAATAAAGAAAAAGTATGTTTAAGAACAAAAAAAAAAAAAAAAAAAAAAATACAAAGGGATTTATATGGAAATCTGTAATAGCCAGATAATTTGCTTTTACATCAACAAGAAAAACTAAATTTTCGTTATATAGGCATTTACTATACTATCGACATAAGATACTAAGTTATACTGAGTTTATTATTTTATTTACAAACATCCAAAGATCCGTTAGAGATCTTTCTTGATCAGCATCAAACTAAGTTAATCTAGACATGTACGTACATGTGTCCGTATGTCCATATATTTGTGTAAAAAAAAATTTGCGAAATCAGACAACAGGCAAGTCCACAACATTAAAAAAAAACATTCTTGGTGCAAATTTTGGCCTGCAGTTATAAACATGATTTTAGAAGTTAAGTGGTTAAAATAAAGCTCGAAAGCATAGAAATGTTGCGTCCACAAACGACAGTAAACTATTAAACGCATAATATATGTACAACATTTATTTTTAAACAACTTTTCGGACAATATCTTTTGTATAACAGTTTTAATGTAACTGTTATATTTTTATAACAGTTTTGATATAACTATTATACTAACATAATTAATAAAAACAGTTAACAAAGTGTTATACAATATAATTGTTATATCTTAAAGCAATTCATATACATACGTATATATATTGTTGTTTTTTTGAATGTTAAATGTTGTTACAGAATCTTTATGTCCGTTTAGGTAACATAGCAACATGTATATAAGATCCACATATAATAGAAGAGTAACCAGACAGTATAAAAATATTAATTTTAAAGAGAATCATATCACATGAAGATATAGATTTAATTAAAAAATAAAATAAAATAAAATAAAATAAGATAAAATGAAATAAAATAAAATTAAATTAAATTAAATAAACACTAAATTGATTTTAAAAATTATTTTTTATCAATTTATTTTTGTTATTAGATTTCATTCATACAAATGTTTGTGATAATTATAAAGAAAAGTTCGATTTTGTTTACATTTTTTGTTTTTTTTTTTTTTTTTTTTTTGTTGGGATATATCAATAGTAAAAAAGCCGGTCTCACACAATTTTCAGTTTCAGTTTTCACTCTCATTTGTTCATATAGCTGGAGTAGTAATCTCTTTAGTTCCACATTAGCATCCACGTCAGAACTCTACACTCTGCATGGATGGAGTTTATATACACATCAGGTTTTCTGCGTAAAATAAAAATAGCAGTAAAATGATTATGCGGTGCTAGAATTCAGAATGTATAACACATACAAACGCATATATAGAAAACGTTTATTGTACACTTGCCCGGCTGTATAGGAAAACTGTTTGGTTTAGTACGTGGTTGTAACTCGTGCGGCACAGTTCGTTTGGTGCGCTTGAAAACTTCTCACTTTGAAAGCTAAAGCTTGAATGAAATTTATATGAAGTGATTACGGTCAAAGTGTCTGCTTAGGATTTAGAGGCGGCATGGTATTATTTGAAATAACTGTAAAAAGAAAAATCAAAATTTGAAAATGCTTTAAAATACTGTCGATTCGGAGGTTGGTTACGTTATGAATTTGATATGATATGAATGATTTTTTAAAAAAAGTGTAAATGATTTTACACCTAATTGTATACATCTTATAGTATAAATGTATATACATTAATTCACAGCCTCACTGCCATAAATACGCTAGCTCGGTCGGTTCGGTTTGTGTCAGTCACAGTTTCAAAGTCAAAATACTTACTTTATGTGTTAAGTTTGTGTTTTGTTTTTATTTTTCATTTGTGTTATTGTTGTTGTTGTTGCACTGCATCATGTACTATTGCGGTTGTTATCGGTGCTGGTGTTTCAAGGTGCGTGATGTTTACTTGTACGCCACACAGCGCAACACAACACAACAACTTATATCGAGTAGTAATCCAACAACAGTGCCATTCTTTCAGTGATTGATGAGCAACTGTCAGTTACAGATACAATATATATCAAAGTCGCGTGTGTGCCGCACTTCACTATAAATGCATGTGTCGTTTTTCTAACACTCGCTCGCCCCTATCTTATCTCCATCTCTAAACACCCAAAACCAACGAAACCAGCTAAGCCAACCAACCGTCCATTCATGCAACATCAATTTATACCGATACAGTGCCAATGACTATAAATGGACAAAATATATCTATGTGTACATGTGTGTATGTGTGCGTGTGTGTCTGGTACTCAACCATAGAAAAGAAATCAACTATCAACCAAAGTTTCGTGTATTTTACTAATTTTGGCAAAATAATTAGAATGTGCGTGAGCGCGTGAATTTATAAAATTTCAAAAATCGCAATAATTGTTCCGTTACATCACAAATTTTTCAACTCAATTAATCATTCCGTATATTTAATTAAAAATGTGATTTTTAGTATGATTCTTATGAAAAAATAAAAAAAAAAAAGAAATGGTGAAAATTTACTGAAAATTTTTAAAAAAAATTATAGAAATTTATACGATACAAATAAAATGAAAGTTTTATCAGAACTTTTATATTTTTAAAATATAGAAGAATAATAAAAAAAAATATATTAACCGTCGAATTTCAACAACGCAATATTTTTACCTTGTAACTATGTGGTAAGTAAAAAAGATCTATCTTTAAAACCACTGGTTTAACTTTCTGAAGGAGAACAATTCGATCAAAAGAATGGATCCGAATATTATTCTTATATTTAGTAAACTAATTTTGGCTTAGCTCAATTCCTAAATACCCTCCGCATCTACTTACAAAAGGTGGGCGTGGCAGGTTCATGAATAAACCCTCTAATAGTGTATGTATAACATATCGATTTGTAAGTTGTGTTTTATGCTTTATAAATATTGTTTGCAATTTGTAGGCGTGTATGTTATCAGATCACGCCCATTTTTGTCATTACAATGAATGGGTAACTAGAAATGTGCATAGCAAATTTCAATGTGAAGGATAAATTTTTCCGAAAGGTATAGGGTCACTAGCAGATGCAAAGAATTTCAACCTCAATCAATTTATAGCAACCTCTGGATGGCTTTCTTGAGCATTATGGTATATTTTTGCAGGTAACACAATGAGCTTACATATTGGCCAAAATGAAGCGCATCTTGGCGCACATTCGATCAACCTAACCTCCTCCTTATAAAAAATATTACAACATCTCTTCAAACAAACATTATTTTATCCTTCTGACTTCTGCCTAAACTGATATTATGAAAGTCTCACACTAGACTCGCGTAGAAAGTTAAAATCTTCGATTATCCAAATATTGCTTTTATGTACATCTCTAATGTCATTAATACCTTAAAAAGTAGTTAAAGTAGAGTTTCATAAACATTTAAAATACTTAAGTGTAAAGTATTAAAAACACTTGAGCGCAGTAACAGCTTTTCTTTTCTATAAACATAAAATTCTCTAAGACAGATAAACCTATAATTCGTTTAGTATGAAAAAAAAAGAAAAAGAAAATACCATAAAATTTTAATGGGTTTTGTATAAGGATTGCTTTAAAAAGAGGCGAGAAACTGCAAAAAAGGAAAGCGGAATACATGAAGGAAGTATTCTTGCGAATTCATTCCATTCCTATTAATATCGTTCATTTTGTTTTATGCTTTAAATACTTACCCAGTTATCTTCAACCATTTGGTTCAAATGTTACAACACACAGGCAATTGAAATTTTCACTTGCAGCACGTTTATAAAAAAAAAAATACTTACACATATAAACTACAGTTAACTGGTTTTTGGGATTTTTTTTTAAATGGTATGAAATTGTTTTTAAATTAAAATTCTTCAAACAACTCTTGAATATTTAATATTTCCGCTTTTATATTCTATAGAAATATTTTTTGTAGAAGATAAACAAAATAAAAACAACTAAGAAAACTGAATTTGGCTTAAACTTAATCTTAAATACCCTTCACAACTACAAGTGTATCTATTACGTAAGAGCTAGCAAGTCTAGTCTGCTGTTTTTTTTTTTTTAAATACCCTTCACCTATTATTTATCATTATATAGCATAAGTGGAAAACATATTTTGGTTGTAAGAAATTTTCTAGAAATGTGGGCATGGCTACTCATCGATTTGGCCTATTTTAAAAATAAAACTACTTAAAAGGATTAAAAAGGTCTTTGTTAAATTTTAGATAAATATATGCAACGGAAAACGGGTTAAAAATAGACGGACGTACGGACATTATTAAACTGACTTAGACCTTGATAATAAACAGCAATGCCTGAAAATTACCTACGGAATGATAAATTTATTATACCAAATTAAAGGGTAATATATTAGCAGTGAATGCATAACCAAACACATCAGCCGGATTAAATAAAAGCTTTAGCGGACTCAAATAAATCTTGAGTAAATATTAACGAATTAATTGTCTCTCACCCGCAACATTTCGCATTGTATTGTGAAATTTAATGAGTTTTTGTACATTCTTTTGCTGTTGTTGTAATTGTTGTATGGTTTAATTCAGTTTTTCAGGCTATGTTGTGCTGCCATCAATACAATCAAAAACACCACGGGGGAGTGAACATTTTATAAAACAGTTCTGTTTTTTCTTTTTTCTTTTTATAATAGATAACTGTACAAGTGAATCAAAAAGAAACATTACGAGAAAGTAAATTGAAGGCAACATTCTGTTAGAGTGAATGTAATATTCTTTATAAACTTTTCATCCTTATATACCATAGACTACATGCGGGTTGCCTTGGATTAAATTATTTTAAAACCATTTAATAAAAACTTGTACTTTAGTTGGATGGAAATAAATTTTAATTCCAAAAAAAAGTAACTTTATTTCAATTTAGAATCTAATCTAGAAAGAAGCCTTAATTTTTAAAGATCCCACAGAGTGCGCTAAGTTTAATGTTTTGTAAATTTTGAGCGCTCATTTTTGGTATATTGATGGAAAGGCTAAATATTATTATCTATACCGAATTTCGATCCTGTAGCTTTATTTTTGTGGCTAATGTAGAAATTCTTGTTGATTTGTGGGCGTAACTTCTGACCAATTTTGCCCAATTCAAATAGAAATCTGCGTGCAAAACCTTAAAACGTTTGTACAAAATTTTAGCTCAATATCTTAACATATACAAAAGTGAAAGTGCAAAGAACAGATGGACGTACAAACGGACATTTCTAGATGAACTCAGATTTTCATGCTTATCAAGAATATGTATATACTTTGTAGGGTGTCTGATGCTTTTTTCTAGTTGTTGTAAACGGTATATATAAAAAAATGCATATTTTTTGTTCCCTTTTTATAATCGCTGTATATCAATAAGCATTTTAATTACATCTTCAAAGCAAATTATTAATGAATTCTAAGCTGTTTACGTACTACTACTCACCAACATTCATATATATTGTATTTATAAATATGCATTAGTCTGTAATGATAAAATTAGCACAAAGCGAAAGAAAAACAGGGGTAAAGAGGACAGGAGCGATTTCATATCAAGCAGTAGAAGAAATTTTTTTAACCTTCTAAAGAAATAAACTCAAACACGTACAACTACAAAATATATTTTATGTTGCAATTAATTATTGTTGTTATATGTTATTCCTCTCTTTTGTCGAGTTTGCTTGCTGACTAGCTAGCACAGCTAGGAATGATTTACTTACCTATTAGCTTCTGGCCTTTGATCGATGCATAGTTTATACACTTTAATGCAATTAATATCATTTCAATTACATTTCAATCTCATCTAATTTGTTAAAAGCAAATGCACAACGTCACAACAAATACATATATACATGAATACGTACGTACACACATTCATACATACATATATACGTAACACATCTAATAAGAAACCGCAGACATATTTAAACTTTATAAGATTTTCATTTATTAATTTACATATATGCTGCTTAGATGAATGATGAATGCTTATGATTAAATTGATAAGTGAATATACATAAATATATATATATGTATATGTGTGTGTTTGTAGATTTTTATTTTGTTTCATATTATATTAGAAAACAAATCGAATTTTTGGTTATTGACAGCAACAAGAGCAATAACAATGGAAAAGCATTTATAATTAATTTTCTGTCAATCAAAGTGTACAACTAAATGTATACTATACACAAACACATGCAATCACACAAATGCACTTCCTTAAGTAAATATAATACATTAGAGTTTTGTTGCCATAGCCCTTCAACAAGAACACATAACCATACTTAACGCAAAAGTTAAAACCATTATGTAATGTTAACTCTTATGTTTACAAAAAACTTTTTTCACATCAAGGGTCTGTTGATCTCTACGATGACTTTCTTTGCAAAACCCTAGAAGACTGTACATAATATACATAATCTGGATCAGCATTAAAATTTAAGATGATCTAGGCATCTATGTCCGTATGTCCGTCTTTTGTTACCACTCTCACGATCATACATTTTATAATGTTGAACTGAAACTTTGTACATACATTCTGTACGTAGAATGCTATTTAAATTTGATAAAATTGGTCAAAGGTCACGCCCACAATGGATAAAAATCTATTTATCTGCACACACAAAATTTACCATAAAATTCAAAATTGGTACAAATATTTATAATTAACCTGTTCATTGAAGTGAACATGTTTAAATAACAGACACGCCCCCAATCGATAAAATCTAAATAGATTTTTTTTATACAATAAATTTGAAAATTGTTATAAACACTTATAGTTATTTCATTCGTGGATGCGTTAGAAATAGGCGTAGTTGGGTAGCAGTCACGCTCACAATCAATAAAAATCTATTTATCTGTCACACAATATATATATATACACTTAAAAATTGGCATAAATATTTATAATTTCACCATTCATCTATGTGCCAAAATGGGCGGGTTGAGATAATATAAACGCCCATTATTTATAATTTTTTTTTATCAATTTAATACCTAATATAAACACTACTAAAGACCGTCATTATGTACCTGCCACGACCACTATTTGTATATGTAGAGGGTAATTAAGGTTTGACATAAGTGCAGTTTAGTTTTTTATATCTTGCCCCGATTTAACTGTAACAGCTTCTCAGATTATTAAATAAGTTGATAAAAATGAAAAAGGTTTTATCAGACTCTTTAAATACAAGGGTTAAATATATTTAATATTCAATTTCTGTATTATTGATTGAATATATATATGTCCAATATACCGCCTACATAACGTATATAAAATTAAAATTAAATATGCTTTACATACCCATTACAAATGTAAAAGTATATGTTTTAAACGGGCGAACAACTTTTGTACACATTTCGAAACTTTTAAAATATGTGTATGATAAAAAAAAAAAGAAGAAAATCTACCAAAACAAAAGCAATTGTAAAATAGAGTGAGTGTTGGAAAATATCTATGGAACTGCGCCAGCAACAACATGAAGTCATTGCTTGAATTCCAAATGAGTTTTAAAGTTGTAAATAAATTACAGCAAATTGTAATCTTGTTTGACTAGAAATTATTTGTATATTTTTCTGTTTCTTTTTCGTTTCGTTTTGGCTCCTTTGTATTCACAAAATTAATTGTTTTAACAAGCAAATTTGTTGTATTCCAAATAATCACCAATTGCGGTTCTATGGTAAGGGTTTTCTCGGTTATCATTAATATTCAATTTGTGTCGTTTGGCTATACAGGTGTGTCACAATTCTTGTTAAATAAATCATAAAAAAGTGCTGGTTTTTTTTTTTTTTTGAAGAATTTCAATAAGTTGGTAAAATAAACTTTCGTTGCATAAAAATGAAAAGAATTACGTTTTTGATGAAAAATAAAAAAGAACAAGTAAGAAAGCTGTGTAACCTTTAAAAATTTTCAAAAATATTTGAACTCAAAGATGAGATGATTAAAAATAGATTTCAATGACACCCTATCTTAAAAAGTATTTCTTATTGAAAAGTGTAAGAAAATAGGAAATTTTGTAAGATTTGCAAAAATGATTTAATACGAAATTCGATAACCTGCTCAACCTAAACTGACTTTAGTAAAATGGAGTAGGCAAAAAAGAATTGAATTGAATTTGATATATTTACAATAATAAAATTCCAAAGAAGTCTAGATTGATAGGAAAAAATCAAATGTAATTGAAAAGACTTTACCTTTTTTATTTGAGACAAATTTAGCAAAGGATTTAAAAAGATCTATATCAAGTCCTTTATTAATTATTTGCAATTCCAATTGCAATTAATTTCAGCCTAAAAGTATTTAACACTTAATTCAAAACAAATTTAATTACCATCGCTCAATTCCATTTAAAATCATACCCTGAAAAATTATTATTCTTCACTTACAAAAAATGTATTGAATGAATATTTTAATATTTTTCGAGAATAGCTTTGAAAAAAAACAACGACAGGTTATGATTTTTAAATTGAGTTTACGTACTTAGCATATTAATTTATGACATAATAGGGAACGTGACAACTTAATTATTAAATAAAACGCATTTTATAGCTATAGATAAATCATTTGGCATGAAAGTTTGAAGAACGCACCTTTTTCAAATGGCCTTATAGTTTTTATAGGCAATTCAGTGGTGAAGACAGTAGAATACTTTAGCAAGTAAGGTATACTTTTTTACTGTTTAGTTTAATTTAAAGTTTATTTGAGTACTTTTTTAAATATTAGGAAAGGTAGAAACTTGAAATTTGTTTTATAAATTCCTTAGAAAGCGCAGTCCTTTAGCGGAGATTACTCAAGAAGATTTCGTTGAAATGTTTTAAATTTGAAATTTTTCATTTCATTTTAACAATGGAATTCTTAGGAGGCATGCAGTACTTACCATATAATTAAGTGGTTTTTCTTGACAGAAAACTTTTTATATATAATCTTGTCCAACTGATACTTGTCTAAAGTTTTTGGTGTTTTCTTGGCAATGTGGTTACTTTTGTTCTGCTCCTTTTCTACTTAAACATGAAAACTATTTATCAATGTTCTTATTATTATATTCTTGCCATTGTTGCCGTTGATGGGTTGGGTGTATTAATTAATGATTGCCGTGTAAATGGTAAGCATTTAATTAAATGTTTATATTGTTCGCTTTTTGTTTACTTTCCTTCTGTCTTTGTTTCCCTTCTTCTTTTTATTTTTTTACACGTTCACATCGCGTTCAACAACTCTCTAATTAAGTTCATTTTAAAAGCAAACTGAACTGCAACCCAATAAAATGAAAAGAAATAGGAGTGGTTGTTGATGTTGCTCCCTTTTCCCAAAACAAAACATTTTTTGGTCTACTTTATGGTGCTTGAAAACTTCTTAGTGACAACTTTTCTTTTGGTTTTGCGACATTTCATTATATAGCGAGAAGAAGAAAGAGGGGAGAGGAAAGGATATTGTTAATATAGACAATGTGAGAAACTTTATCTTAACATGGCGCGCGCTATTTCACAGGTAATGATTACATAAGTTGACTCCATGTTCTTGTACGTATGTTTGTAATTAATTACTTTTTCGCATGGCCTCTTTTTATATGGGTTCTAAAGCTTTCAAAATACACTATCTTTCCCACTATTCATGTCTATGCACACCTCTTTTATATCCCATTCCATCCTCAGTTACCTGACTTTCATTTCAAACCATACCCATCGCAATATAGCGCTGTAAGACAGAGAGAGATAGAGGGAGCTTGTAAAAGTTTATAGATTTTAATATCTTATTTAGAACTATGGCATTTGTCTTAAGATACGTTTGGCAGTTTATGACCACATACTCTATAGTTTGCCTAGTAAATCTTAATAAACGTTCAAACATGCACCAATGATTGATAGACTTTTACATACGGTACAGAGTCCATTCAGAAGTGGCTTAAGTAACAGATTTTCATTTTATTTTCCTAAGAAGAGAAAGTTTAGTGCCAATTATACATGATATCTTGTGACCTAAAATGTTTTTACATAGAACATAATTATTCATTAAAAAAAATAAAAAATAAAATTAAAAGTCATTGATTAGAATGATAATTTTACGGTACAATATTAATTTTTTTTATATTCTCCACATAAGATGGGGGCATACTGAGCTTGTCATTGCATTTACAACATGCAAAAGCAGGCCTTTAGAGACTCTACAAATTATATATTCTTGATCACCATCAAAAATTGTGCCGATCCAGCAATGTCCGTCAGTATGTCCATGTGTCGTTATATGGTTGGCACTCTCACAGTCGTAAATTTGAATAACACGAAATTTTATACAAATACTTTTAGTTTTTAAAATTTTTAATTTTAACAAAAAGCCACGCCCAGAAACGCCAACAATTTATAAAAAAACTTACTCAGCGTAAAACTTAATTTGAGCGTTTATGAGTAATACACAGACTAGGGAGTGTAATTATGCACCTGCCACGCCCCCGTTATTATAGGGCATTTAGGATTTTACCTAATTACTTACTAATTTTAATTAACCTACAACGAAGTTGTACTGTATCATGCATGCGTGACATTTGATTGCATGACAGGCACTCTTTCTCTACGAATTTTTCATTACATTTTATTAACAAATAAGAAAACAAAAAATACATAAATAATAAAGTAAAATGTAAAACTTACTATCTGGGCCTTCAATATTTAGTCACACACTAAGAATTCTCGTATGTGGCTCAACATGTAACTAAAAAATTATTCTATTCAATGATTCGAAATGTACGTAAAGGTGGATGGCGTGTATGTATGGTACATTTTTAACTAAATTAGTAGAACGTGGAATAATTGGCTTTTTATAGGAATCATTTCTAAGAGATAGTTTTTATCTTATACTTATCTAACTACAACACTTTCGAAATGTCGTCAGCAAAGATTTAAGAGAATCGAAAGGAATTTTAAATTCTCCATTCATAAACCTTTCGAATTTTTTAATAATTTATGACAATTATTATAAACCATCTTAAGGAAAAGTCACTTTGGTTATAAAGTGTTACAGTTTAACTTGGCCAGCAACACCCTATTATTAAATATCGTTTTAATGGAGTGTTTCTGATTATGTTTCTAATTTTTTTCGGCAAATGCATTTACACAAAACTTTAGTTAAAGTTACAATCACGATTTGGCAATTGTGTCAATGAATTTTTCATTTGTTGTCCGTATACCAAGACTAGGCAATTGCCCATGGAAAACGGTCAACCCAACCAATATAACAATGACCGAAAAAGAGAAAATACTACCAAATATAATAAATATATACAAATCGCTTCTACACATCGTTTAGTTTTCTTCGATTGCCATTCAAAAGTGTTGTACTTTTTGCTCAATTTTGTTTAAAAAAACAACAAAAAGAAATGAAAACCGAAATAGGCCATAAACAAAACACTGCACAACCACATGATTATAACCATTCTGATAAACCAAAAATAGTGAAGGAGACAAAAAAAAAAAAAATGAGAGGGAGTTTTCACCAAAAAAAAAAAAAAAAAAGTGTTGTCCGGCAACACTTCATATACAACTGTATTAACTTTTAGAGCAATGGCAACTTTTTTTATTAAATTTTTTTTTACCTTTTCATTTAAATGTAGTGTAGGATGTTTGTAAGGAGTTGTACATTTTTTAAAGCTGTAGTGATACCGTTATTTTCTAGCTACAGTAGAGCTCGCTTTTCTAACTTAGTTAGTGAACTGAGCTTGGTTACCTTTTCTAACTAAATTTTTTTTACATTTTTTAAAAAACATTTCTTCTCAAAGGAGTAAAATACACTAACTCATGTTTATATTATAAGCCAATTTATTTTTTTAAATAGTTAAACTTTTCACACAACCATTTACGATATTGATCATATTTAGAAAGGCAACCTACTTAACACATTCAAGCAATCAAGTAAAATTATACATGTATGTAAATTATATGTATAGGAAAAGAAATAGATAGAAAGACAGACATGCCGACAGATAAAACATACATAAATTTATTGTGTATGTATTTTGTAGCTGTATGTATGAGTATAACTCAACTCAACTCAACTGAAGTCAACGTCTTCCTGTGTTGATGAACTGTGTGGTCATTGTTATAGTTGCTGTTGCTGTTGCGACTGTTTTTTTTTTTGTTTTCTTTCTGTACTTTTTGTTTTATTACTTTATTTTCATCATGCCACAATCTTAAAGAACTGTAGCTCGCTATAGATCCAGATCTAGATTCGGATTGTGATTGTGATTGTTCAGCGGCTAGGCTTGCTCTGTCAATTTGAGTGCTTGCCGTTTATATTGAAGTATTTTAATGGCATTTCAATGAGGTAATTTTGTATTTGATTGTTGAAGCATTATCATCTATACACACATATACACGCTCTGTAATCGTATTGAACTGCACTACGATGATGATAATGACGATGATGATAGTGATTACCCAAGCGATTATAAAGGCAATTCAAAGCAGTTATTTTCAATTAACTATGTGTATGTGACTGACACACAAGAGATCAATTCTATAACAATTATTAGTTATGTTTAGCCGACACAATCACATACAGTTAATATTATAATTTTGCAAACTATAATACGTAAACCAACTATGGAATATCTATATAACCAATATTATCTACTTTTGTATCTTTACAGCTTGTAATCATAACATTAGTTATTTCAAATAATTAAGGAAAAAATTGGAAACAATTGCAGCAAATGCTTTAGAGAGATTTGAATTAATAGAATATAAAAAAAAAATTATATATATTTTATATTTTACATTATTATTCACCTTAAAAGTAACGGTTGCCTTAATGGATTGGCCATTGCCACGCCTTTAATTTGGAAAACTTTAAAAAGTGCTTCTTTAACGGTCTGTTTTATTTGTTCCCAAAAAATGGGAGCAATTACACCCCTAAAGCATAATAATAATACCGCGCTCTTATCAATACGATTATTTCGCAGTATACACCTTGTATCAACTATTAGTTAAAGTTAAAAGTAATTCTAACCGAATATAAAAATTAATTTATAATTTGTGTTAAAAGCCTAAAAAAAAAAAAATACACTGAAAATAATTTTTAAAAAAATTTTAAATTTTTATGCAACACAGATCCTTATCTTGTACAGATTCTATAGTATAAACGAATACCACCACTTCATGAATTATACGACCACATAAGACCCCTCTCTTACGGATTCAGAATAATTTTCTTCAATAAAGACATAACAACTTTACATTTTAATAAAAATAAATTCAAAGGAAAATATTCATACATATGTAAATATCTCTGAGCCAGTGAAAAAACATACTGATTTAAGTACCGAAAATATTGCATCTGGAAGAGCTTTAGTGCAAAAGGAGACAAACCATACGATTGCACCCCTTTCACAGGAATCGGGAATCTTTTAAATTATTTTGTAGTAAATTATACATAAAAAAACTCGACTTACAAGATTTAGTTAATATAATAACTGAACCTTTTTGATCATTAAAAATGCCGAAACTTAACTTATGTTATGTTATGTTCTTATTGCAAAGTCCTGTCCTTCCGTCCTGGTACAATTTAAGTCGACAGACTGCCTTTTAATGAAATAAGATATTTTTGAAAGATATTTTCGACCAAATTTGGCCTCCCCATATAATGTAAAAAGTTATTTTAGTCAAACGTATTTAGCAAGTTTCCAATTCATGGGTCAATCTTTGTGGCCTTTAAAAGAATTTTTGCTAATTGTAACTTGACTGATTTTGCTCAATTTATTTAGCAACACTTGTTTTTCATTAAATAAAACATTTACAGAAAATACCAGTTTTGCTCATCACAAGAATGGAACGCACCATATTAAGATCTCTGAAGTGTCATTTAACAGAAAATCAAGTTTGTCTTGCAAAAATTACCTGATTTGAAACAAATCTTATTCTTTAATCCTAAATGTTGCAGTGTAAGCTATGCTGATTTTTTAGAATTTTACAAAAAAAAAAAAAAAAAATCTTACAACAACAGTTGCTCAGTTATGTGTACAATTGGATAACGTTATTGTGGCGTGTCCGAGAGTTTTCTTTCGATACGCTACAAGATTATTAATAAAAAAAAAAAAGAAAAAAACTGACTGGTGTAGTTGCGGTGATGCAACCACCAGCTACGTAACCGCCATTACCACCATCACCACTAGCAAGCAGCAAGAACCACATTTAGGGCAATATTCTGTTTTTTTTTTATCATAGTTTAAATTTCTTTCATTTCTTATTCTAACGTTAGCGAATGTTGTTAAAATTTCTAAATCATACTCATTGTTTTTTCAATTTAATTTTTTTAGTTTTTTTTTTTTTTTTTGGGTCAGGTCAATAGAAGCTGTCTGAACGTGTTATAAATTCAAGTAGTTGTCATGCTAAAGTAAAAGATAACAAAAAAGGAAAACGAGAAAAAAACGAGTAGGAAAATTTAATTAGGCTTAGAGAAAATCTTAAATACCCTTCATATGTACTTTCTTACAAACAGTGGGCGTGGCAGATACATGATGACGTACCCTAATAGTGCATGCATTACATATCAACTTACAAGTCCAGTTTTAAGTTGAATAATGTGTAAATTATAAATTGTGGGCGTGTCTGTTATCCGACCATGCCAATTTTTGGCACATCGATCGAAGTAGTAATAATATATATGTATACGAAATTCCAACTTCATAGTTCAATTTTTAAATTAAATTATTAGATATTAAATGATTGTAGGCGTCGCTCTTGACCGATTTTGTTCAATTTAAATAGAGATTCGCATGCAAAAATCTTACTGACAGTTTAGCTCAATATCCTAAAATTTACGACAGTGAAAGTGCGAACAAAAGACAGACTCACGGACGGAAATATATATCTACTCAGTTTTTGATGCTGTTCAAAAATATATATATACTTTGTTACGCCTCCTTCTGGCTATTGCAAATTGAATGATAAACTTAGCGTACTCCCCATTTGATGTGGAGGGTTTAAAAACGACGCAATTTAATGATGTTGTGTGTTGCTCTGGTTTAAAGTTTTGCTTTAACAAAATAGTGCAAAAAAAGACAAGATAAAAACAAGAGAAAAAATATGTATAGGAAACCAGAGCATTGTGTAGATACTAGTTTTGTTGTTGTTGTTGTTGTTGTTACAATACGTCGCTAGTTCGTTTGAAGTTGATGTAGAATATATTTGTAGTCGATACCTGACTCCCTGCTTGCCTGTTTGTTTGCTTGTTTGTTTGTTTGTTTGCTTTCAGAGTTCATCTATGGCCCACATACACTGCATACAACATGTATGTATTAGTATATGCAATAATAAACATTAAAGCAACTGTAACACAACATTAAACATTAGAAAGCACTAAACGGCATTAAGAAGAGTAACAGAGTAACAACAAGAACAACAGCAATAACACCAACTCACATACATGCACGTGCATCTTCATCACCTCTCACTTAACAGTCTGTGGCTGTGTGTTACGTTTTGTAGTATATTTTATTTTTATTAGATTAAATTTTATATGTGTTGTTGTGTGTGGTTAAGTCAAGTTGTTAATCCCGTTGTTGTTGTTCTTGTTGTTGTTTTAACCATTTTAAATAGCTGCAGTTAAACTGTGATAGTCTCTCTCTCTCTGTCTTTCTGTCTCTCTGCCTTTCTCTCTGATTGATTGTGTTAATGTTTATGATGCTAACATAACATCTCTGATGATCACTTTTCCCTCGAACCGTAATGAAGTGAATGCATTATAAACTTGACTATTGAATAATAACGACCGAACCGGTTTCTTTGGTTAATATTCCCGTTGCCGTTGCTGTTGTCATTGCATCATGAAATTGGCACTTGATGCAATTGCTTGCTAAAGTTGGAAAATTTCACTAAGTGGTTGTCGTGTTAACCAACCACTTCACTGCCCGGCAACAACGAGCCATAAAAGAAATTCACTTATTGAATGAATTTTTATGTCCAAAAACGGAAATGTAAACAAGTTTGGTGTTGTTGTTTTTTCATTTTTTTTTTTTTTTTGAAAATGTTTCAAATAAAATGTTCTTTTTATGTAAAAAAAAAAAAAAAATTCTCTAATCTGCATTTTAAAATTGCTTAATTAAAAGAGAACAGTTGCGCTTCGTGAGTATTCATGCAAGAAACAAAAAGCTACGAAAAATAAACTGATACCGGTTCGATAATAATTGAATTTCTAGGAATTAACAAAAGAAGACAATTAAATTGCCCAGGAAGGAAATCTCATTCAATTCATCATACTGTACACAATAGGTACTGTAGCCCTCGCAGTTTCGCTCGCATAAAAATTACTAACTAATAAAAAATACGTCGCGATATATTTTCTTATTATTTTTAAAAATTTATACAAACTTTTGGTTGACGATTTATAGAAATAATTCTTAACTTTATACTTATTTAATGGTGTTTTACAGTTATCCTTATGATTGATATTGTTCAAAACAATCCTGTTGTTTGTATTTCGTTATTATTTTTTCGTTCTTAATGGGGGGAAATTCTCTGCGACAATTTAAGCAATCACAAGTTGAAGTTAAACATTGTAATAACGTTCTCTGTACATAAACTTTGCCAAAAAAAGTACGGAAACAAACCAAATTTAATTTAAGACAAATTTTAAATACCCTTTTATGTTTAATTAGGAACGATGGGCGCGGCAGGTTCTAATTATATATATCTGGTATGTATGTATTAAGAATAATTTTTTTTTTTTTTATTTTGTCCAACTTAAATAGTGTTTTACGTAAAAAAAAGAAATAGAAGTGCAGAAAATATCAGCTTATTATGTTAAAATCTACAATTGTGAAAGTAACAACAACAGACATATACACGGATATACGGACATATGGACATACCTGTAATATATAAACTTTGCAGCATCTGTGACGCAAAGAGAATAAAAAACATAGTATACCTTCCATCACTAAAATAGAGAATATAAAAAAACAAAGTATAACGTGAAAATATAAAAAAAAAAAAAGAATAAAATTGTAAAACGCAGTAAAAGTGTGAAAATGTTTCATTTTATTTGCACTACTTTGTATGTTATGTGTGCTTTTCCAAAGGGGATTTTTATTTCAAAGTAACAACAACAAGAACAAAAAGTCAGCATAATTGACAAGGGGTAGAAAGGTTGGGTAAGGAAAACAAAGGAAAAAAAACAAAGAGAAGGAAATGAAAAGTCAAAGAAAAACACCAGACCAATAAATTAAAATTCTACATGAGATTCGGTCGATGGCTTTTGAGTGATGTAAAGTGCAACAGCAACAAAATATAACAGCACCACAGTTGGTAGTGGAAAACTGCCTTAAAGGATACATTGTTAGATGCGTTAAGGTTTTGGTTTATAAAGAAAGAGATTTGTTATCAAATAAAAGCCAAAGGTATTAAAGACATTGGACGTAAGGCTAATTGGAAACTTTTTTGAAGGCACTTGACATTAAAATTTTTATATCCTCTAAATATACTAAATTTGTTATTCCATTTTAAGGACTGAGTCGATCTGGATATGTCAGAACTCCCATGTGTTTGTTTATCCGACTTAAAACAAATCTAATATATTATCAGAGGGGGTCGTTTGTGTGTAAGTCAAGGGTATTCTAAATTTAGTTACCTTTACTTGTTAACAGCCCGATTGGGTTTTAAACTATTATTTTTTGATATTGTGTAAAAATTTAAGAATGAAATTCTTTTTATCAAGATGAATGCAAAAATATCATGAGGATGGTGCATAAATTGGCAGATTAAAATGGCTAAATCGCGTAAATTATTCCATGCTATGTCAAAATATGTATATTCTGTGGGGTCTCTGAAACCTACAGAGCTAAGCAGTGATACGTATTCTAATCTTCGTTTGATGAATGTCTATACAGAGTGTACATTTCTACCTCTTCTTTATTAAGTTCACCAATTCTAGGACTGCCCTCGTATACACTTCAAAACACTGTCGTCTCTTTTGATCAAACTTTTCGTTTTAGTTTAGGCCGCTATATAAAGTTTTCCGCTTTTGTCTTTATTGTCACCATTAATATAAATTAATGCTGGAATGGTGTTATAAAATATTTAGCAATAATAACAATAAAATTTTATGGTTACCCATTTTTGGGAAACCCTACCCAGACCTGATGCTCTTGTAACCAATGAACGAAAAAAGTCTTAATGCATTAATGACTTTAATGACATTGAAATAATTGCTTTTTAACCGTAACCGTGTCTTTAAGCGGTTTATACGAGTATGTATGTTTTATGGAGCGTTGCTGTTGCTGTTGCTGTCGTCTACATCATTTTAATGTCATAAATTATTGTAGTTTTTTGTCAAAGTCACAGTCAATCTATGACTATACATTTATGCAGTATGTGCAAGAGTGTATGAAGTACGAGTGAAGTGTAGTGGTATGCTTTGCCAAATCACTGCCACAGAACAGCATCATGTGGTATCACCATGAGGCATATTTTTACATATATTTATGGTTATTGTAAACGCATCAGCAGCAGCATGTATGAACGCATTGCTTGTACAAGAGTCGGTCCTGAGTGCAATTTGCACATGAAATTCTTGTTGACATTCAATCGACAGGGTTCTAGTTTTTTTATTAAAAAAAAAACACAACAGATTCGCGCTTATTAAATACTTGTTCGAGATAACGTTCAACCATGTAATTATGTGGTTAAGCAATTTTTTCAGGCTTATTTGTTAAATTCATGTTGACACTGGCAAGAGTGGAAAAAAGTTCGAAAAAAACCTAAAGTAAAGGTCATCAATAATTGATAAATGGAAATTATATTTAGTTAGAAAGCAAGTAAAAAAGATAAATTTGGCTTGGGCCAAATCTTAAATACCCTCCACATCTACATGAAATCAATGAGCGTCGCAGGCTTAATAGTACTTAATATAGTATGCATCAGCTTTCAAGTCAAGTTTTCAACTGATAATGTTTTTTTCTGAACTATGAAGGTGTTTGATATTCAACCACGCCCATTTTTAGTACATTGATGAGTAGGGTAATTATATATAAGGGTTTCAAATTTCAACTAATAAGTCAAATTTTGATTTTTGTCAAATGTGGGCGTCGTTCCTCACCTATTTTACCCAATTGAAAATTTACAACTCCAAGAGTATCTACAACAAACAGACGCATGGACATACGGACATAAATGTCTGAATGGGTTCAGTTTTTAATATTGATCAAGTATATATATGTATATATATATATATTGGGTGCTGCAAATGGATTTATGAACTTAATATACCCCTACCTTATCTGGAGAATATAAAAAACCCAGCGAAACTTTAAAGAAGCTTAAAATCTAACACAAAAGTTGGGAATAAAAAGTAAAACCCTCATTAATCTTCTTCTCACACTCTAAAGCCAGCGCAAAAAATTCCGTTTCTTACCCGTTTATTATTATCTGCACCCATTACTGTCTTAGTCATTTAAACCGCTACCAGTTTAAGCTTGAAAGGCTTACAAAGCGAATCACCTGAGTGGCGCATATTTTATTGTTTGTCTTTATCCACTTCTTTCCCCTTCTCACAGCTGTACTCTATTCACTTTATGCCATATGTTTACATAAACATACATCAACATCTTTAACTTTACACAGGTACCACCACCACCACTATAACCAGTATTGTTGGTGGCTGTGATACATGTTGTAGAGAGAACACACCGAACAAACATAACTGTCAGTTTGTGGCATGTGAACAGATGACATAGTTTATTATTTGGCAGCTTTATGACCTAATGATTCTATATCTTAGGTAACATCATGTACATTAACCTCACACTGCTACCAAGCAAGCAAGCAAACCATACCATACTCTTGCCTGATTCCTTATGAGTTCGCAAAGCACACTTCACCACATCCACAACCTTCATTTCAGATGTACTATACACACTCACAGGTCTAACATACATACACAAATGGTTATAGGTGTCAGTTAAAATGTATGGATAAGCGCCATTGTTATGTTGTTTGTATGCCTTTAAAACGCTTATACCTCATACCAGAAAAGCTCTGCATGTTCAAACACACATATATATTTCACTTACAAATACATACGTATGTGGTATAGAGGTTTTGTCATAGCCAGATAGCCAGACGTATACAAACTTTAAGTTCATGTAATCCGTAGTTAAAGATGATTGGCTAGAAATGAGTCTTTTTCCGTAATGATCTTCTCATAAGCCTCACAAGAATGCTGTCTATTGAGGCTTAACGTGATGGTGCAAGAAAATTACACATTTTGTTATACATGTTACAGTTTTTAATCCCATTATAAAGGAACTGGAAAAATTCTTAAAGATTTTTTATTTTTTCTTAAATAAGATCAGGAGCGTACTTAAAAAAGGGTGGGAAGGAGGGAACAAGGGGATTCGAGGTCAAGGTTGGTTTGAGAAGTGAATGATCGTTCAAGTTTGTAAAAAAGTTAGTGTGACTTAACATATGTGTCACGCGAGAATTTTTTCAAATCTATCACATCGAACACGAAAGATGAGGTTGGTTCGAGAGGCGAATGAACATATCCACCATCTCAAGAGGGGGAAAAAATTTATTATATTAGGATTAGACCTCCATCTACAGAAAAAGCATCTAAAAGTTAAATTCTAAACTAATTCCAAGTTAAGAAAATGTTCATAAATTTGCTTCTACTTTAATCAACACCAATGATAATCTTTTCCGAAATTAAAATTTAACATGACTTTGGTTAAAGTGTATAATTATAGAATAAGAAAACATGTGAACTGTTGAGTCGGGGGATTGTGCACCAAGTCATCTTTCCACCTTACATGATTTTAACTTATCTTATGCTTTGGGTTATTGTTTAGCCATTTCCAATGAGTATTGTCATGGTAAAGTGGTTCAAAGGTATTTAGAGGCACGTTATCTTTATACGTTATCCTAACAAATGCCGCCACTTGCTTATAGCGGCATAATGACACTTGAACTTCTAAACAAATGGAGGATTGACCAAAAAAACAAAAAAACCGAAAACAAAAACAAAAACAAAAAACTACAAAAGAAACCAAATCCACCCACTTGTACATGTCGGGTAGCATGTTGGAAGGAAGAAATATAAGCACACTCACAACCATAAATTAATGACCGAGACCATAAACAAAGAGATTATTCCATCACGATATGGTAGCCACCATACACTCACACTATAAACTTCTACTATGCATAAAATATTATATGTTTGGTTGGAGGGGAAGTTTACAGGAAGCTTATAACAAACACACACACACACCCATACACTACTCACTAGTTCATATGCATAAGTTCCCACCGCACCTACAAAATTAAAAGAACAAATCTTAACTACAGTCATGACAATCATGAAAAATTATTGCATTGTACTACAACCACTTAATGCCAGTATATAGAAAAAAAAAATTAAAAAATAAAAAAAAAATTTATAAAAAAACTCATAAACAAACCGGAGCAGCAGTGACTGAAATTTATAAATAAATAAATCTATATGCGTGTGCAGCAGCAACAAAAAGCACAATTGTTGCTGTTAGCATTCGTAGCACATTTATGGAAAGAAACAACAACAACAATAATAATAACAACAACAACATAAAATATATAATAAAAAATGTGATACAATAATACAAACACTTTGAATTCCTTAGCGACTAGACAGAATGCAAAATGTGGGAAAAAATTTTCATTTCATGTGTAACAAGAAAAAGCTAAACATTTATTATATAGAATAATATAAATAAAGTTAATTACATTGGTTTTTATTACTACCTACCACAAAGGAGGAGAGAAAATGAAAAACAAAAAAACGTAGTAAATTAGCGCACAACGCAAAACAACACCCTTATGTTTTTTATACACACTTTTAAACATCTCACCGTGTGGAAACATTATATTTATCACTTCATTTGCAACATCCAGAAAGAACTGTCAGAAAATATACTAAATATATATATATTCCTAATCAGCATGAAAAACTGAGGCGAGCTACATATGTCCGTGCGTCTGTCTGTCTGTCATTGACATTCCCGCGATCCTACATTTTAAAATATTTAGCTGTACATAAACTTAAAGTTTTTGCATGCAGAAGGCTATTAAAATTGAACAAAATCTATAAAGGGCCACGCCCACAATTCACAAAAATTTATTTACTTGCTACAAAATGACCTATTTAATTATAAAATTGATATTCATATTTATAATTATTTCATTCATATATGTGCCAAAAATGGGCGTGGTCTGATAACAAAAACGCTCACAATCGGCAAAAACCCTAAACCCGCCGTAAAATGTGAAAAAGCTGATACGAAACACTTGACAATTAGAGGACGTAATCATATACCTGCCACGCCCATTGTTTGTATGTACATGTGAAAAGTATTTAAGATTTGCCTTAAGCCAACTTTAGTTTTCTTACTTGTTTGTTTTATTTAATCTTTCTACCTTACATGTACTTAATTACATGTAACATACGATGCAAAAACAAAAACTGTTGTGTCACACACTAACTTACTTTAGTTGAATGACCGTTAATAAAGCATGTACTTATACATAAGTTTTTGTTGCTTTTGCTATCCAGTACAATAGTTTTGCTATTGTTAGTCTCTGCTAATCATTGGAAAAGCTTTAATAATAATAAAGATGAAGAGGAGAGGAGTGTGACTACTTTTCCAAATTATCATTTTTGTCTCCCTTGTTGAAGGGATTCTTCAACTTCAATTTCTCATTAAGACTTTTTTTTGGTAATTTCTATAAAAACAAAACAAACCAAAGTAACTAAACTTCTTTTTTATCTGTTTTTTATATTTTTATACATATTTTTTTTTAATTACTAAACACAGACTCTATAAACGGGGAAAGAGAGTAAAAAGTCGAAACAATATTATTGTGTACGATTAAAATTTGTATGTGTATGGATTTCTTTACTAAAAGATTTTAATATGTTTTCATAAACATTCGCTTTTATTGTTATATCAAGCAAACTGCTCAACTTTACTGTTGAACGATTGTTTTTATATTTTAAATAAGTTTTAAAAATTACTTCATTGCTCAATTTTTTTTTTTTCATTTATATATAAACTGAAAGTTATGAAATAATTATTAAAACTTATTAAAGTTTTCTGCAAGTTACAAGATATGAAATTATATTAACAAGCAATTCCCGAATCGGGCGATTTATTCTTCAACCCTTTTTTAACATCTTTCCTTCAATAAACATTTTTTTTCTCTATCATCGAGTTCCTTGATTTCGAGGAGTTTTTCTTTTTCCATTGAACTGACAAAGCTGTGCTATTATAAAAGTTTTTTCCACTTCGCCCAAACGAATCTACCTAAAACACATCAAACAAGTACTCAGCAGATTCCAACCGTTCATATACGAATGCTCCAAAAGCATTTTTATACTCTCTACATAAGATCGAGGCCTATTAAATTTAAAACCCCTGTTCATATAAAAATATTTTACAAAGTGATTTACATATAAGGAAATGCCTCTCGTATACTGCTATAACAGAACGAATGGTAACAAATGAAATGGTCCAACTTTACCCACTCTAACTTTTTTTTTACATATTTTTATTAGAAAAATATACTGACTTGTGTTAGATCAATCGGAATACGTAAAATTTATACATTTTCTATACACAAACAATAGTAGATAAATAAAAATAATAAATAATTTTTCATTCTATGGTTTAATTACAGGGCAGTACACTCCAGTTGCAGTTCAAATACAACTTGTGCATATAAATAACTTAATAAATATTTGACGATGTTTTAATTAAAAAGCACTACAATTGAATCGATAAAATTGATAACAATACAACAACAATAGATTTTGTAATAGTTTGTAAAATTAATCTCTAAAAAAAAAAAAAAAAAAAAAAAAATTAAAATAAAATTAAACTCTAAACGAAATTAAGTGAAATAAATTGAAAATAATGTAAAAATAGAAAAGTTTATATGAAAATATATAAAAATGATGAATGTATATAATTAAGCAGCTAACGAAGGAAATAAAATCCTTAAAAATGCATTGCCTGTGTCGACCGTCACGGATTATGTCCGTACGTATCAATTTATTGGATGAGACAGACTTTATACATGAAATTAAGGTGAGTGGCTCAGTTTTATCATAACATCTAAATCCTTTATTGTTGTATAAAAATTTTATGCTAATTACTTTTAAGTGAACGCAGAAAGCAAATCAAAGGTTTCCATTTTATTTTGATTTGAAATATTACATTGTTGGAATGTGTACAGAAATGAAATGGCAGAAGGTCACGTCAACATTAAATTTTATTAAAATATGTGAAAATGATACAGCTCGACTATGTAGTACCCCCTAATTCTAAAAATGCTCCGATTAAGTCCAAATTTTGTTTAGTGAATTATTGAGCTAATTAACTATTCTTCACCTAATTTTGTTAAAGAATAATAAGAATTGCGAAATTTTTTCATATAATGGAATAATTTGGTAAAAGACGTTATATAGGAAAAGGTTCCAAAAATGGTACCCGCGAGTCCAAATTTGGTACAGTTAAATATTATACCAATTAGCTATTTTACACTAAATTTTGTTAAAAAATATTAAGAATTGTAGAATTCGCTACATAAGTACTAAATTTATATTAGAACGTTATATGGAAAAGGGTTTAAAAAATGGTTCGATCAGATCCAAATTTAGCTTAGTCAAATATAAAGTTAATTAACTGTGCTTTACAAAACATTGCCAAGAAAATATTAAGAATTGGGAACTTTTGAAATATATAGACTTCCAGTATAAAAGAAGTTTATAGGGGTAGGGGCCCTAAACTTTATTCAATTCGGTTTATTTTCCATCGAGTTTCTCTTCAATACATGTCCTTGAAGCAAATTTGATAGAAATATTTAAAAAAATGCGACATGTAGCTTAAGCACAAATTTATACAATAAGACAGGCGGACATGGTTAAATCAATTCAGGTTGGATCCATTTTCAACCGTTTCGAATATCTATACAAATTAAATATACTTTTTGCCACAAGTGGGGCAGGATATGGTAAAACATTGAGAAGAGAGACAACAGGCAGGCACCGTGATTGCTATGCAAATATGAAAAGTGCCATCATTGACACATTATACAAAATGTGTGCTATTATGTGCGCTCCGTCTCTGTCTACATAGTTAAATCAACACTATATACAGCAAACATCATAGTACACGAACACAATCGCTCGTACACACACTAATACATCATCAAGTAACACATTGAAGTACACATTCATATATAAACACAAGTCATTTCATCTAAATATTTAGTTTATCACTTTAGTTTAGTTTTAAATAGAGCACCCTGCACACACACACACACACACACACCAATACCAATACATATATATGCACACAAACATAACGTAACGTAAAATTGCTTATGCGTGTAACTGAAAATTGCATACAATACTAAAATGGATTTTAATCTCATACCATAGAGATACTGTAGATAATCGAGCAACATTTCAAAATGCTATGGTTACGATAATCAACATAAAAGCACTTCAACACATGTGTACTGGGTGTATAAGTATATGTGTCGTGTGTAAAGAGCCATATGCTAAAAGTCTCTTCCTTTTTCACCCCTTGTATCATCACTTGACGTTCTAGTGTCCTACAATATATTTCATATCGTATCACTACTATATCGTAACATTAGCAAACCAAACATTTTTGCACATATCATGTGTTGTCATGTTTATTACACACTTCCGCATTTGTGTGCATTTCCATTTCATTTTATTAGAGCGAATGCTTATTTCATGTTTGGTTTAATTCATTGAATTATTTTCGGAGGTTTCTCTCCATTCACATACACACGGGAGGTGACTTCACATAATAACAGCTTTTGTATGTTCAACTAAAGTATAAAGTGAGGGAGTGCGAGAATACTGACAAATTGTACAAAATCTGTGCAGTTTGTTTCGAAAATGAAATCCTTTGGCAATTACCTTTATACGCGGTTAAATGGTAAACACACTTCATTTGTCAAATGAACTGAAACTTTGTGTTCACAATTACCACGTCATTTATATCATGGCGTAAAGTAAATGAATGAAGAATATTGATTTTATCACAAATTATTGAATGTATTGTGAAAATATATTAACGATTCATTCTTGGCCATATTACCCTTGTTTCTATACTCGTATAAGAAATCCTTTTTGATAAACAATCACTTTCTTAAAAAAATTTACTTGTTTGACTATTGTTTAGCTTAATAATTAACTGATATAAATTTATATATTTTTTTTAATTTTTTTTTTTTTGTAACAAAAACAAGTAAAAGGGTTAGAGCCAGTTATTCCCAATCATTTATTGTCTTACACCACTTGGTTTTCCATATAAAATTATTTCAGTAATATTTTATATTATTATTGATTATTTTGTTTGGTTTTTAATTTTATCCTTGTTTTTGTTGTTATTAGTTATGTCTGTCTTGATTTTGTTTTATATTTTTAATTTTTTGTTTCTTCTGTTGTTGTTGTTATGTGGTTTTCCTTTTTTGTTGTTGCTGTTATTTTCAACAATCATCAAACATTTTAATCATACGTGTCTCTCTGTCTGTCTATTTTTCTAT